>CM017567.1:28045948-28361463 GCA_007844125.1 Sinonovacula constricta
TCTATTCTCGTATTTGTCTTCTCTTCCTTACTTCTTTGTCGGTTTTATTTTTTCTGGAGAAAAAAATCTCACAGAAAGGTTTGCTTTTTCCCTTGCAAATCCCTTTTAAAGTTTTCAAACTTCCCTATCTTGCATATTTTCATCTACATAAAACCCTTCAAAGACCGATGGAAACGGAGAACATTGGAGTTTCCTGTTTTATCCTTGGACACATCCAACCAACTGGAAGGAGTTATCAGAGTTAACAATTAGTTATACGTTCACCGGTTTCTTTGATCTGCCAGATTCTTATTTACTTCAATAGACGTGTCCAGTAGTATTTTATTTCGCACAATTTAGTCCGTATTTGATATTTCTAATGTTATCTCGACATGATAAAAGACAAATTAAGGAACCGGTGTCAAAAATAAACACTAGAGAGAATGTTTTACAAAGTTTCAAACATTGTATTTCGCTTTACGTTTTGTTTGTTGCTGCATGTGTTACTTTTGAAAGCGCAACTTGATGCCAAAGGATGTATGTCACTTGGTTTAGAATAAATATATTCAATTTTCAAGGTCATCAGCCACCTTACACATGAATGAAAGGCGTTACGCGAGTGTTAAATAAGTGTAAAGAAATGTTTGTGCTGCTAATTTGACAAATTTTGCCAACAACATGGTAGCGTTTATTTGTTTATACTTCCTTTTCATCAATAAATTAAAGTAAAATTAACCAAAACAGTTAAGTAAGTAAGGCATAAAGAAAACTACATTTGAAAGTGTTGTTTTTTGTCCGTTTTCTGATAGAACATATTTGAAAAGGACTCACTAAAAGCAACAAATTCCACATTCGACTCGTGTCAGTTTTTTAGGTTTGTCACAATTTTTGTGGTATTATTTTTCATACAAAAAATATAAATAAATATCACTTGAGTTATCAAAATCTATCGTTTAACTTGTTTTAGCTCAAAATCTATTGTTAAACTTGTTTTTGCTTTTTTTGAACTGTTTTAAGCGTTTAACTATGTATACATTTACAAGACCATAGCTGAAGCCCAACTTTTATAAATTAATTGAATGTAGCCAATTATCGAACCAACAAATCAGACGCTAGCAACTTAAGCATCACTAATAACTGCGATTTGCTAAAATTAAATCAAATGCGCCATTATTCGACATACCTAATTTGTTCGTTTACCTTTAATAATAAAAATCCGCTAGTATTACTCAGCGAGAGGTAAATCGTAGCTTTTAAACCTCAACATTACAGCAGTTTGACCCATCAGTGGAAAATTGTAAACACTTGGTATTGTGATCAAAGTGACGTAGTCCCACAGTATAGCTGTTGGTGTATATATAGAAGAGAGTCGCGTGCACTAGCCACAGTTTGTTCTGCTCTCGTAAAACGTACACAGCACCGTTTTAATGAACAGTGGAGGTTTAACTGGAGTGTTTGTCAAAGTTTTTAATGCAAACCGGATTTCTAAGTTAAGTGTTTGCTGTCAAAGTTTTAAAGAAATAAGAAGCAAGAAAGTGTTTAAATATTTAATTATGACTTGTTAGAGTATTTGAAACACAGTGAGATATTAATTGTAGGGGATTTTTATTTGTAATTGTATCTAAATTATTTATATTTATCGATAAAGCGATATATTTTGAACTGTTTAATGTGTGAATATAAAGAGAGAACATCAGACATATTTACATAAGGACGTCGTTCATTTAGCGGAAAGTTAGTTGTATTCATTTTCTGTGACGCGGTGAAAGAAGGTAGTACTGACACAAAACTACTCGTGCAAAACCTATGCATTGTTTCCCGTGATCTGAAAAGGATATTGTAGTGTGCGTTCTGTACATTATCCAACCGAGTAAATATAAAAGACGTTTAGTGCAATCAAACGTAAACAAACAAAAATACCAAGGTGCAACTCAACACCACGTTAACAGAGAAAAAAATCAACAGCACGTAATTTGAACTCTATTGTTATTGTTGTTGTTTTTTGTGAGAATATAAGAGAAAAACAAACGATCTTTTCTTAAGAGCAATAAACTAAACAGTGTGTTCATGAATGAATTTTAACAAGCGTTAATGCTTAAGTAGACAATGATAAGATCCAAGAATAAAATCGACTCCATGTCTGCAAAAGTAAATGTGTGTGGTACAATTGAACTCTTTTTAAATTCACATCCGACAGTTTGTTAACGTAGTGTCAATCATCGTCAAACGTCTAATCGTACTTGCTTATCCACGTGCAATAATGGCGCGCACGTGTTTGGTTCACGTGACAATTAGTCTGATTGTTTCGGAACTATTTATATTCCTACGCACCTACGGTGCTTCTACGCACTATATGGACAACAGTTCAGAAAGGCATGAATCCTTCTCGCATTTTCACACGCCGGAAGAGACCTGGGCGGATGTGGCCTTTCAGTACATCAGTTCGTTAGACTGTAACAACTCCGACGCCTTTTTCACAACAAGGCGAGAGTGTAAAGACCTTGTGACTATTTCCCGACAACAGATGAATGTTTACATCGCCTCCCCATCAATTTACGGTGACAAGTATGAAACCTTTTTACCCGACGAACCGCTCTCGCGGTCAGAAAGTCATGACGCCGTTGTGGCCGTTGATCCGTTTCCTCTGGCCAATTTCGGCCATCTAGTGCTTGTGTTTTATGTTGACAATAATGTTTCTCCAAACGATTGCTATCAAAACGAAGGAATAACTCTAGGTGAGTAGATTGTATAACAATGTGATGGCAAACTTATTTTAGTTAAATATACGAATATCCGAATATCTGAATGGTTCAGATACAATGCTTATGATTTGAAAACACACAGATGTTTATTGACGTAGAAGTACTTATATGCACACTAAGGCCCGTATTCACCAACCATTCTTAATTCCAAGTCATGACTTAAGCCAGTCACAATTTTCATGCTAACAAAAATAAGTTTATTGATGAAGTTTTAATGTGATTTTAAGCTCAAAGTAGCAACTGTAAAGTGTCATGCAAAAATACCGACATGTAGCTAAATACAAATGAAGATATTGTGGATTGAAATTCATGACTTGAACAATTCTTACTTTAGAATAGATGGGGAATGCTGGCCAAAGTCCATGAAAACATGGTGTAGCGGATGTCTGGAAGATTCAAAATGTATAAAAAACACTTCTGTTTAAAAAAAATGATAAACACTTTTCTGTACATAAGAAAATATAATAAGAAATTTATTATTAAAGCTGAAAAACTAAAAATATGGATTTCAAATATCCTTCTATAAGTACGTGTGCAAAGTTAAAATTACGATTAGAAATATATATCACTACATATATTACAACCCACGACATTGTCAAAGATTCTACAATTCGACATTCTCTATATTCCGGACGTTGTTTCGGTCCGGTTTAGGGAGTTTAAACTGTAATTCTGTGGCTGTACCCCAACTGTCGTGCTCGTGGCATGCAATATGTACCGCATACTTCGGCTAAAGCAATATTTAAACTAAAAGGCTTGTATAGAAGATTGATTGGTATTTCATAACGAACAACACACAAATTTCATTAATTATATTTCATAAACGCTTCTTGGGGTAAAACCGTTTTCCGTTTATGTATTGATTATCAAAGTTAGAAGAGCTTGTCACTAAGGAATGTTTTTCTTTCGTATATCGATGCCCTTATCGATATCAATAAATAGAGCTTTTTTGCACTAATAAAGGCATCGCCACTTAAAATTAACCTAGATCCGAAACATGTAAAACATGTGAAATACTGTTATCTCGAAATATTTTACGTGTTCTATCTCGGCTCTATGTTAAAATCTGGAAGGCGTAAATGACTTTTGAAGAGATCAGAAAATGTTTAAAACTATCACATTAAATACTTCTGAATTTTAATTGCTTTTAAAATACAAGTCTATAATTATAGTACTTTTGCCTCTTTCTCTCTGATTTTTTTCGAACTTCTTCATGTCTCCTTCTTCCGAAGTCGTTCTCTATTTATATTTGTCTCCCCACTCTCTCTACCTCTCTCCCATCTTGCTCTTTCTCTCCATTTTCCATTCACCCTCTCTGTCTCTCTGTGTCTCTCTCTGTCTGTCCTCGCTCTCTCCGCCCATGTGTCATCATTTAAGTATGCAGTGGACAAAATTTGAGGCGTCAAACAATAACAGTGTAAACAATGAAGTCCCTGGGATTAATGGGGAATGGGGATGTAAGGTGTCGTGAGATAAGCCAATAAGCGGCGGTAGATGAAGCACACGACACATTTTCCACTACCCCATGCAACTGAACCCGAAGATATCACATTCTCATACAGGTATTAAACACCCTTTCATTTTTTTATTATTGATTACTTATTTGTTTGTTTTTCCTACAACTACATCGAATATGAAACAAGAAGTATGGATCGAGACACGACAGAACATATTGCAAATCAAGTGAGGAGATTCATTTGGGGCCATACTATGCGCCTGAGTCTGAACAATTCGTGCATAACGGGATAAGAGTTAAACGATGATAGGAGAGGAAATATTACACCTTTTCCACTGTAGCTCATACAACCGAAATTGAATAGATTCGAGACTAGTAAAAACGACAGCTTTGTGAAAATGTATCGAGCTTTAACTTAAATATCTTAAAAGGATGAGAACCATTTGAAGACCTAGAAAAAAGATGGCCTTAATCTCTCTCTCTCTCTCTCTCTCTCTCTCTCTCTCTCTCTCTCTCTCTCTCTCTCTCTCTCTCTCCCTCCCTCTCTTCCCCCCTCTCTCTCTCCTCTCTTTCTCTCTTTCTCTCTCTTTCTTCTTCTTCTTCTCTCTCTCTCACTCACTCACTCACTCTCATGCCACCTAATTGATCGTTGACACCTAAAATGATCCCGAGATTTTTAGTGCCTTACTTACATCCATGTAATAGTACAGCATAACATACCATTTTGACATTACAAAAATGTATTTCATGCTCACTCTGCACACTTAGCTTAGAAAACCACGTGACCACTTATGATTAAACTACATGATCGTCCAGGTAATCAGTTCTGACGTCGATATTTATTTTAGCTTAAATCCAAATCGTGCTAACATGTATTTATATTTTAAATTTTGAACGCTTTGTACTGTTTAACAATTGAAGCAATGCTATAAACATCTGTTACTTCAATTAAGGTTCAAGTTTATGTGGCTGTTATGCACAATTTCCCCCAGAACAGAGGAAATGGGATGTTGCGTGTATTAGATATAGGTAAACGGTCGGTACCACCTTTAAATAAATATGAATTGCGGATTTGGTTCTTACATGTGTCAGGTACATACGCTTAGCTCAGATAAAGCCGATTCAACCTTTGTTAGAAGATGTCTACAGTATGACGAATAATCCCGTGGGGCTATGGGCATTTTTTTTATACTTTTTTATTTTATTTTTAACACATTCCTATAAAATTAGCATGGGTCTGATTAACAAAGGATTTTCTGATGTCATGTTATCTTAACAACTCTAAATTTAAATTTGAGACCTTGCTCAGGAAGCCGATAGGTCACATTTATATTAAGTTTAAAATATTGGATGGATGTAAGAAGGTGGGGCGGGGCTAGAGATTCTTGTCAGATGTGGAAACTCTGATTGGTCATATTTACGAGGTGGGGGCGGGGCGAGAGATTCTTGTCAGATGTGGAAACTCTGATTGGTAATATTTACGATGGTGGGGGCGGGGCGAGAGATTCTTGTCAAATGTGGAAACTCTGATTGGTCATATTTACGATGGTGGGGCGGGGCGAGAGATTCTTGTCAAATCTGGAAACTCTGATTGGTCATATTTACGATGGTGGGGGCGGGGCTAGAGATTCTTGTCATATGTGGAAGCTCTGATTGGTCATATTTACGATGGTGGGGGCGGGGCTAGAGAGTCTTGTAAAATGTGAAAACTCAGATTGGTAATATTTCCGATGGTGGGGGCGGGGCGAGAGATTCTTGTCAGATGTGGAAACTGATTATTCATATTTACGATATTTGGTGATTTTCTTAGTTTTGCATATGCTACGTATTTAATTAAACGGGTGAGTGTCTCTTGACTATTTTATGTAATAATTAAAAATATGGTCTTAAAACTATAATGGCGGTCCATTGCAATGATAATGTGCCGTCTACCGAACAACCTGTTCTTAAAAGTATTGACGTGTTAAAGTGGCACGTTCTTACATACCATCTTGATAAAAACACAGCTTCGCGTGCCTACAATTTAAATTAACAATGTTCGATTAATCGAAAACATGATCTTCAATTTGTGTTATTCTAAACATGAAAAGACAGAACTACAGCAAAAAACACACGTTCGTTCAAGCAGCTATCATTAATTTTAATATTCCTCCCTTCGTGGGTCAAAGTAACAAGGTTTTCTAGAGTCATTAATTAAATTATAAATCGGATTGAACAGTCTATTTCGTTTGATCAGCGTATTGAATATTTACGCATGTCACAGCAAATATCAAAAGAGCCCGTGACAAAGCAATATAGTTTTCATGTTATGTTCTCCGATTTATCTTATAACAGCGCAAGCTGAGTTAATATGAATAAATCCTTTTCAGGGTCATTCTGTGTTATTTGAATTCAATCTTGGTTAACCTGTTAACAACTACTAGATGCCAGAGACTCCGTGGTAAACAGGTCAGATGCTGATCAGGACGTTACCAGCAGGAGCTTGATGACCAGAATCTAAACAATTTGTCAAAATCTGATTCCTTACTGGCCAGCAGTGTAAGAGATGGCGGTGCCAACATTTTACAGGGTGAATATGTAACTTTATAGACCAACGGTAGATATTGCTATGTCATCGTTTGGTCGTAGTGATTTTACGTTCATTCATCGAATTTTATTTGCACCGCCTTTTTTGTCTCATTCATATATTTTAGTATTGGATATAATTCGGAACAGGTTTATTGCGTTATACTGGTAGACAGCCGCATATATTTTAAGTTTTATTAATAAGGTAATATTTAACACTTTGGTTATTCTAACTTTAATTCTGTGTACCCTTGCATTCTGTTATGTCAATTTGTTGTCTTCGTCATTTTTGTTGTTCTTTTGTTGTTGTTGTTGTTGTTATTGTTGTTGATATTATTTTTGTTGATGTGTCTTTGTACCTACCAGGTATACACTAATGTATATGCTTTAAAAACGGTTTTGAGTTCACTTTAACTACCATTTTAACGGAATTATACTGTCAGACTAGCAAATGTAAAATTTCAAGTTTTAGTAATTTCAATTCGTCAAAAATTATAATTTTTGAATTATAGAAATCACAAACATTGGTGCTTTACCAGATATAAATAACCAATTTTCAAGATCTATAAACTATAAAGTATTTTAATCCATACGGCATTGTGATTTAACACAATTGTGCTTTTTAGCCAAAACATTAAAAAGAAAATTTGAGATAGTGCTTCCCATTTACGATACATTTGTCTGTTAGTCCTGTTTATTTCACATTTGCTGGCTTTATCTTCATTAAAGAAGATTTATGTTCTTGCACTCACGTTTTCTCAGTTGTCATGAACAACGGATACTCCCTTGTACCAGTCAGGTAGTTTATCTCAGTGGTCATGACAACGAATACTCCCCTGTACCGGTCAGGTAGTTTATCTCAGTGGTCATGACAACGAATACTCCCCTGTACCGGTCAGGTAGTTTATCTCAGTGGTCATGAACAACGAATACTCCCTTCTACAGGTCAGGTAGTTTATCTCAGTGGTCATGAACAACGAATACTCCCTTGTACGGGTCAGGTAGTTTATCTCAGTGGTCATGAACAACGAATACTCCCTTGTACCGGTCAGGTAGTTTATCTCAGTGGTCATGACAACGAATACTCCCCTGTACCGGTCAGGTAGTTTATCTCAGTGGTCATGAACAACGAATACTCCCTTGTACCGGTCAGGTAGTTTATCTCAGTGGTCATGAACAACGAATACCCCCTTGTACGGGTCAGGTAGTTTATCTCAGTGGTCATGAACAACGAATACTCCCTTGTACAGGTCAGGTAGTTTATCTCAGTGGTCATGAACAACGAATACTCCCTTGTACCGGTCAGGTAGTTTATCTCAGTGGTCTTGAACAACGGATACTCCCTTGTAAGGGTCAGGTAGTTTATCTCGGTGGTCTCGAACAACGAATACTCCCTTGTACCGGTCAGGTTGTTTATCTCGGTGGTCTCGAACAAAGAATACTCCCTTGTACCGGTCAGGTAGTTTATCTTGGTGGTCTCGAACAACGAATACTCCCTTGTACCGGTCAGGTTGTTTATCTCGGTGGTCTCGAACAACGAATACTCCCTTGTACCGGTCAGGTTGTTTATCTCGGTGGTCTCGAACAACGAATACTCCCTTGTACCGGTCAGGTTGTTTATCTCGGTGGTCTCGAACAACGAATACTCCCTTGTACCGGTCAGGTTGTTTATCTCAGAGGTCATGAACAACGGATACTCCATTGTACCGGTCAGGTAGTTTATCTCGGTGGTCTCGAACAACGAATACTCCCTTGTACCGGTCAGGTAGTTTATCTCGGTGGTCTTGAACAACGAATACTCCCTTGTACCGGTCAGGTAGTTTATCTCAGAGGTCATGAACAACGGATCCTCCCTTGTACCAGTCTTGTAGTTTATCTCAGTGGTCGTGAACAACGGATACTCCCTTCAACCGGTCAGTTAGTTTATCTCAGTGGTCGTGAACCACGAATTCTCCCTTGTACCGGTCAGTTAGTTTATCTCAGTGGTCATGAACAACGGATACTCCCTTGTAAGGGTCAGGTAGTTTATCTCAATGGTCGTGAACAACGAATACTCCCTTGTACCGGTCAGGTAGTTTATCTCAGTGGTCATGAACAACAAATACTCCCTTGTACCGGTCAGGTAGTTTATCTCAGTGGTCATGAACAACGAATACTCCCTTGTACCGGTCAGGTAGTTTATCTCAGTGGTCATGAACAACGAATACTCCCTTGTACCGGTCAGGTAGTTTATCTCAGTGGTCATGAACAACGAATACTCCCTTGTACCGGTCAGGTAGTTTATCTCAGTGGTCATGAACAACGAATACTCCCTTGTACCGGTCAGGTAGTTTATCTCAGTGGTCATGAACAACGAATACTCCCTTGTACCGGTAAGGTAGTTTATCTCAGTGGTCATGAACAACGAATACTCCCTTGTACCGGTCAGGTAGTTTATCTCAATGGTCATGAACAACGAATACTCCCTTGTACCGGTCAGGTAGTTTATCTCAGTGGTCATGAACAACAAATACTCCCTTGTACCGGTCAGGTAGTTTATCTCAGTGGTCATGAACAACGAATACTCTCTTGTACCGGTCAGGTAGTTTATCTCAGTGGTCATGAACAACGAATACTCCCTTGTACTGGTAAGGTAGTTTATCTCAGCGGTCATGAACAACGAATACTCCCTTGTACCGGTCAGGTAGTTTATCTCAGTGGTCATGAACAACGAATACTCCCTTGTACCGGTCAGGTAGTTTATCTCAGTGGCCTTGAACAACGAATACTCTCTTGTACCGGTCAGGTAGTTTATCTCAGTGGTCTTGAACAACGAATACTCCCTTGTACCGGTCAGGTAGTTTATCTCAGTGGTCATGAACAACGAATACTCCCTCGTACCGGTCAGGTAGTTTATCTCAGTGGTCATGAACAACGGATACTCCCTTGTACCGGTCAGGTAGTTTATCTTAGTGGTCATGAACAACGAATACTCCCCTATACCGGTCAGGTAGTTTATCTCAGTGGTCACGAACAACGGATTCTCCCTTGTACGGTTCAGGTAGTTTATCAATCGTACCTACTCGGCGATCTCCGGCAAGCTTCGGAGATAATGCCTCGTATGTAATTGTAGGAATACACCAGTTGGTGATTTGCCCCGGCGAATAACTTCTCATTGCATAATGTAAACAAAGATGGCTGACTTTTTAAAGTGCATGCAGAACGCTTTAGATATGATGGAGATTCAATACTCCTTGAAAGAAGAGCAGATTGCTTCGTTGAAGAATATTTTTAACTTAGTTGATACTGTATGTATATTACCATCAGGATTTGGTAAAAGTGTAATATACCAGTTATTACCCTGCATGCACTCGGATCACGCTTCGGTGATGTCTCTATTCGAAGCTTGCCGGAGATCGCCGAGTAGATACGATTGCCGTTTTGGAAGTAGTTCGTCAATATGGCGGCGACAGCATTTTTTCCGAGGTGATTACGTAGAGGACGGAATTACCCGAGGAGTTCCGAGTGGTAGTTTATCTCACTTGTCTTGAACAATGAATACTCCCTTGTACCGGTCAGGTAGTTTATCTCAGATAGTTAAATGGAGTGTTATAATATATAATAATACTATTTTATGATATCGAAACTAAGCAACATTATCTGTTTAATAGACAGACACAATAGAGGAACAAATATTTGATGATAATTAATAAGTATAGATCTGCTTTAACAACATCGCACTTGCAGACCTCTGAAAGGAAAATATTGAGAAATAAATAATAATTATAAGTTTAGGCTGTAACTGATAAGGGATATACAAAATTACAATGTAAATTACCAGGAAACATTGTCTTTTTAGAGAATCAAGGAGAAGAAGATAACAATTATAGAAATACATCTGACATGAGCGTGTGGTCAATGAATACTGAACAAATGAAACGACACAAAACGAAATCGAGTTTCGTATCTTTTCATCCAACTTATTGTATGTGTTCACTATTGAGCAAACACGAATGTTGGATCCCAGTTACCACTAAACCAATCAATCAGGTGTGTTTGTAGCTTTTAATTGAAATTTACCTTACAGGAATTTTGGTACGGGAAACGACGTCATATCGGGAAACAACGTCACGTCAACAAACATTAAATAACAAAACAAATAATCAAACTCTACAGGTCGACTATTTAATAAAACAAATAAATACATATGGTTTTAGCAGCAATATCGAACTTGAACATATTGCCCTTTTATAACAGTAGACTCCAGAAAGTAAAGACTTGCAGCCCATCAGACACTGAACGTGTGGGTTCGAGTCGCGGCACGAGATTAAGTTAGAGAGGTCTTAAAGCTGGCCGGCAGTGGACCGTTGGTTCTACACAGACATTCATCTGGGGTCTTTCTTCGCCCAATAATAGCTCTGCTCGCAAAAAGGACCTTACAAGGTGGGATGTAACAAAAAGTCGAAAGAAACATTACTAAGATTTATAAGTTAAGATTTTTAAAATTACGTTTCATTTCCTTCACAAGTATTGTTATATTGAAAGAACCTTCCTTTAATGTTGGTCAATATATGTAATCAGATTATCCCAACAGACCTGTTTAAGATTAAGTAAATACCTCCTGTGGCTCAGTCTCAATCAACTGTACTTAAGACGGTTTTAATTCATTCATTTAATTAGCAATAATACAGGTTATAAAAGTTTATTTGTTTTTGTGTCGTTGTTCATGGAGGTATATTTGCATTTTGAAGAAATTTAAGTTTTCACATATCCATAGGAAGGTTGGTGTCAAATTTTGTAGCATATTGCCTATTAAGTTTAAGTCGTTCAAGTATAATTAATGTCTTAAAGGGTTTCAAACACGTGTATTTGTGTGTATTTCAATCTTCCAAATGCAATTATAAATGTTAAAATGTTAAATGTGAAAAAAATTGTTTTTAAATTTATGAAGTTCTTCTAGAATTCTATAAATTAAAAAATATATATTTATTAACATTTATTACAAAAAATGTTATCGCCGACAAACAAATTTAAGTTCAATATTAATAACATTTTTGTTGATTTGAAAAGTATTTAACTCATTAACATGATGTTATTGCAAAACACACGAATATTCGTACTGGGATATGTAGAAAGATATACTTTTTTCCCTAATAATAATAATAATAATAATAATAATAATAATAATAATAATAATAATAATAATAATAATAATAATAATAATAATAATAATGATAATGATAATAATTAATAATAATTATTAATGATTATTTTATAATAAATTGTCACGTGAAGTGATTACAACAGTAACTATGCAATGTAAAATGATTTTACTGTTTATATTGGTGTGTATGTGCAGTTTGTTCAATTCTCTCAATAAAATACTTATATTTTTGTGCAATTTAAACATAAAAATAAAACTTGATCCAAACATGCAGTATGCCTTTAATGTGGTATCCGACACACAGCCTTTATATAAATAAAACGTTCAAGTGTGCGTGTTTGATGCATACTCTTGTCCTTAACTGTCGCGATTTATATTGTTACTGTGCACAGTGACTATAGGCCTACAACTTCTTTATTGATTTTATTAATCGTTATGCAACAGTGGTGACTGTAGTTATCAGTGTGATAAATTAATCATAATTTCAGTCATGTGTTTTTATGATCTCGTGGATCTACATCGTCGGATACCCACGCTCGACTATTCCGTTTTACTAGATTCGTCGAACGTGGGTTTATTGATAAATTTTCTGTCGTCTTATCGAAATGAATATAATAAGCCAATCACAATACTGCTTACAAAATCCATACTTTTCTGTGTGGAGACTAGAAGTATAACAATGGCTGTGCCATTTTGACAAGTCCGTCGAAACAATGAAAGAAGAAGCTTTATCATTGCACTGAAATCTTCAGATTATGAAGCGGCCAATGAAATATCATTACGAGAACCAGCGAAAAGTGAACTAAATATCCCACGGGCAATAAATGGAGAGAGACGGAATGGATCGGTCGTGGGTGTCCGACGATGGATCCCTTAGTACATGTACCTAACATTCGTCGTTTGGTTCGAAAGCAATCATGCTGCGTATGCGTAGATAGTTAGGGATCGCACATGAAGAAATTTAAGTTTATTTTGTGTACAAATCTTAAACACCAACAACCACGCAACTTGAAGGTGTTTTTTTTTAAATTCATCATGTCTTTCTTTTTTGCCTTCCATGTTGCCTTACAAAGTTTCGAATGTTACCTTTAAGTGTACTTACTTTGCCTTCTGCGCTACTGTCGTTGCTTATGTGAAGCGCCGCCATCTGACTCAGGTCGCAATTTGAAAACGGACTCCTCTTTATACGGGTATGATATTTCATCCGGAAAATGGTGGATAAGCACATTGCGTTTACCACTAAAATTCATGAATCGGATAATAGCTCGAATGCAAGGATAGAATTCCTCCAAGGATAGACTGTACTTTCTACTCTTTGAAATGGAAAACCTCGGGTATATTTGGCCATTCCGATCATAAATCAAGAAGCGAAATTGCCCTAAAGGTTTACAGTGGAGCCAAAAGTGTAAAAAATGAATTAAATTATAATTAAATCATAGACTTGCGATTGTCATTGTGTTGACGTTTGAAGTTTAAATCGTAAATTTATTTGTATGAGTGAAAAGATTGAAAATAATTTAATGCTGCACATTATGTGCACATTATTATGGACAATCAGGCTTACATATCAAATGCACTAGTCGTTAGCATTGTGTTTTTTTTAAGATTGTATGTCATGTTTGTGCAGTACATAGAAGAACGTGGTTTTAATTCAGGCGAAGTCATTTTTTCAAACAAACAATTACAAGGCCTGATAAAACGAAAGGTTCAGTAATATGGACGTTATTTATTTTCGAACCGCTGATTGTATAAAGTGCTACCTCATTCTATACTAAATGGATCTTCTTATTCTATATCAAGATATAGTGCACACCTACAAATTTTTCGTTCAACCAATCAGTTCTAACATCGAATTCTCTTGAGATATTGTAAACTTACAAATATTCGGCACAACCAATTAGTAACAATGTTTCTTTGTACATTTATCCTACATTTAATTCATGGTTGGAATTACCTTTTATTATTGAAACACCTTTTTTTTGCAGTTGTGTATTTCCTACTATATATTTTTTCGTATTTTGACGCCGGTCACTTGAACTGAGGAAAGTAATTGACATTTATCGCAACACAGACGAATTCTGCTAGTAATCTGTTCATCAAATTTATTTTGTAACTAGAAAAACTCATTATTTGTAACCACATGACATGATCATCCCGATTTCAGCTCTGATGTCTATTTTTAGATGAAATCGTCATCGTGCCTATTTATAAGTTTAGAAAAAATGCGATAACAAGCGATATATTTCCTGATTTGTAGTATCTTACACTTTAGGTAATGTTATAAACAGTGTTTACTTCAACTAAAGTATAAGTTGATGCAGCAGTTATACACACATTTCACAGAACAGAGCCAAGATGTTGTTACATGTATTAGATATAGGCAAACTGTCACAATTTATCACAGCGCATGCGCGGATAAACGTCATGACTATATATACATACCTCAGTCATAAACAGTTCTCAGATTGTGTCTCCAAAGTAACGCAATAATTAAATAATTATAATACTTGTATTGTTCGGTTCTGCGTGTCACAAAATATAAGCCGCTCTACTTCACTTCTTGGCATCTTCCCATTACAAGGTTCTCCGGGTTTTTCCCCACATCTTATATCAACAAAGGCTAAAAGGTGGTATCCGACAGTTTGCCTACATCAAACATCAAATTGTCCGTAACAATACTTTCTCACTGTTTGGGGAAAATAAGGCATAATTTCTGCATAAACTCATACTTTAGTCTGGTTAATTACGATTTTGAACACTACCTATATTGTAAGCTATAATAATTGCGCAATAAAAGCACTCTAAATAGTAATTCTTTCTAAGTCTATAATAAGCTCGATAGTGATCACCGCTAAAAAATAGATATCGATGTCAGAGCGTAGACTTATGCTTCGCTGTTCACAATGATCTAGGGCATCAATGAACAACATTTTGCAGAACCTTTTCAGGTAAAAAATACTGATTTGGTTATTAGAGAAAAAAAAAGTTGGTCCAAACTGTCGGACACCACATTTGAAGGTGTCACCCAGCAGTTTGCTTACATCTAAATCATACAATATCTTGCTCTTGTTTTGAAGTATTCGGGCATAATTTATGGATAAACTCATAATTCTGTCTCAGTAAGGACGTTTTTAAACACTATCCCAATTGTTATAAATTGTGTAAAAAATCTAAATGTCAATTCTTTTCCCATTTATAAATAAAGACGATGAGCAATCTTGCTAAAATTTGAAACAGACGCCAGAGCTCTTCAGTCCCGTCCTCTCAAAAGTAAGTGGTTTTCTTAGTTTGGAAATAGCTAACGATGCAACGTGTCTTAGATAGGAATTACATGGTAATGACGAGTGGAAGTTTAGCTTCACTTTTCACATAGATGTAGCACATCAATAAACAACATATCGCGGTTGTTGTTTTGTTACAGGTAACTATAATTTATTTGGTTGTTTAAAACTAAAAAATTGAGACCAAACTGTCGGATAATAACTTTCATCATCCAAAATCAGTTCCCATCACTAAATCTAAAATCAAACTAAAAAAAAGAACTGTTAGTTTCTCTACCCTTCCCATATTTGAATTGACAGGGAAATATTTAATGCCATTTCATCGGCGACCACTATCCTTGTTAAGTCAACTCAGTGTAAGCCGGTACACCTTAAAGAGGCGGCGTGTCTATATATGGGCGCTTTGAAGTTCAATCGTTTGTTTATCAAGGGCCTGTCACTTCGTCTAATCCGATTATTTCATTATAAAGTTCTTTAATCTATGTTTGTTCCGTTCACAGCCAGTCAGTATGTCCGTCTATATGTATGTATCAAGATACACCTTGCAAAAAAAATCACGAACCCGCAAGTTAAACGATCCCGGAAAGAGTATTGTAATGTTAAACGTCTGACTTTGTTGTTTTTTTAAAACTTCAATTAGTTAGGTTTATACTTAAATAAGAGTGAATAAATAGACTTTCCCGCAGTTTGAATGATCCGTGCATCGTTTTTATTTCAATGATAGGGTGATATATATATATTGTAAATTGACGATTTTGAATAAAGCCAAATGTTAGATGGTACACATTGTGGAGAAAAATAAACGCTCTAAATGTTCTGTCTATCCAAATCCTTTAATAAGCAGGATAGGAAATAGTTCTGCTAAAATAATCATCAACGTTAGAGCGAATCGCCCAAATGATGTGATAACGTGATTATAAAAAAAGAGGTCACATGGATTTCTTAAGTTAAAAACAACTGCAGTGTGGCTAATGTATGAAATACATGCTTGTTATAACTAGTATGGCTGGGATTTGCTTCACTTAAAAGAACGATGTAAGATTGCATTTGGCGGGATCTCTTCAGGCAACAATAATTCCAGTGGTTGTTGGTTAAAAAATGTCCCAACTCTCGGATACTACTGTCAAGATAAGCTAATACTTGCTTGGAATAGTGGTAGCCTATCAATCTGTTTTTAATCCGTTCGGATACCGAAGTGTTTTAGATCAAACTAATGCGCTTACTGATCCGAGAAAACGAGGGGGGTCTAAATAAATACATCGCAGTGTTCTAATAGAGATAAATGCCTTTTCAATGAATTATCGATAGAATAAATGGAGAAATAATGCAATCACAAATTAGACACAAATAGCAGACACAAATCGCACCTCTCATGCCATTGATAAAAGGGATTTAGAGAGGGAAATCGATTATTGGTCTACAAGTGTTTCTTAATTAATCACACCGCGGCTCCCTTTGATGTTTCGTTTCCCTGTATACACTTTGTGGCGGCTGACTTTAAAACTATACATACAAGCTAGAGGGGGGAAATCCTACGTGTGTTAATTGGTCGCAAATTGAAAAGAGATTGACGATTGGTTATTTTTCTTCGTGGCTTCAAAGTGCTATCGTTTGTTTGTCCACTTCTGCCAGATGTGTTTAGGAAGGAAGGATTCTCTCCAGGGTGGTCCATGGTACGTTTCATTTGAGGGTCCTGTCCAAAAGATGGTTCACTTGTTCAAACTAAAGAAACTATGAGAAAAATGCACAAAAACACTGAAGGTCTTGTCCCAAATATGGCTCACTTGCACAAACTAAAGAAAATGTGGAAAATATGGAAAATACGCATGAAACGTGAAACAAGTATAAACTACACTGAAAGATCCTTTAAAATAAACTAAAAACTTTCTTATATAAACCGTCTTTACTCATTTGAGTATATGTTTGTATTTGATGTTACATCTACTATCTTAGAACAACAAAGTTGTATTCTTGTCACATCTAGAAAAAAGATTCTTTTGACCAAGTTTACTTTTGTGTTGAATTTTACCGAAACACGTTTATTAGTCACAAAAGTTGGACATGGATTTTAGGAATTGCTGCCAGTTGTATGAAAAAGAAATCAATTTAAAACTAAATATACTTGAGACGACAGAAATGCTTCATAATTACTTTTACAGTAGCGTTATTTTTTCAATTCCACACGCTTTAAGCAATTTTAGTCTGGACAACACTCTTATTAACGAAGCTTTGCAGTTGCCCAATGGTAAGCCGGTAGTTCAAATATTCACAATAATGTCTGGGCGACCATTAGCCATTATTGTAGCATCGCGATGCATTTATCATATCTAAGTTAATATAATATATTAACATGTGCAAATACGGACCCGAAGTATTGTTGAACTGAAAACATGCGCACTCAACACAATAAGCAATGGAGACAAAAATGTCCGACGTACATCGCATCACTGATGTAGCGTGACTGAGCGTGACCTAGCGTGACAATGCGTGATCAAGTTGATTATACGATCACGCTATCAGTAAGATCATCGCTACGATAAGCTGACTGCACTAAACGATTAAACTGCTCGGAACGATTATCCGTTACGTTTGTTTTTAGGGGAGTATGCGTAGAATTTGTGGTATTTCTGATTCAATTCTAGCGAGAATTTTCGTGCGTGATCGAAACGTTTAGTTTTTACGTGAAGTCCAGGATAATAAATCTCTTTAACCGTTGGCTATTAGATTTTAGGGGTTGTAAAAAAAAATGTAAATCGTTAGCAATCTGATTTTAGCGGTTGTTAAAATGCATACATCTCTCGAATTGATTTTGCTAGCTGCTAAGGCCATTTTCTCTTTTTTTCTGATTTCATTATCAATCTAACGATAATGCTACATTTGTAACCTAGGTTATGTTTTAAGTTTTCAGCCGTTGACAAATCGCCAAAAATGTATTGACATGTTATAAATACTTTCCCGCGATTAGTATTGGTGATTTTTGGAAAGGGTTCCACATTATGCTATTAAGTATATAAGTTGTATGAAAACATCAAGCCGATATTTTTAATTTCATGTAGGGGCAGTAAAATTCTTGATAGTTAGACAAAAATAATAAGATCTTGAAGCATGCAAACCATGCTGAGACTATTTTAAGGCATTTAACAGTATATATTGGAATTAAATGCACAGCATATAAATATAAAAATGATTTTTAACATTTTTATTAATGTTCAGCTGTTAGCCTATTTGAAAAATATACATACACTTTTAAATGATATCACATATGTTTTAAAAATGGTATCCGACAGTTTGCCTGTAACAAATACAATTAACAAAACTGTATCACTGTTTTGGGGAATTTAGACAGTTTTCTTGGTGAATCATCCTGTAACCTAAAAGAAGCGATTTGGAAAATTACATCAATTGTTAGACCGTACACATCTTGAACAATTCGCTCCAACTGTTCATTCTTTTCAATTTGATAAAGAAAAGCACGATTGGGATTTCTGAAAAAAAAAGAAAGAAAGAAAAAGAAAAAATACCGACTGCAGTGCGGATTAACCGAATATAAATACAACTTGATCTCAACAGTAAGTGGTCACGTGGTTTCTTAGCAGCGTGGCTCAGATAGAAAATACACTGTACATGTTTGCACTGACAAGTGTGGTGTTCTGCTCGGCTTTTCACAGAGATGTAGGACATCAATAAATAACATTCCGAGATGGGGAGGGGGTTTGTCTTTTCAGGTAACAATTACTTCTACGGTTGTCTAAGAAAACAACAATCTGATGCAAACTGTCGGATACCACCTTTAAAATACTCGACGCTTTAGAAACGAAATTATACCACTAACAACATTTAACGAATATTGTATGCTGCGGTCCGGGTTTGAATCCCCGGGCCTTCTGTACATGCGGCTGACGCTCTACCGACTGAGCTACAAGGTCCGGGTTTCTTCACTTTCATGCAGACTTTATTTACAACTATTATTTGCACTGTGTGTACATCCATCGTCAAAACCAGGATCTAGTTGTTTACTTGAACCACCACCACAATTGTAAAAAGACAAGCCTGCTACACTGAGGTCCAAACATATAGATACCGCTCATTAAACAATCTGTAGAGGTTATGTTCTTCTTTTCATCTTTATCTCTCGTACACATTTATCAGACAGCGGTCATCTTGGAAAGTTACGATATGAGAACCTCAGAAAGGGTGGTACACGACTTTGTGTCGATTATTTCAGATCAGGCAACTCCCTTCTCATCTTTCTTTCTTTTAACAAGGGCGGATCTATGGTTTTTCGTGATTTTTTCTCTCAAAATGTAAGATACGCCGAAGAAGCATGTTTGAACGAGCACACTCTATGGTTACTGCGTACATCACCCGTAGATGACATTTATAATGTATAAAGGCACGACATTACCCTTAAGAAACCATAATAGAATGTTTTTGATGGCTAATTTGGTAAACATTTGCAACTATGAGGTCCAGGTCGTGCTTCCCAGTGAAAAATATTATTTCCGGAATGCCAGAGATAAGTTCTGATGTGTACATGTATATAAGTTAACCATTTTTTATTGTATATATACAGTATATTTTATATAAAGTGTGTTTCGGGAACTTTTAGATGGTGGGTGGGTGGTTGAGCGGAGGCCTTAATCCGTTACTGTTTAATGTCACAATAATTTTTCTGCTTCATTAATTTCATTGTTTATGTATTGTCATATCCCTGCACCATTCTTCTGACATCCTCTTATTTTCCTTCTCCTGTCCGTCTTCTATTTCCTTTTCTCCATAATAAATATATTCATCGTAAATATTCTTTGCCATCGCCGTTATTCGTTACAAGTTATTTTAAGGTGGTATCCGACACTATCTGTCAGAAAAAAAAAACCGCCAGAAATTTATCAAAACTTTGTTGAAAGCTTTTTCTTGTTGTTCTGTCACAGAAAAAAAACATTAGAAGAACCCATCCTTGAATGTGCATCATAGAAAATTCTAGCTATTGTTCGTGACACAAAGTCAATAAGACATCGGGACCATCTGCGCGTTTATAATTTAATCTCGCAAAAATAGCAAGTACTGAGGTTAAGAAAATCAAACCATTCCTTTTTTGCTTATTTTTATACCTTTCTTTATCTAATATCAACACTTTGTTCTCTTTCCAGAAAATTACCAATGCATGTCGTTAGCGTTACGTCGACGGTGTAAAAACGCATTAGAACGTCGTTACAGACGGCGGAACTTTGCCAAGCGGTGTGAGATTAATTTTTTACCTATCGTGAAAGTCGCTACATCAGATTCCACGCCATCGGAGGCGTTTCCATCGCAACGGGAAAACCACCTGGAATGCCGCTCAAATTTGGCGGGTTACGGAAAGTGCCCGGATCTTCGAACCGTGGAAGATACTGCGGAATTGATATGCAACCCGATCAGGGATAACACTCAGCGATGTTCGACCACTCATGAAATAGTTCATACCAGTTGTCGCATGTTCGAGATTTGCGATCAGGCGGTGCTGATTTCTGGCGGATGGAACCGGCAAACGACAGGTACCCGGCATCTCCGGAACGTGGAATTGTTCTACTGGATGTTGCGAGAGAACGGGTTTAAGAAACGAAACATAAAGATCTTCTTCGCCAATGGCGCAAGAGGTGTTCGAAGTAAGTTTTAAAATAAAATTACATGAACTACTTTAAAATTTATTTGATGTTGTCTATTATCGTTTATGTCGTATGCTCTTCAGCCCTCTCCTTCTCATCCTTCCCAACATCTGCATTGTAAACATCGTCAATATCAGTGCGCTTTTTGTTGGCAGTTAACCAGTATATTTCTTAAGCATTATCGCTTAATTTACAGGTCTGTATCATGAATAATACGAGAATACCATTTTGTGGGAATTTGTGTTCTACATACGCCATACATGTGAATAATAAACGTATCAATGTTCTAAGTTCTAAGTGCATATTCGTACTGGGGAGGACTTTCACAATCTATCCCCGATTGACGATAAAATATTCGTTCTTTAAATATGCTTACATAAGAAACGTGTATATTCGGTATTACTAGGAATGCGCCTTTGATTTACAGATTTTTCACAAAATCGCTTGTTATGTTACTTTTCTCACAAATTTCTGTCTCAGTTGCTAAGATAACTGACCGAAAGGCGCCAGAATAGTAGTATGTAGTGATCAAAATCATTAAATCTAAAGAATACGGTGAGTTAAATATTGTCGATTGAAAGAAGTGTGATAAAATACAAATGTCGTTTCTCACCATTAATATTTATTTATCAGCTCGTTTTCGGCACATCAAAGTAACGTACATTAAGTAAACACTTTACGTTACTGGTGACGATCTATAAAAAGGTGTAAACATGCGTTGATTTAATATTTATACTAATTCTAACTTAAAAGTGACATGGTCATATTCACATTTTTTTATTTTTCTACAAAACAAAACTTAAGCAAGACAGATAATTGATACGATTATTACGGTTTCTCTGATTATTGAATATTGAAAGGTCCAGGTTTTGTCGTCTTTAAAGTGCGAGAATCAATCACGTTGCAACGGTTTTCAAATATTTTATCCATTCAAGGCTCAATAATGTAATGTAGCTCCGATCTGCGCATGCGGGAATATACGATTTTGGTTTTGTCAGTTCTCTTTATCCTTTATCCATGCTAATATAAATAGTGAGGTTTTCATAATAGAAAAAAATAATTCTCCCAACACCGATTATATCAACTGTATTTTTTGTAATTTGTGTATCTTTTAAAAAATAATTTACGTTTTACCTACCTTAATATTAGTTCTGTCACCTAGTTGATAACTATTTTCATATATTGTGTGCATTGAATAAGTTAATTGTTGAATTTATTTCTTTTTACGAGGCTCGTTTTGTCAGATGAATTAAGTACTATTCCATTTAGACAATGTCTCGATTTGCAAATGGTTTTCATAGCAATATATCCATATTTACAATTAAGTGACATGGTTTGACTTTTATCAGAACATGATATTTTTACAATTAAAAACAGGTTAACTGTTCCCAGAACATTGCTTATACAGCCGTATGTGAGCTAGTGTCTTTATTATTGAGCACGACTGTCGAATATATTCACTAAGTGCCTCTTCACTACCCATGTCCTCGGTTATTACAGTAGTTATTCACCTGGTTAAGCAGTGAACTTTAACACCCAATGATCAAAGTCGGCGTTTAGCCATTTCTCTTTGATCGTGATGAATTCGAAACTACCGTTGTGATATTTGTATGTTGGTAATTGTAAAGTTTAATCTACATGCTTTCGCCGATAGTAATGGATTTTGTCGCTTTTTGTATATGCGATACAGGTGTAAATAATCTAATGTACCTTTTTTCTTTGTCGATTGATTTCAAACGGAATGACCTGATTTGTGACTTTTTTTTTATTTTTTTTAACGCTAAATTCAATTTTAATGTTGTTATCTTACGTTATTTACACGAATAATTGACCAATTTGTAATAACGACGAAAACGACGGTGATGGTGATGAAAACGACAACGGCAGCGACGACGAAATTGACGAAGATGATGACAATGATGGTTGTTATGGTGATGAATGACATGTTTATGATGATGGTGATGATGATGATAACGATGATAATAATGATGCTGGTGGTGATGGTAATGATGATGGTGGTGATAGTGATTCTGATAGTGATAACGGTGAGTACTACGAAAAAAATAAAAACGACCACGATGGTGACAGCGACATGATAAGAAAGACAAGAAGGAGAATCGAGAATGAGTAAAGCGCTGTCATTCTCTCACCAGAGGGCGTGCTACACAAGTTTCGCTTACACCTCTGTCAACGCCGGGAAAAGTAGTTCTCATACACGTGATATTCTATCGTCACATGTCGCAAAATAGTTCCCCGAAAATTTGGGTTAAAATATATCTTAAACATTGTTCTAAAAATATAAAAATACCCATTTTCATTTTAAGTAAAATATACAGAGATCAAAATAATCTCACGAGCATTTTATTCATTATTTATATTTTGTACAAGAATCTTGTACACCGGGCGTTGACAGAGGTGTAAGCGAAACTTGTGTAGCACGACCTCTGGTGAGAGAATGAAGCGCTGTAGAAGGATCAGCAATTGCAATCACGTTTTTTCATTCACAAACTCAGTACGAGCAGAAATGCAATCAATCATTTTTACACAAAAAGGTATTCAAACAACCCTAATTAGCACGTGTATGACCCTGTATACATGGGGGTTAAGACCACATGACGGATCAGAGCGGGTTTTACTGACCTGCTAAGTGAACCGTACTCATTGCATTATGGGACTTGTTTGTTCCGTGGCGGGATAGTTCGTACTAATTCGTACTAATGTAAGACGAGACAAATATCGGAAAGGAAACCTAACACGAACATGTAAGAAAAGTTAGCAAGTGCGATTTTGTAAATGAACACATTTTTTATTACTTATTTTGAAGAATATTTTGTCATATTGTGTTTTGTTCCTAACATATATCATTAATGTTGCGTCCTGTTGTAGTACGTGCTGGTGTGAGATGAGACACTAAACAATTCTTAGGAAAGGAAAGTTCAGTGCGAAACCGTAAGAAAAGTCAGCAAGTCAGATGGTGTAAATGAAACTGATATTTATTCTTCATTTTCTGTAGTTAAAAAAAATGTCAACAAGTGTAATATTGTAACTTGAACCATTTATTTTCTAGAACTGATGCCATCTTTTGCTTGATTCATTAAATAGATAATACCTGGTTATTTACATTGTAATATAGTGTTGCGTTCGACCCTGACATCCTAAACAAATATTTATTATAATTTAGGACTCCTGAAAGTACGATGTTGTTTCTGAAACAGATGTTTATTACAAATATTCCCGAATGTCTGTCCGCTATTGGTTCTATGTACTGAAAGATATTGTTGCAAAATTACTGATGTTCTGAACAAAAATGATTCTATGCATGTCCAATTTTCAAACGACCTGGGGAGTTTTCGTCGTAAATGACCACTTCGAAATACTTATAGTAATTTAACATCTAAATGTTAGTTATCATTAATCAAAAATCAAATTTGAACTTTTCATCATCATCATCATCTTCTTTTCTATTCATTCTTCTTTCTTTTCATCTTCTTTTTCTTCTTCTTTGTATTCCTCTCTGTCTTATTATCATTATTATTTTAGGGGGTTGGGGTAGGACAGATATTCTTTCATGATCTGCTGTAATACACACACTTAACCGTCGTGGCCGTTGTAGTGTGTTGTTAACGTCTCGGTCGTTGTTCTGCAAATGCTCTGCAACGATACAACGCCATCTGCAGGCTGTCTGCGATAATACAATAGTACCAGCCGATCTAGGCACTTCCGTAACTCCCTTTTAGCACTTGTGAACACCCAAAAACATCTCCCTACCCCCCCCCCCCCCCCCCCCCCCCCCCAAACGTCAGTATTAAGCAAAGCAAATCCAGAGACTCTAAAACGTTAAAACGTGGGTTGCAATTGTTGGAAATGTTATATAATCAATAACAGCCAGGCAAGTATATATCATATATAATAACGATAAACATCGATAAAGACAAAGTGAAGGTAAGAAAATCTTTCTGGGATGTCATAGTTGAGTCTAGTGTGATTCTTTCCTTGTTACTAACTTGCAAGTATTCTGTACTGCTTAAGACTATTAAAATTACAGCAGATAAATCCCAATCTTTATATTAGACATATTTTGATAGTAACCTCTATCAAACAGAGACGGAGAAAAATCAACCACACGCAAAGTGCATCAACACGAAATTACCGTCGACAGTGTACCTTAAAGACAAACGCAGCACTAACGTCAGTTATGAATTGTTCTTTTTATGATGCATATAATTGTCTGAGGACAGCTCATCCTCGCAGTAACATGCACGGCAAAATGGCTGAATAAAATAATTAAAAAGTAAAAAGAAAATACATAAACAAAAAACAACAACAAAACAAACAAACACCCCCCCCCAAAAAAAAACAAAAAAAAACAAACAACAACAACAACAACCCAACAACAACAAACATACAATAAATTAATGACAAATGCGAGATTCGAGCTGACATCGCCATCTTACACGGCACGTCACTTCTCGACCTGCATGGCTCAGCTAACACAGATATTCAGTCCGACAAATAAATATTATCATTGCATTAACATGAATTTATCCACATCTGTTTTACCTAAACAACAGGATGGTCTAACCCTGGAGTTCTCAGAGGTCACGGTTGAGCAATACAGGTATGATCAAAAGGTAAACAAAGAAAAAATACAAAATCCACACATTGACAACAGCAGGAGAAGCACCCACCACAACAATGACAGCCCCGCAACAGACGCTACAACTCCTATAAATATTTTGTCCCTGAACTTTCATATAGTTCAGTACCGGACGCCTGTTTCAATATTTATAACGCCTGGCTTCTCTGTTTAAGTTCCAGGAGAACACCCGCACCAAGTACTTCCGGCCGCCTTGAAGCACGCGTTCCGCTTCCACGTGCAGACCATGTGCCAGACAATGCACTGCGTGGACTCACTTGTTCTCTATATGAACTCACCCACAAAGACGGACGGAACGTCACTGCTCTGGGACGTTAACGGTGACGGAATGGTAAGTTAGCATAATGTTAAAGTCAATACGCATTTGATTGATAAAGGAAGTGTGTGTGTGTGTGTGTGTGTGTGTGTGTGTGTGTGTGTGTGTGTGTGTGCGTGCGTGCGTGCGTGCGTGCGTGCGTGTGTGCGTGTGCGTGCGTGTGTGTGTGTGTCAGGCGCGTATCTGGGCCGTTTTTGAAGTAACGCACAATTACAAGGGAAATTACCTTTTTACTAATATATTCGGTTCTTTACTAACGAGTAACAGGTAAAATGCAAGGAACTTAACGCAAAATATGAAGACTAAAATCCTGACGTGTATAAGTTTAATCATTTTAATCTTTTTCAACTTGATTGGTGTAGCAATAAGATTTTATAACATAGAATTACGGAAATAAAATATATAATTCCTTACTCGGGTTAGGCATCGACTTTCTTAGTGTTTTTGGTACTTTTCGATTTTCGATTTTTCGAACTGAGGTTACGCACGTGCGTAAAGTGCGTAATGGCAGAACCGCGCCTGGTGTGTGTCGTGTGTGTGGTGTGTGTGGTGTGTGCGTGTCTCTCTGTGTGTGTGTTTTAATGTTTTTGGTACTGATGTTTTGTTGTTTCTGCTGCTCTTGTAGTTTTTGTTTGTTCGCCTATTCTGAGCAGAAATGGGTGACTCAGGCCACTGGACTTAAGTGTCGGATATGTAGACAAACAAAATCTGTGCAAGCTAAAGAGAATGTTTAACTTAACAGAAAGTTCTGTTGTTGTTTTTTCGCAACCTGTAAGTCTGCATGTCATAGCCCTAACGAACCCGTTTGAAATACCAGGCAACCTTACCTTGACCAGCGGCAACATTGGAATTAGTGGATTCTTTGGCAGTTTATAAACACCAACAACAAATAAACAGACACACTTTTAAACTTATCCTAATGGCGGAAAATGCAAGTGATCCGTACATGTCCGACTAATAACATGCACGACCTCCCTAAAATCTCTATTTGGCAGACGACACTACAATAAAATGTGGACTGTATTTAAAACAGATAGCAATTTATTTATGGGTTTTTTAAACTTTGTTGACAACTTCTGTAATTACTCTATTTTGGTACATTTTCTCACTTTTATTACAATGCACACATATCTTTGCATCAACAGATGAAATACAGACGACCGTTTGAGTAAATTAACAATGGCAACCAGCAAACAAAACGTCCGTGCAATTACAAGTCTAAGCTTTCGATGTTCTGTGATCTTTTCCTTTAACGAGAACATCAAAGTTGTTATAGTTTGATGAAACAAAAGCCTGGTCATAAATCAAATTTGTTGGCTTCTATTTAAACTGAAGAAGTCCATTACTGGTTGTTTTATCCGAGAACGTTTTCCCACACTTGGGAAACGAAAAAGGTGTGGACGCGTCCATTATGCTCAAAGAAACCCCGGCTTATTGCCAGTGACGTATCTGTTGTTGTGAACTCCCATTGCCCGTTTGATGGTGAAGAAGCTGAGATTGACTCGAGCTTTGATTTTCCGATTGTCGCATCGCCAAAGGATGCCCACTTTAAACCTAATGGTTTCCCTTATCATTATTAAAAATACATTGTTTTATATTATTTCCCGTCTTTTTTGTTCCCGTCTTTTTTGTTTGTTTACAAATCGCTTTTAACACTCGCCGACCCCAGCCATGCCCTTTTAAACAAACACGCGCGCCGTCTGGGTTCCTTTGGTTAAAAAAGAAAAGTTAAAAGGTTTAAAACAAATGGCGACTATTTCGTCCTTTAGAAAACAAAGGAGTGTTCTTTCTAGTCTTTTTCGTTTTAATTGATAAGAAATTACAATTGAATTTAAATAGCTTATTCCTTTTAAGATAACATTAACTTTTACAACGAACTGTTAACTGTTACTGTTTGTTTTTCTTTAATGGTGAATGTTGTTCACCGAAGAAAATCGTTGTTTTCACACACTGTAAAAGCAAAGCCCGCGTTTGTACATCATTAAGCGTGCACTTACCTTTGTTTTGTGACTGTAAAAGGACATTGTTCAAATATAACTTATCTTTATTACTGTGGTTTCTGTAATAATATTTAATCAATGGTGATCCTAGCCTTTAAAATCATCGATTTTAACGATTTTTTGAAGAAATCCTGACATTCAAAAATAACAACAGCAGCAGCAGCAACAACATTAATTGTATTATATTTTTAAGCGATTAATCGGGCCATAGTCAACATCGTGGTGACATATTGTCATGATTAATTCTGTCAAGTGCAAAATTTGTTGATAAGCCCATAAGATGTAAGTATCCAGTATGCCCCTTTCGAAAAAGAGGTCATTTTTTGCAGATGTCGGTCCGTCATTCGATCTATCGTTCGGTCGGTCATTCGGTCCATCCGTCGGTCGGTCAGTCGGTCGTTCTTTTGTCCGATCGATCGGTAGATCACACTTTGTTTTCGGACAAAATCATCAGTCAGTCGCACAAAGGTCATTGTCAACTTGAACAAGACTGTTTGTTTCCGGTCCATTAAGCAGAAAGCATAATCTCACAATCCTTAACCTGAGAAGGGACAAATGTCATGGCAAGAATATAACCAACTTTACAGGTCAATGTCACAGAGACATCTAAATGGGGTGACTTGAATGTCTTAGTGACCTTCAATGCGAGTCTAGTTACATACCAATAACTAGATATTGTCTCAATATAAGTTTCTTAAAATTAGAAGTGAGGATTGGTAAAGATGGATAGAAGACTGAGATTGTTGTTTAGGTCAGTGGCGCAATGTCAAGGTTTTCAACGTGACTATAAATAAACGCGATAAGGTTCTCGGCTAAAACAGCTATCGACGTCAGAGTTTATTATCGGTTTGATCATATAACGTGATCTGAAAAGTTATAGGTCACGTGGTTATAAAAAAAGCTAACTGTGCACGGTTGCTCGGAAATGAAGTTGTGTAATGACAAGTGGGGTGGTATGCTGTACTTTTTCCCTTGATGTAGGACACCAATAAACACCATTTAGCGGGATCTTTTCAGGTAACAATATTTTCAGACTGCATGAGAGAATAAAAAGTTGGCCCAACCTGTCGGACACTATCTTTAGGTAAGACCACACACTGTCCCACAGATGGTTACTCTCTGAATACTGGTTCTACCCACGAATTGCGCAGTCGAGAGGGATTGTGATAAGTTGAAAAAACAAAGTGATACCCAATAGATTTAAACTTAACCATGTTACAATTGTGTTCTCAGGCGGAGGACGACGAACAGTACACCATAGACGAGCTGCAATCTGACCTCGCCAACTGTATGGCAAGGAAAGTCCACCTGGTGATCGATCAGAGCTACTCCGGGGAGGTGGCTCACGTGTTCAAGAACTCGGACGCACATAAGAACGTGATAGTGTTCGCCAGTGGTCGAGACCATGAATACGCCTACAATGACGATTATACGATACACTGGGTGGAGGCCAATCATAAAAGGGACTGCACGCGACAAGTCCATGAGGTATCATTTTAATAAGAAGAAGCAATATAAAATGTATGCTATTTGTAAATTAACATGTTAAGGTAACAATACATGTTGAGTAAGTCTTAGCAACAGCAAGTTCAGATCCAGCGGTAGCATGTTCAGATACAGCGGTAGCAAGTTCAGATCCAGCGGTAGCAAGCTCAGATCCCAGCGGAAGCAAGTTAAGATACAGCGGTAGCATGTTCAGATACAGAGGAAGCAAGTTCATATACAGCGGTAGCAAGTTCAGATCCAGCGGTAGCATGTTCAGATCCCAGCGGTAGCAAGTTCAGATACAGCGGTAGCAAGTTCAGATCCCAGCGGTAGCATGTTCAGATCCCAGCGGTAGCATGTTCAGATACAGCGGTAGCAAGTTCAGATACAGCGGTAGGCTGACAAGGACCTTAAAGTTTTACCTTAACTTGATCATTTCGTGCTAAGAGGTTAGATTTGATAATATGAGAATACTTTGTATTGTACGGAACCCCTGATGATGAATAAGACCGAATTGTCGTAAATGGCGAAGAGGTACAATGAATTACAAATACTTAAACAATGATAAGGAGAAAAATAATAGTTTCTCAGAACGCAGCCAGTTTCGAACTACACATGAAATGGAATTGAAAAAAATATTAACAAAAAAATCTCAGTTAAGACCTATGGGGATTTTATATACTCGTTATTATTTTCATATAAAGTTGACCTTTTGTTTTCTTTTTACCTAATGTGTAAATGTTTGGACTGCTCTTTTCTTGTCATATCTTCAATGATTATTTAAATGAATGTTTAAAACTATTGATATTTATCCTCTGTTTCTCAATTTTAGCACAGCACAAACGAAATCAAGAGCTCTTCTCCCATAATGCGTGAAGGAAGCCAGGGCGCAATTAAATCGACAATCTTCGGCGCACCCTGCGATGTCACGCCGGAATTTACCGACCAAGAACTTCGGGACAACTACCTAGGTTGTCAGAATCTTCCGACTGCCGAATGGCTGAAATATTTGACCAGTTCTAAAAGTAAAAGCAGCAGTAGAGGAGATTAGCGATCATGCAAAGTGCCGAATGATGCCGATGAAAAGTTGTCTGCAAAATTTAATGAACGCGTGAAAACTGCACGATCGTGTTTATGTCGGCATACAGATCTGTGATAATGAGTCGAACTACTCAAGGCGATAATTACTTTCAGTTTCAGTGCGTTTTAAGCGTTTATTCTTAATTTATTCTACTCATGTTAATCGAGGAATAGTGTTCGGAATAAACAACGTGACCACATCGGCAGTCTTGTTGTAGTGTCCCGAACTTGTTGCACGTGTTTGTGCAAAATAGGCTTGCTGGACGTCATGTGATATGACATTCGTAACACCTTGTACAATTTCGCTCATAGTCGAACTGATTGCGGAGTTGGTCGGACTTCGCCGATTGCATAGATATTGTGCATATTTACTTGTGTTTGTGTTAAAACAATAACAAAACAGAAATGTGGTCGAATGACCTAAATAGTAGACTCCGTGACATTAAAATATGAGAGAGTGAAATTTGACTTTTGTTCTAGATTTTCAGAGAAAGACACCATTTAAGAGCTGTTGTTGTTCGGTGCTTTGTAGTTTTAACATTTGATGTGAAAAAGTTGGAAATGGCCGCGTGACATTTAATTAGATACAAACTAATGATCATGTATGCTTTAAGCATAGTTTAAATGTTAAATGTTTGGAACTGTATTCAAATGTATTTTATGTTGTTCTATTATAAAACACGCAATTTAATAAAAACTGTCCAACGTGCGTCAAATATGCAGGTGTATGGTTCGACAAAAGTTATTGTTTTTGTGTAATAGATAAACTGATATAAAATAAGTTGTACAATAGTAATTCCTTTGTTGTCTAAACTTATGTTTATATTACTACAAGGCAACAACACTGGTTTGGCAGGCAACAACACTGGTTTGGCAGGCAACAACACTGGTTTGTTAATGAACTATTTTTTTATACGTGAACAAATCTGATTTTGTGCCTGTTCAACGGTGTGCAAAATTTGTACTCTAACTTATATTTCCAAATGAAGCATTTTTTTTAAACTATACTGACTGACGTTATCATATTGATGCTGTCAACTCCACTATTTATATAATTTATGTCGTGGTATGTGGAAACTTCTGCATAGTTTAAAGGTACAATTTGACATCAAGCTGTGAATTTTACATACGTGGACGCGACGACAAGAAGTTGAAATTTCAGTAAGACTTACTGAAAATAAAATAAAACATTTGATGTTTTCCTGTATCGCATTTTGCATATCCTTGTTTGTTTTGATGAAAATATTTATAGTCACCCTCGAAGACAATGATACGCCGTTTGTTGTTACACAGTTAGTTCGTAGACTTTTAAATAAAATAAAACAAACCATTTCAATTACGAACATGAAATCTGAAACCAGAGTAAAGTTTGTTAAACAAAAATATCGAACAAACGATATTCAATATAATAAAGCTCTAATTCTAATAAAAGTATTTTGTAAAACATGAAATTGTGCAAGGTCCTGACAGCGTAAACGTTTTCTAATTACCTGTTTCTCAGATTAGTTAAAATAGCAAGAAGAATCTCTTTGAAGCATGCCGATCACAGATTAACGCTGTTTGTGCATAGAAAAGAAGAAAACTTTATCAATCATGTCTAGATCGTTTTAACCGGATGTTCATATACTATTTGTGGACAAATTTTAAAAGTCATAATCATTCCATCCTTCTTGGAAAGCATTTTTGGATTAGAATTTCTATTAAACACGGCTCCAAACTTTAATAGACTATGTAACAATGTATTTCCTAAACGGGCCTTTCCATACATGTTCTTATCAAAAATATTATACGATATGTAAAAACAGTCGAACGTCGATACTTCTATCATATCTTAGGTGAGACATTAACATGTGACATTTCCCGTGAAATGCAAGAATGTTCTAGAGAGATTAATCTGTATTGTCTGCTTTTAATGGGGCGGCCGGCGGATATAAATGTAGAAAGAGAACGTACATGACAAGAATGCATGCATGTACACATTTTAAGTGTTTTATATGGGTGGGAGGGGTTTCAAACGGATATGTATAACTTCGATGAAAAATTGCATATTCGCACTTAATATACATTAGTCTTCAAATCCGTCATATTGCAACATAAACGTCCCTGCTCTTGCATCTGTGTTGATGCCTAGAAGAAAGATTTTACTTTCCAATGTTTTGCTCTATTTCAAGTGATATTGAACTTTGTAGAATGTAGATTTGTGCTATAAAGATGTTATACGTCTCGTGACTGTGACGTCATTGATGTTATTGGCACTGCCGGTCAAAGTTTTCGTGACTGTTATGCCACTGTATCGTTTACTGCAAGCTTTGGTCTGTGCAAAAGGAATAAAACTATTGCAAATATTTTGTTTGTGTTTATTATTTCGATTCTTCAAACAAATTGAAGAACACGTTAATCAAGTCAGTTAATTTTTTTTTCTCAAGTTTATTAATGAGCGTAATACGGATGGTAGCTATATTTAGTATCAACAGCAAAATTATGATAATGATGTTGGGGAATGCCGACGATACTTGAAGGAGGTGGCGATAAATGAATAGGAAAACTGAAAACTGATGATGTTTTAAAGATTGTAAACAAAATATAAAAGGTGGTATCCGACTGTAAATAATGCGCATAGAACGTCAACGTCATCTCAGTGTTTTGCCTTATACATAGTCAAGTCATTCGAGTTTTATTAAAACTTCCATATAAGGACAATATCAGGACAATATAAACTATGAAAAACATTTTTTTAAGATATATTTGCACAGACCCGGATCCAGAACTTTAGAGCGGGGGGGGGGGGGGGGGGGGGGGGGGCGTAAGGAGGGGCCAATACGACATACGTTCTAGTAGGGGGTCTAGTAGGGGGTTCAGAAAAAAAATGTTTCTAAAATGTCGGAGACACTGCGTTCTGAAGTATATCTAAGATTACACTGTGCATCACTATTTTATATTAAGAAACAGAGTTACAGAAAGTAGTTTTTGCTGATTTAAAAAAACAACAACAAAAAACTTTGCTGTGAATACAGAGATAGGACTCATCCAGTTGTGAAAAGCGTTTCAAGGCAGAGCGTCGAATGAATTAAATAAAATTGAAAACACCATTGCAAAATGGTAATTTTAGTCAAAACAGATTATTTACTGTTGCCACAGGCTAACATCCAATATTTTTTTCATTGTCTATCTATCCATCCACCCTTCCATAATCCATCCATCCATCCATCCACCCATCCATAATGCATCCATCCATAATCCATCCATAATCCATCCGTCCATCCATCCACCCATCCATCCGCCCATCCATCCATCCATCCATGCATGCATATATATATATATATATATATATATATATATATATATATATATATATATATATATATATATATATATATATATATATATATATATATTAAAGATGACATCTGGATTCGGCCTTTAAGATGTAAGGAAACTTTCCCACATAACAAGGGCATCGTCACAAACATTTAAAACAGGATTTTCTTCATCCAACTACAATCGAACCTCTGTTATTCAGTATGGACCGATTTCCCCCTAAAAAGAAAAACCCTCGGATTATGTTATATTTGCTTCCCTTGTCATACTTGTTCAGGCTCAATCAGTCAGATACTACCATTGTCCTGTCTGTTAGCTTATTCATAGAAAAGAACAGAAAATAGAGAGAAAAATGAACTACGCTTGAGGTAAGTTTTGCGTCCTTAAAGTTGGTTTTCATGAAGTTTTAATTATCCTTTTGACGATCAAATTAACGGGAGGAAGCAACGGGGTTTAACTGAGAAGAAACGTTCTTGAGCAGTTTTTGTACCAAAATGTATCGTGATATTCTATTGTGAAAATCCCAGTAAGACAAGGGAAAGGGCGTCTGTTATTGGTTGAAAGTTTGAGCGAAAATATTTTCATTAAGCATCTTCAAAAACTATTGCTACCTTAACAGATCTCTCACAAAGTGCTGTTTATTTATACCCTACACCTGCCTGAAAAGTGAACCATACCGCCTCAATCGTTATTACAAACACGTCTCTTATCTCAGCCACGCTGCACAGTTAGCTATTTTTTAAACTAAGAAAGCCACGTGACCACTATGTTTTAGCTCGTTCACGTCTTCCGCTGTGACATCGATGTCTATTTTTAGCAGGAATCCCAATCCCTCTTATTTATCGATTTGAATTACCGAGTTTTACTGCCCTACAATTGTGATACTGTTAAAAATCGTCAAAGCTTAGACTAAAGCTTCTGCAGAAATTAGGCACAAATATCCCAAACCGAAGTAAGATATTGTTACATATATTAGATATAGGTAAACTGTCGGGTACAACCTTTAAAAGGTCAGAATCTTGTCTCTTATACCCGAGGTTACCCGTTCGAACCATGTGTGCTGTCGTTTTATCTTTTTTTTAAATAAAAAAGTACGTTTGGTTAACAGATTAGAACTTGTTCAATTTATTTAAAAACACCCGAGTATCTTGTCATTTTGCGAATTTCGGTAACTGGTAAAAAAGAAGACAAACTGAAGAACATGACTGTTTTAAAGCAGTTTTTTTTTTTTACTTTTTATTAAACTAAAGACACATGTCGTTGATTAATCGCGTTAACGGATAATGAACTCATCTGTTCCATGTCATTGAAAAGGAACAATCTATCATTGGATACACTTTAACACATCAATTATAAATTGTTCACATCATTACCTATTTGTAGTAAATCATAATCACTTAATAATGCTTGCTCGATAATCATCTGGCTTTGTTACCGTCCGGAGAACAAAAAAAAAATCGCCATTTCAACTAAAAACAACAACTTTGACATGCAATGTGTAGAAGAATCTAAGTAAAAAAATCCATCACTTGATATCAGTGGACTCTTTCAAAGAGAAGTGTATAAAAACAACAACAACAACATAGTTTTCGCACGACGTCCATATTTGTTATCCAGGATTTACCTTTCAAGGTGGCTATTTCAAAGCTACCGTTCACGTGTACAGTTCCCTTTGACTCCTAGATCAAAGGCTTGCCGCCTTTTGATATAGGCATATGAGAGGCGGTATTTTCCATATCGGATAGAGGGGCAAAGGAGCGAGATGCTGTAACTATACATACAAGATTAACTTTGATGGTCACGAATTGTTTGAAATCAAAGTCCTGCTAAGTAAAAACGGCGCGGACTAAATTCAGGTGTAAGATTTCTGAAGGTTTAATCTAGGTGATCTCCAATTAATGACAAACAGCACGAGACAGTCGTGAGATTTATGGATTTCATTGGAGAACAAGGTAGCTCGACGTACTATGGGGAGTTGATACGATTTTCGCCCATATAAAATGACCATTAAACAAGCTATATCCCTTTGATTTATATATCAATCGAAAGGTCCTTTTGAAGCAGGATGATATAATTTGTTATCTTAAAGTGACACTGTAACATTATCGTTAAAAGACAGGAGTGAGGATTGGTTTAGACCAGTTAAACATTGCGACACAATGCGCAGCTCTACGGAGCATTCGCGGTTTAAATAATGTTAACATTATACTGTCAAATTATAAATGAATATGTAACCAACTTGATTACAAAATTTGACAAATTCGTTTGATGTAATTAATTTAAAGACGAAAAGGAAAAAAGTGCAACAAATTATGTATGTTAAAATGAATGTATTAATCACACCTCTATGGTAAAAAAGAAATTACAGCTCACAACTACATAAATTTGTCCTTGCAATTTTGAAATTCACTGGCTAAAACTGTATCAGGAAAAATGAAAAAAAAAATGTCAACTTACAGGAAAACTGTGTTTTTGTAGTAAAATTGTTCAAGACATGTTTATGTATGACAAGTTTGATCGACCTTGTGACGATATACCGCTGGCTTGAACGTGAAGAAGTTATGTCACTTTAAACAATGCCGGACGAGATTCTGTTTCATTTACTATACACACTTACATTGTATTTTTGTCAAAAGCAGTATTAAAACGACATGTTACAGCTGTTCTGTTCCCCATAAGTTGCATGCGAATTAGTGGGAGAAATAGCGAAGTGTGTTATATATATATGGCCATCTGTATCAAGTAGCAATATGGATTATGTATCCACGGGAACGCCCCCCCCCCCCCCAACACACACCTTTATTTGTAAAAATAATATTGTCTATGAATGAAATTCTGTCAAGCATCTGAAATACAGAAACGCTTTTACGCAGTTACAAAAGACTTTCTTTGTCGCCGAGAATACAAACAATTTGGATTCAAGAAAATTTTCTAGCAGTTTTTGAAATGCAGGGCTCAATGTGACAGCTACATTTCAAAAGTTTTCTAAAGACGCATGCCCCCATCCCCTGTCCTTCTTGCATGGCTAGCACCTCTGGTGCTCGCTCAATAAGACTCCCACACACCCCATGAGATTTTTCCTTGATTCACCCCTGATGTGTCCGCACTTTGAAATTCTTGACAAGGATAATTTTTTTACATGTAATGGAATATTTTGTGAAATTTATAAAAGAAATGATTATTATCTGTACTAACAACGTTCAATATTATATGTCAATGCAGGAGCGTAGCTGTCTGTAACGAGAACACGCAAATGCGTACACATTGTCCCTCTTAGCACGGTGTTTCTGTATCTGGTAGAGGAATTTGTACATAACAGCAACTTTTTGTTAATCGTTTACCACTTCATTTTTTATGTCACATATACTATGGTTACAGAAAAACATTCATAATTTTTCTAAGGATCACGTACTCATCGCTACATGATGACGTACTAGTCGTTACGTCATTGACATTGTCACTTGTTTATTCCACCTGCTGGTTAACATAAATCCTATGACAATTCATTACTAAAGTATCCCCGGTTTTCTCATTGCTTTATATCGATTCGGATTATTTCACTAAATAGTGACATGCGACAGTTTGGACCATTTTGTCGCTCGTGCAACCAAAGATAAATAAATCAATAAATATAAAATTATTACCTAAAAAGATCCTGGTAAATGTTGTTTATTGGTGCTCTACATCCATGTAAAAAGTAAAGCATAACACTGCACTCGTCATTTCAAATAGGTATTTCCCCTTCGAGCCACGCTGCACAGTTAGCTATTTTTAAACTAAGAAAGACACGTGATCACTTACTTTTGAGATCACGTTACATGATCATCCGGGTAATCAGCTCTGACGTTTATATCTATTTTTAAATGATATCGCCATTGTGCTTATTTACAAATTTGGAAACAATGGACATTTAATGCGATATTTTTCACGATTTGCACTGTCCACCAATTTCGGTAATGTAATAACAAACTTTACTTAAACTAAAGTATTAGCTTATGCAGCAATTATGCACAAATTCCCACGAAAAGGCATAATATGTTGCTACATGCATTAGATATAGGCAAACTTTCGGATATCAGCTTTAAACTATTTTCGGGATGAAAGAGTAAGCAATACGACTTGTTGTCGATGTCAGGATGATGTGACCACCTGTGTTCAGTCCTTGGTGTCCGTGCCTGTAATACTGTAATAAGAGGCAGTGGCATTAACCGTACACAATTGCAAACAAACCAAAGTACATTTGCGCATGCGCACAAGTCGATGTCGAATAAAGACAAATGCCTAGAAAAATTTAAATTCGCGCGCAATCATGTGACTTCATACAATCCTCAAAAGGAAATAGCAAGTACAGTCATCATAGTACATTTATTCAAAGAATGTTTCCAACGTTCGAACTTCTGTAAATAATTAAGTCAACGACAGACGTATGCTACTTGACAAGGACGATCTTTGGTTGAGGCGATTTTGATCAGAAACAAAGTCATTCGGGTATGTTTGAAGTTGATCCTAGTTTTTATGTTGCACTGGTAAAATAAAGGCATCGCACGAATGTATTTAGCACAAATGATCAGGCTGATTGTACATATTTGTACTCCAGGGTACCCCGCTTTCCGCCCTTATTAGACTCGATAACTTATAGATAAAAGCGACTTTCACTTCATAGTTAACATTGCTAAAAAGTCGATAGCTTTAAATCGATCTTTGATTAAAAAGAAAAAATAAGGAAAGGTTTACCCGGTGCGTGTTGTTGTTTAACATCACGAACGAATACTTTTCGAATTACTTCGGTGAGTTGTTTTATTCATGAAAGCATCGATCATATCTATTTTTAATCTTTTTACTACTTTTTTATTTACAAAATCAACTGTAAATTTTTAAAATGCAAGCTACAATGATAAACTTAATTCTATTCATTTATACACCAGCCTAACATTACTATTTCTAAAAAACTATTTTGAAAAATGGCCTAAATGTTCACAAAATGGGATAATAACAGCTTTTGAACACAGTACTCTTAATTGACTAATTAAGTTCAACCAAAAGGCATGGACCTCCGTGAAAGAGTTAAATTGCTTAAGTAGTTTTTAATTGATAAATTATAGCAGATTGTAATTTTTTCCAATGAATTTATTTCATACTAATCAATGGGTTTCAAACGATACGACATTCCGATCTTAGTGATAAACTTTAAGAATTAACGATCATGCCATTTAACAACAACACCCAGACCCCTAAAAACAACAACAACAACAAAACAGAAACAAAACAACACGAACGTAGATGTTCAACTTTACATGTTTCCTTACCACATTAAATAGTTTATGACTTATTTTGCTTATATTTTGTTTTAGATGTTCGTTAAGGATCTCCATCTTGCCAGTGCAGGATTCGGGTAGTGTGAATTGCAAGTTCAATTTGAGGCAGCACTGTCCTCTGCATGTGATCACTTTCTCTCGCTGAATGCATTTTAAGTTCACACTTGGTGTTGGGAGTTAAGGCTTTAAAGTCAAACAAATGAAATACATGAGAATCATTGATTATAGCATTAAAGGTGACACAGTGATGCCAAAGTAAAAATAAGAGCTGTCGACAGACAGCGCGCTCTACTTTATCTTAGTGCTGAAAAGATATGAACAATTAGAGAGTTAAAAAGGGACCTTACTCTACCGAAATAAATTTTAGAGTTACTGCCCTTTTGAAACGGGTTCGCCATTGATAGTGAACAAGTTTTCCAAGCTCGAAATGAATATTTGAATATTTGACGGTTGAAGCGAAATGAACCTCACAAATGTGGCAAACCAACGCCGACGCCGACCATAGGGTCATGACAGAGCTCCACCTAATATCTTCGTAAAGTGGAGCTAAATATGGAATTAACAAATTAGACCTTAATCGATTTTTACGATTATTTTTTTTCGAAGCTAACATATAACGTATAAATCGCTTCTAAATTTATTCCGGTATTATTTGGGACATTCCATTGTATTAAACTCCCAAAAATAAAAATACAACACCTCACGTGTCTTTTAAAGCAGACCACCCTAAAATTGTTTTAGTACATCTGTGTAAAAGGTAGCATTCACTAAAAAGAACTGATTCGCCGAATTATGTCGTTGTTCTTGCAAACTGTTGATGTCACAGCGACGTTATACTTTATTCCAATTTGTGAATATATGTGTTTCTTGCGTTAAGCGAGCAAGCAATAAACACCAAACCTAGACCTTAAATGGTTCATTGAAGACTAAAAAATATCAAAAGCTGAAACAGCCACAGTGGCGTCGCGCAATTGAACTACTTATACGGGTGTCGAAATCTGGTCATTATATAATAACTAATGAAACAGACCTAAGTGATTAAAAACTTCTGTATTTTATTATTATTTTAAATGATATGAACTTACAATGTGCTTTCCATGACCAATAATAAACAATTAAATGACCAAGTTTTGGTGCAGAAGGGTTTCTGTCGATGGTTAATTATTTTTTCAAAATTAACAAATGCATATTTACACTTTTATGGGGTGGCGCGAAACGTGCGGGTACGAAATTGCAATTCATTTAACATAAGCTACGGTGTCAAAATGTTGTCCGCACCTGCTTGTTTGTTGTTGTTGTTGTTTTGGCTGCATCTACCTATACACGTTAAACTGAATAAGTGTTTGTTCGGTTAAGCGGTTGTTATACTTTGCTTCCATTTTCGTGAAATGCATCAATATTTTCCAAACATCAATATTTTCCAAATTGTCTAGAGCTAATTTACGGAAATGTCAAAATTCTATATTGCGGCAAAATTAACTACTACGGTACCAGAGAGGGCCATCCTACAACTAAGTCAGACACATTTGACCATTTTCTTTTTTTGTAAACACTAGCAATCACTAATGACACAATCAATGTTAAGTTGTTTGAGGTGTTAAATATCCCCAGTAGACCACACACACACCTGTGTGGTCTAACGAATTAACTGAATATTTTGCATTTCGAGTCTGCTTCGGAATCATCAAAATGGCTGCCTCTTTTCCCGCACTTCCTGTATTGTTTTCAGTCAGCCTCAGTGAGTTTCCCGCGATATTTTTTAAGCGTACGAATTCATTATGGCGCGTTGCGTTTCATGAGTCTTGTTTGAACATGTGTTCTCACAGCTTCGTTCTTTAACCATTTCCACTTCCACTGCGTTAGGGGATTTCAACAGGCACATAGCCTAATTTTAATAACGAAGATATATAGCTATATGGTTTCCAGCATACGTCTGCTGCAACACCTACATATTAGGTCTTGTCCTTCATCAAAGCCATTCATTCATAAACGTTAATGTCTTCTTCCGCGTTGAAATAATGTGAACATTTAGCATACGTTTCATTTGTACACCATTCTACCTTGCAATAACAGCAACAATCACCACCATTTATATTGAAAAGGTTATGAATAGAAAAACATCATTTATTCTTGCAGATAGGACAATTAATCCGCGTACGAACTACTTCTTGATGCTGTGTTGTTCGGTGCAGAAAGTAAACACAACATGATTCCTATATGCCTCCGAGCTTCGCTCGACGCCATAAAAAGCAGAATATAATCGTTGTAGCTGTATGATTGATACAACGAATTTATAATGGATTTTGTTTGTATAGTACATACCTTAGGTTAGTTGTGTGCACATGAAAAACGAACTGTTACATGCGTCTTCGCCATTTGCAATCCTATCTAAAACGTGGATGAGCTTCACTTTCGTGTAGATTTCCGTGAGGATTTGCTGTTCTTGTGTTCGATCCCTAACCTTCTGTTTAAAATAAGAATTGCATTAAAAGTTTTGTCGCAGGAATTTTGAAATTGAAATAAAGAATTTTTAAGTTCTATCGTTACTACCTGTGATTGTCAGTTATGTTTCCTGCAGTAATATTAAATAAAATATGCATTGTATAGTGGCCGTGATGTAAAACTAACGCCATCCTGACGCTATTTTTATTTAGAGCTTGTGGAGGAGACAGCTATTTTAGATGTGCACGGACCTTACAGAACTGACATTAATTAGAGCAAAAACTTGCATCAAAACTATCAAATTTTAAATATCTTACCTCCAATGCATCGTTCAGAGTAATCAGTTTTTATTTCTAATTGCGTTGTCGCTAATTGTTGCTATTCTCTTCAAAACAATTTCGGCAAAAACCCAAGCAGGATTAAAAGTTTACCTGCAAAATTCAATTAAAGCCTTTCCAGTGTACAATGTAAAGCATTTAATATCAATAAAAAATGAGCAACAAACAACAAAGCCATTTTTGGTTAAATCGACCTTGGGCATTTGTGTATTTTGCTGAGAAAAACCGCTCTCACTCCAGCATTTAATACAGGGTAGATTACAAAACAAACACGTATACCTTTGAGAATGGCAGAGTTGTCTCTCTTTTGAACTGTTTGAAGGATCGACTTAAACAAAGTATACCCTGAATATACTTATGGTGTTTGTAATAACTACTAATTTTTCAGTCTAAATATCCCACAGGCGATGGATGGAGATTATCGGAATGGATCGAACGTGGGTGTCTGGCGGCGCAAAGAAACGGGCAGAGACTGGGACTGAACGAACACAGAGAGGGACATGGAGAAAGAACACAGAGGGACATGGAGAAAGAACACAGAGGGACATGGAGAAAGAACACAGAGGGACATGGAGAAAGAACACAGAGGGACATGGACGAAGAACCTGACAGAAAGATAATGATAAAGCTCATCTAAATCAAATAATAAGCAATCACATTTCACTATGAAATAGTTTACTAAATCTTTGTTGATTATGAAACATGTAGGCATGCATATCATATCAAATATTATCTAAAAATACAGCACAGGTGTAGTGTAGATTAAAAAGATAAATAAACAAACATAATATATAAAATGTACTAATTATTTAATTGGTTACATTTGACAGAGATTCTGTTTGACTATTTCAGAATTGGCATACAAACACAAATCCTATTTCCAAAAGATGAGTTTTAATCTAATATTTCTTAATTCATTTACAAATGAATGGGTTCACACTTGCTCTGACAGACTTTAAACAAACTTTATTTAAAGCACAAGACAACATTGTGCATTTTCAGACAGACAACATAATGAGTTAGTAGTAAAACTCAGACAAACTTTGTATTTAATTGTAAGGGTCTTATTTCTGTTGTTATTCTCTACGTTTTAAGTAATCTATCCAGCTAATAAGTAACCCTGTTAAACATTCTGCAATAAAAAAATCTCCAACTAAGCCTCTAAATACAAAATCAAAAACAATTGTAACATAGATATTTATTATAATTAGGTTACAGAAATAAGTATTTTTATGCAATAAAAAAATCTCAAATTGAGCCTCTAAATACAAAATCAAAAACAATTGTAACATAATTATTTATTATAATTAGGTTACAGAAATAAGTATTTTAATGTATCAATGCACAGATGGGTCATTATTATTAAGATCAGTGTGGTAGTATATCATTGGGTAAACCAGCCATATTTGTGGATAGTGTGACTGCACAATTTACAATTAAGTTGCTGTTGTTTTTTTTCAGGTTATAAACCAGACAACATGCATGAGTGTATAGAAAAATGATATAAATATTAAAAATGTAAAATAGTAGCTATTTGGCGATTCATTTATATTGTGTCCATAATTGGTACATGTATTTAGTTTTTTTCACTTTGACCAATCGCAGTGCAGTATGACTGCATCAAGACTCATAGATCTTTCTCCCAGGACATCCTTGTGAATGGTACACAATTTGAGTGTTTCTGCTGTGATGTCACAGGATGGGGAAACTCTAAACGAGGCCATTTCCGATAAATTTAACTATCGGTGTGTACACAGTGGGTCTGGTTTAATTCTACAACACTACTAACATAAGACTTGTGCTTGAATTGATTGCATCATAAAGATGACCACCATATATTGATCTAATTGAAGTCTGAGATTAAATGTTGTGTATTTATGAGGCCTAAAATAAAGATATTTGATTGGAACTGTAAGCCCAACCAACCAGGGCTGACCACTAAATATAACCATCAAAATAGTATTAGGTTTTAAATGAGTAACACTGGTGAAAAGAAAATTGTCTCCCTTGTTTGACAATGTCCGAGGTAGTCCACATAGTAGGTAGGTCCTTTAAGTTGGAATTCTTGGACTTTATCCCTGTTCTTTTGCAAATGGTGCAATTACTAACAGTGAATTTATTTTTGAATAATTATGAGCTTTGAAAATATTGAACTACTTGTAAATATGTGTTATTTAAACAACAAAATGGAAGTGTTTGTTGATGATTTGGTATTACAAGAAAGGCATAAAAGTAAAATTATTCTCGAAGGAGAACTAGCATAAAAAACGAGAAATCCAAATGAAAGTACCTACTTACATTTTGAGATTATTCAGGGGAGACTATCCAGTGATCTCTCTCATTGTCTTCAAGTTAAGTAACATTTGTTAGTTGTACAATCTTGAAAAGCCAGATTCATTGTTCATGACTTTCATTAAATGTTGAATATCTAAGTATTTCAACTGGGTCAATTTTAAGCCTCCCAACATTTAGACTGATTTGATGTTCATTGGCATTTTTTTTTAAAGTTTGGACTAGTACATGTAGTCGTTGAGTCAATTTTGCAGGAGTTATCCAATGAAACACAAAATAATGAAAGGGCGTTAACTCATGCATCACTTTCTCCAGACACTGGCTGCTGGTCATCCAGTATGGGCACTATAAGATTGTCTTTGGACATGAGGTTATACTTGGTCACAAACACTGTGAATCTCTTGCACAGGGCTGTCTCATTCTGCAAAACAAAGAGAAAAGAAAAGCATTTTAAAAGCTGCAGATATTTCTACATCCATAGCAGGACATCTTTTTCAGTTGCTACAACATTAGAATATGTTTGACATTCTGGCTGACTTGCAACCAAACTGGGAAGTGCAGTTGGAATATTATCTGCTCCAGGCCAAGGATGAATCCTGGCTGTGACATACCATGGTTGGTAAAAAATGATAATGGGTAGCTCCCTAGCTCACGCTCAAACAATGCAAGTGCAGTTCATTTTTATTTATTAATAGTGTTTGGGTAAATTATTACCCAAGTCAAGAGCGGCCATCTATAACAGCACCTATTTATGCCCATGTCAAATGCTGCCACCTAAAACAACACCAAAGTGTAATGATCAGTTTGAGGACATCAGCATCTTATTTACCTCATACTCATCAAACAAAGTTCTATGATGGAAGTAGGCATGTGAAAAGATTCTGTACACTCGGCGACACACAGAGCCCAGCTTGGATACTGATGAATCCTTTATACTGACCCTGGAACATAGACAATGGTTATCATCAAAATATATTTATACATGTCCTAAAGTTCCTTTCTTTAAAGCACACCTGGGTGCAGATTGTGATTCATAGTATAGTCACAAAACATAACACCATTTTACCCTCAAAACATAACACAATTATTCCCTTAAAACATGACACCATTTCCCCCTCAAAACATGACACCATTTCCCCCCTCAAAACATGACACCATTTTACCCTCAAAACATGACACAATTGTTCCCTTAAAACATGACACCATTTCCCCCCTCAAAACACGACACCATTTCCCCTTCAAAACATGACACCATTTCCCCCCTCAAAACATAACACCACCCACCCCCCCTCAAAAACATAACACCATTTTGCCCTCAAAACATAACACCATTTTACCCTCAAAAACATAACACCATTTTAACCCTCAAAACACAACACCATTTTACCCTCAAAAACATAACACCATTTTAACCCTCAAAACACAACACCATTTTACCCTCAAAACATAACACCATCCCCCCCCCCCCCCCCCCCCCCTCTCTCTCTCTCAAAACATAACAACCATTTTACTTTCAAAACATAACACCATCCCCCCCCCCCCTCAAAACATAACACCATTTTACTTTCAAAACATAACACTATCCCCCCCCCCCCAAAAAAAAAAACAACAACAAAAAAAAACAAACCCTCAAAACATGACACCATTTTACCCTCAAAACATGACACAATTGTTCCCTTAAAACATGACACAATTGTTCCCTTAAAACATGACACCATTTCCCCCCTCAAAACACGACACCATTTCCCCCTCAAAACATGACACCATTTCCCCCCTCAAAACATAACACCACCCACCCCCCTCAAAACATAACACCATCCCCCCCCCCCCCCCAAAAAAAACAACAAAAAACAAACAACATAACACCATTTTACCCTCAAAACATAACACCATTTTGCCCTCAAAACATAACACCATTTTACCCTCAAAAACATAACACCATTTTACCCTCAAAACATAACACCACCCCCCCTTAAAACATAACACCATTTTACTTTCAAATCATAACACTATCCCCCCCCCCCCCCCCCCCCCCCAAAAAAAAAAAAAAAAACAACAACAAAAAAAACAAACCCTCAAAACATAACACAATTGTTCCCTCAAAACATAACACCATTTTACCCTCAAAACATGACACCATTTTACCCTCAAAACATAACACCATTTCACCCTCAAAACATGACACCATTTTACCCTCAAAACATGACACCATTTTACCCTCAAAACATAACACAATTGTTCCCTTAAAACATGACACCATTTCCCCCCTCAAACCATATCACCATTTCCCCACAAAAAGTCACATGTGTGTTAACAGCCACATGGTTTGACACGAGTGCTGACATTGTTTTTTCTGAATGGAATCCAATCCACCATTTTCTGTGTGGAAGGATAACATCTGTAATGATATCCATAGCCATTTGCAGTGTTTTCTTGTCATTGTCACTGGTTTTTCTAAGTAAAAATGACAAATGTTGCCCACATTGCCATTGCTAATGAGACAAACTTTGCGCCAACTTAATGCACTGTATCTGTGAATTATGCAACATTGTGACGTTGTAAGAACACTTGCTTGCTGAAGTGTGGACCTCTTCATAACGTAAAATGTATCATGGAAACACAATTTCTAACACATGGAGATGTTAAATATGTTAAAATATTAAATATATGCCTGACGGCGCACACATTAAGTTTTTCATTTTATGCACCAAACACCAAAATATTGCAGGAATCCTGTGATTCTGCAACCTAAATGTAACACTGTAAAGATATCAGAGTTCAAACGTGTCTCATAGATTATAAATTCTTGGTTTATAAGTGGATTTCAAACAACCTCATCATAATTTTGATAGGTTTTAAATTGCTTTCAAATCTCCCAAATAAAAGACAACCAAAGCTCTTGAAGTTGAAAGATAATATCTTCTCAAAATGATCAGACAATTGTTAAATCTATTATTAATTGTTGTTTCAATTTTTAAGCAAATATAAAAAAAGAGAAAATAAACTAGGCCAGTATTGTACAGGCTGGTTTAAGGTTTACCTGCTTGGGAAATATTTGTTGCTGTTCAGTAGACAGGCTGCCCCATCAAGAGTATGACGAGTATAGTCTATGGCTGGACACTGGGAATAGATAACAGGTTTTAAAGGAGTTTTCTATAAAATTTGCCTTGTAGTTGATTCATGTTATGCAACAGAACTTTTACTTGGTCTTTGAACAGTGGGCAGAAAATTGGGTTTAGGTATGACAAGCTCTTGGTTTAAATCCAGTTTGAGACATGAAAGGTGTAAAAATTATTTGATAAGTACAATGGATCAATTATATCAACAGGTAGCAAATACCTAATTTTGGTAATTTTGCACATTAATGTGCACCTTGCCTCTTGCTACATGTATTTGCACAATGTTATGCATCAATATTTCTTCTAACAAAAAGTTGTGATATTAATTTATCATTATACTGTGGATTCTTTTATAATTAAACTCTAAATGTTTTTTTATAATAATACAACAGATTTTAGTAGCTACTGCATGTCCACTGTCATTAATAATAATAACCCTGGGTATATTTAAGAAATAGTTTACACCACTGAGGGCCCTATGGCATATGGACTGGCTAGTCAGCCATATCACTCTCTTGGCCAACTAGCCAGTCCATATAATGCCATTGGGCCCTAAGTGCTATGAACTATTTCTTTTATTATACAGAACATTTTTTCATAACTGTATTGACAAGTTTCCATATATATAAAATTCTTTATCGTTTGTAAACACCTTTCATTACATATTTTACAATTCATATGATGTGTATTGTTTACTAATCTTGAATGTCAATAGACCCGGTCCATAAAAGTTTATGGACAGGTAACAGTGACCAGGTGTGCAGATTAGCGGTTCCTCTTTGGTCTTCATTGATAATAATGCACCGTTGAGTGAGCAATGATAATTATAGAAGCAAAATTGTGTGAGGTTGAGTTCTTGTCCTACCCATGGCATGGGCAGTACAGTGGAATTATTATAAGTCTAAAGAAAGGCTAGCAATTGAATACCAGTACAAGTTGTGTTACTGGTTTTGCCTGAGGGATTGAAGCCAATAGCTCTTGGAGTGTTTGGCCAAACATTCTTAGAATACAATATCAATGAAGCATTTACTATTTTCAGTTTTATGGCACAGACAATTGATAGGTACGATAGCAATCAGATAGTGGCATGTCAATATTTTTTTAATGAAAGACCAGTCTTATATTTTTGTTTAAATGAATGTTCTAACATTTGTCTCAATACCTCTTTTGGTGTTTTGTGTGCAGCACACAGGAATATCCACTGTTCTGTGGCTGTCATTTGTGTGCATGTTTCTGGATTGCACTCAGTCTGTAATAAATATAAGCAATAAATAGAAACAATGTAACTGTTTATAAATTTTGTTAAATATTAAAAGAAATTTACATCACCCATTCTAGTTTCTAAACAAAAATAATCTCTAAAATTGTAATTTTAACTACCATTATAACTATTTCCATTCTTGTAATCATTATTCAGAGAAACATTATGCATAGAAAGAGAAGATTACTGCATGTTTTTCTTTATCAAACATACAGAATAATCAGTTTCACCAAACTATTTGAGATAAACAATCTTCTGCACCAACAATTTGATTTCATGTTTTCATAATTTCAACATGGCAACATATTTTCATAGGTAGTAGGTCCAGGGCTAAACCATCCAAAGATCTTGACACTGATTATCACATTATCTTAAATATTAACAGAAAATTAGTCACCTTTAGAATCACGATAATAATTCCCATAGGGCTTTAGATAAGGTGAGAATTCTTCATTCTAACTTGTTTATTCCTGTTCCAAACCTTGTTATGTGGGTTCTCATGTAAATCATCTCAATGAGAAACATGTGAGGACCACAAGAAAGAATTCCAGTAAGAATTATGGGATACATTGGTCTTTAAAATCACTCCTCTTATCTGAAGCATTATCCCAACCAGTTTGGTATCTAGTTATTTGATAACATTACTCACCTGTAATTTGACTGCTATCCCGTTCAATTCCATACAAAACTGCCTGCAATGAAATACACAGATGACAAACATGCAGCAGAACATTGGCTAGAAAATGTGCGCCAGTTTTATTTGAAAACATGAAAATTCATCTACATTGGTTTGCTCTTTTTGTTCAATGGCTTATCATAGATTTGTTTTTTCTTTTACATTTGCCTTGCATGTGAATACCTTTGTCCGGTCTTTTTAAATTTTGGTAAATGTTACAATGTTCATAAGACTGTTATATTTCCCTGCACAGAATAAAAAAAGCCAGACCTACAGTCAGTATACTTTATAATAATTTTTGGTGTTTGTATTTATTATAGTTTTCTTCTTAAAAAAAATAATTTATGAACAGACATTACTTTATTTCAAACAATAACATTTAAGTAACTAAATAACATATTTCATAAATAATAACCACAATTACTCCAGACGGTACCTTAGATGTTCATATTTCCACACTCCCTCATCTTGTCCATCTGGAGGGGTGAGTATTTCGTCCACACAATTCACGTCCTTGCTGATAGTCTGCTGAATAAATTGCTGGACGGCCAGCGTGCTGTCCATCTCCTCAAACGACTCATCTGGCCAGTTACACCAGTCCTGCAAGGTATAATACATATGTCTAATAGGTCATCAATAGAGGTATTAATATAAGTTTGTTGCACAGCTACAAAATGTTTTGTTTTTTTTAAATACAAGGTTGCGACCAATTAGTTTCATTATGGCGACATCCATTTATTTTGGTATAGAACCCCCACCCTCCAACAAATGTCTGGGCTGAACCATCGGCCCTCCATACATAAGCTGGAAGACTTTTTACATTAATAGATAGCTCCCACATCAGTGATGATCCCTTATCTTGGCAGCCATCTTTGATGGCAAGTTCAAGGGATTTTCAGATGAATTGTACAGAAACGTAAATTTTATTTTCTTGTAATTTCTTCGTTTGTGGTCCAAAAATTAAAAGCTGTACACCATTGGAAAGCTTTTAAAATTCATATTTTAAAATTACAATATTTTTCAAAATTGATCAACGCACGAAGAATGAATACGCATAAATAAATAAAATTATTGGTTCACCCTTATACAAAATGAACAGTGTATCTTTTTTTTTTTGGTTGTATTTTTTTAACTTTAAACAATCAAAGTATAGTTTTGATATTTAAAATACTTCATAACATCTGTTAAATTTGATGTAAAATTCAGTAAAACAGACTGAAAAATAAAAACACAGTGGTGAGTTTAATACAGCACATATTTTCCTATTTCAGCCTGCATTAGCTTCTGCCTTCAAAGACGACTGCCTTAAACTGTCTTATCAGTGCCTTTGACATCACATGGAAACTATCTATAGAGACCTGGAGCTAGATCCTACTGATCATATGATCCATTATGATTTAGACAGTGATTTTATAGATATTGAAATACGGCAGGCAGTACATACACAAACAATTTAAAATGCCCTGGAACAGACAAACTGATCACTGAAATATTTAAGAGCACTTATATTATTTCCCCTTTCTTACTAAAGCTTATTGAAGGAAAACAGAACTTGCAAAAATTGTAACTTAAGATTAATAAAGAACGAATTTTATACTTATCATACATGTCCAAAGTTTGCAAAATTGCAAAAGAAATACTTACAGCGTTATTTTCAGTCATGGCCAATGCATAAAAAATTCATTAGTTTAATGTGTTAGGATTCCACAATTAGTATAAATAACCCTACCAAAATACATATACTATGCAAACCTTAATAGAAATACTTTAGAAAACAAATTTGTTACTATGAATAATGATAATGTTTATTATTACACTCTTTTAAACATTTTCATATTATCTTGCAAGATTTTGTTAATATCTTTCAACACTTCACTGTATTTGATACACATGTTTACTATAAACATGTCATGTAAAATGTAATAAATGTATGAGTATTATATATGTATCTTAACTCAAACTACACATAGATACAATTCATAAAAACATAGTTTATTGAATGACAGTATGTCTAGACTTTTTTGCTTTAATAGTGACTGTTTTTATAGAAGCACCATTCATAACCAGATTTACAGAAATCTCCTATAATCAAACTGTTCCATCCAAAACATGCGACAGGTGACAACATTTCACACTATATGTAGCCAGGGCTTTCAAAATCGCATGCGCAGGGTTCGACATTAAGGACAGACCGAACGACATTCACTAGTAAATCGGTGGTTCGGTCTAGCTAAGTCCTAGGCTAGCTGGACCAACTGGTCGTGTTCTAAATCGGACAAACTTCGCCGAAAATCTACATATGAATGAATCAAGTAAAAAAATATTTATAATGGTTAAACTCGGTCGCTATTGACGCTTGTCGACGCAGTTTCTTGGGAAACCCGTGTGCTATATTTAGCAGTATATATACATAGTAACAACCTTGACATGCGTTCACTCATTGGCTGGTGTTTTCAGAACGAGGCTTCTACGCACTTGTCAAATATTCAATGTTGTAATACTAATTGTTAAGCGGATACAAATGCTTATTTCTTAATCTATCTTCTTATTTTCTTATGTTTATGGAACTGCACTATTATTATTTATACTATTTAAATGAAAATGCTAGGGATACAAAAGCACGAATACTATCTGTAATGTTGAGATCTCAAGTATTACGACAACAGACTATAATACGGTTTGTTTATAACGCACTATGCGCAGACGACACAAAAATGTTAAGTAATGTACTTAAGGTTGATTTTTCGTCCGACTAAAAAAGACAAAAAAAAAAAAAAAAAGACGGACAACAGTACGAAACGAAAGAGCAAGGCAGCTTAAAAGAAACTGTGTGACAAAACAAAGCGAATAAGATCGTTTTGTCCAAAATGAACAGATGAGTTTAGTTGGCTAGATTTTGAAAAAAAGAGCAATCTTATGTTTTGTAAGACATGCAGATTTGTTGTCGGTACGGACAATTTCAGAATCGATAATATAAAGGGCATTCTGAATCTGAATCCCATATATCTCACCAATGTAAATATGATCTTAAGTACAGCTTATCGCTCACTACTTTTGTTGCATCCTATACTTGGAAAATAAAGCAGGTTGACAATCATGTGAGCCTAGCCTGTTCAGTTGTGTGAAAACGTCTAGTCATATAGGTATGGTCATACTTAACTTTCTAATCATATAATTACCAATGTATGATACCTATATTAGACTAGAAAATTAAGTATAATCATACCTAAGTTGCATTAATAGAATGTTAAGTTTCATACTAATTTTCTAGTCATAAATGTCGCATCCTTAGTTTATATTGGTATGTTATTGCAAGACAATGCTTGAACTCATATAACAATTTGATTTAAGTATGTCTTGTATGTGTAAAAACCCTAAGTCTTCGGCCACCCTAAGTCTTCGGCCACGGTCAATTTTTTTTTTAACCAATAATATAAATGACCCTAAGTTTTCGGCCACTAAAATTCGGCAATTTTTTCTGTGACCCTAAGTTTTCGGCCACCATTTTCAACCAGCCAGTATTTTTCTTTTTCTCAAAAATACATCCAATAGAAACAACATTACTAAATTCTAGCCACTCAATTCATCGAAAAGAAGATTGTTTGCTTTAAAAACGTTATACAAACGTTTGATTGGGAGACGGGCATACACATTAATTATGATAATAAGCCGATCTTATAATTAAATTCAAATCAATTCAAAATCAATTGACTTTAACATAATCAATCGCTGTAAGAAACAAACAACAAGGTGTGAAACGTTTATTGAATGATGAACAAAAGCATGTAAGAGTAGGTGTTAACAAACACAGTAGCCGCATATTAAACTTGTCTGATGTTTGACACTTTCCTGTCCGCAGTTTTATCCAGTTGAGAATATTTGATCTTGCCGTCGGAAAAAACTAAATCAACTGGCATTCTATCAACATAAAATACAAAAATAAGGCTTATAATTTAGATTTATTCTAATCTTAGGAAATACAGTAAGTTTCGTTACGCATTTGAATTCATAAACCACATGTATACTGTTCCAATTTTCGGATAGTCGGCAACGCAGACAAACCCGAAGTTTTCGGCCACGTTTTTCATAATTATTTTTTTGTAACCCTAAGTTTTCGGCCAATAAAAATTTTTTTATTTAAAGCTGGCCGAAGACTTAGGGTTTTTATGGTATTATGCGTTTTACATTTTGGTCTAGTCCAGTTCAGGTCAGGTCTAGTAAGTTTTCTTAAGTTACTGGACCACTGGTCCAGCTCTCAAAAAAGTTAACGTCGAACCCTGATGCGCTGGGACAAACAAAGAATTAATACCAGCAGAAAGTACTGATGAACCTCTTTCCATTAAGAGATTGGTTGTCGGTACGGACGATTTCAGAATCGATAATATAAAGGGCATTCTGAATCTGAATCCCATATATCTCACCAATGTAAATATGATCTTAAGTACAGCTCACCGCTCACTACTTTTGTTGCATCCTATACTTGGAAAATAAAGCAGGTTGACAATCATGTGAGCCTAGCCTGTTCAGTTGTGTGAAAACGTCTAGTCATATAGGTATGGTCATACTTAACTTTCTAGTCATATAATTACCAATGTATGATACCTATATTAGACTAGAAAATTAAGTATAATCATTACTTATTTGCATTAATAGAATGTTAACCACTGTTGTTGTTGTTGGCTTCTTACTTACTTATGAATGGGGTCATAATATAATAGTTGGCATGAGGTGTGATGGCAGCAATCTTCATATCTGAATTGTCACCAAATGTAAAATGTATGAAGACAGTTAAGGGCAGCCATCTATGAAGGCAAAAGCTAATGCAAGCTGAAATCTGGAAATATGTGCTGTATTAAACTCACCACTGTTTCTATTTTTCAGTCCATTTTACTGAATTTTATATCAAATTTAACAGCTTTTATAGAGTATTTTAAATATCAAAACTATATTTTGAAAGTTTAAAGGTAAAAAAGATACAACCAAAAAAAGTACACAGTTCATTTTGTTTAAGGATGAGCCAATAATTTTATTTATTTATGTGTATTTATTCTTTCTGCATTTATCAATAAAAAATGTATTCAAAAAATATAAATTTCAAGAGCTGTCCAATGGTGTATAGCTTTTAATTTATTGACCATAAATGAAGAAATAACAAGAAATAAAATTTAAGCTTGTTCAAATATGGCTACCAAGTTAAGGGATCTTCACTGATGTGGAAACTATCGATATACCCTATATAGGCTGCGTTTCCCTATTTCGGCACCATATGACCTAATAAATGGTGTGCCGTTAAACAAAAAATACACAGGCTTCCCTATATGTTTTATATTGGCTGCGTTTTCCCTAAATATCTATATAGAAGGCGTTAATGTGACAACCCGAACCAACAGAACGTAGATAGATATTGCGATTATAAACAAATGAGATATGCTTTTAGAACTGTCAAAATCAAGGAAAACATAACAGATTGGGACGAATTGACCTACTTCGGCCCATTATTGGAACTCATAAATTTGCTGAAATAGTACATAATATCAATCTTACAAAGTAAGAAAGGTCTCCCCAGAGACGCTGAAGGTTACGAAACAAACCTGAGCTTTGGTACCAGGCCGATTTCTTCTAATAATTGTGGAATTATCTGTTGCCATTTTCATTTTTGCGGACTTTACTGCCACCTAGGTAAGGGGATATCACTCTACTCACAAAAAGGGCGAATTCCCGGGTACATATTTACAGCATCACCGGTGAATCAGCTATGGAGAATTTTAAAAAACATCTTAAAAAGAAAAGTAAAACAACAATTGTTTGATTAACTTGTTTATTTTTATGATGGTTAAAGAAACACATTTTCAATGCCTTTCGATTCTTTTGCGTTTTCATAACAGTTCTTATTTTTATTTATGATTTGATGGCATGTTTTTTGTTCCCTAGAATTTAGAAACCTGCTCTGTTCTTTAACCTGTTCTTAACAATACACCCTGTATATTTCCGTACTTTTATTTTTTTTTATCTTTTCCCTCTTTTGTCGTTGACGCGTGACAGTCTAAGTCCCTACCAAGGGTTTGACTTATCGGAAGATAGAACCTCATTCCGGACAATCTGCATTCCGGATCATCATTTCGGACCATCATTCCGGACCATGTTATAATCATCCAGAACCAGTTTGATCGTCATCCCGGACCATATAATAATCAGAATTACCCTCATTCCGGACCATCATTTCGGACCATGTTATAATCATCCCAGACCAGTTTGATCGTCATCCCGGACCATATAATAATACTAGTATAATCATTCCAGACCATATTTATTTTGCTAATGAAATATGTATTATGAACAAAGGAAAGAAGTATAGATAGATCTAAGATTTAACACGTATTTAACTAGGTCGTTGCAAAACCCTCGTTAAACCTTTTATTGACGTAAAAAAATATTTAATACTTGAGGTTTAAAACACCTGTCCTAAATAAAATCTATTGTTTGTTTTAGCGATTAGGTCAGTTTATAATTGTGTATATTGATTTGGACAAAATGTTTTGTTTATTTTGACATGGAAATGGCATCCAAAAATCGTGTCCTCAAATCAAATAACACCTCATTATACTAAATAAACACAGGCGTATTGGCGGCACACTTTTATCAGTAAGTTTTATCAGTTAGGAAAGAAGTCTAGACAATGTAAGATCAAACTTATATTTCCTAGGTCGTTGCAAAACCCTCTTTTATTGGTGAAAAACTCTTTAAAACTTGAGGTTTAAAACACCTGTCCTTAATAAAACATATCGTTTGTTTTAGCAATTAGGTCAGTTTATAATTGTGTATATTGATTTGGACATAATATATAGGCTACCAAAATGTTTTGTTTATTTTGACATGGAAAAGGCATCCAATAATCATGTCCATAAATGAAAGAACACATAATGCAAAATAAACACAGGCGTATTGGCGGCACACTGATTTGGGTCCACAATTGAGAAAAAATACATATACATTATGCTATATATTTTATTAACAACTTATTCAAACTAATCAACTAATTAAAGTGGACAACTAATCAATTAAAATGATTTTGCCAACTAACCAGAAAGTTTGCACGTTTGACTATATCTACTGTATGCATGCACTTTTCTGTTACACTATTGGGTCATGTGGGGTCAAAAAATAGGTCACTAGGTTACATTTTAGAAAAACCTTGTGAAAACACTTAAGAGGCTACATTGATGGCCCAGTCTTCACCAAACTTGACCAGCATGTTTGCCAGTATGAAATCTTACATATGTTTTGAAGTGAGTCATGTGGATTCAGTGGGTTACTTGGTAAAATTCTAGAAAATGTTATCAACCCAGTGGCCACACTAATGGTCCAATCTTCACCAAAGATTTCTAAAGTAAATAACTCTAAATTACTTGAAGCCAGGTTTGAGCCGACTTAAAGCCTGTGTCATCAGGTGAGCGATTAAGGGCCATCATGGCCCTCTTGTTTAAATATAGAATAAAATAGATATTTAATAAAGTAATGCGTAAATATATGTATTTTCATTATCTGCTAAAGGAACGGAAAACGGCCTTCTTTATAAAATCATGAATGGAGATCAATATTGGGTGTGTCATGACTAGCTAAGTGTCTGCACTTGGTGTCACACATCATGCACAAGGGGGCACTGCACACTGCCATTGGTCAGCAGGACTGCAATTCAGAAAACCTCTTCCAGCTGTACCCTTCTGATTGACTAAAAATACAACTTTAAGACACGATATTCAACTCATTGATGTTTATAAGATTTTATAACATAGAGACTACAGAAATAAAAATACATCATGCCTAACCGGGGTTAGGCATTGACTTTCTTAGTGTTGTTGGTACTTTTAGATTGTCGATTTTTCGAACGGAGGTTAAGCACATGCGAAAATATGTAATGGCGCCTGCCTCCTGCCATTATTGGAACAGCTACAATACACCTCCCATATTTGTCACACCCCAATGAAAATACTCCCATTCATTGTTTAACCCTAGACAAAAAACCTAATTAATGTCAAAAACTACTGAAAGTTATCGATTCATTATCTTCTCCTGTTTTTCATTTCAGTCCCCAAGACTTAAATTCTAGTTGTTCTAGTCAGGGAAACTTTCATGTCAAGAGGTTGCAGAGTGTGCTGGGATTATCTTAAAGTTTTGAGATCTATTGGAATTTCTTAATATACAATTGATGAACTAATGATCATGCAGACTGAAGGTCTGGCTCCATTTAGATTATGGTAAAATGACTGGAATTTAAATATTTTAACACTTAAGTACTGCGAACACACAAAATTAAAAGAGACATAGTTCTTCATAAAACCAATACAGAATATTGATTCAAGAGAAGGAAAAAGAAATGTAAAAATGTAGTGAAAATATTTTTGTTTTCAAATAGGTAAATATAATTGCTAATACAAATTGCTTATCCTATTTTCTAAATATTTCATTATGAACACATAAAATAAAAATGTTAAATTTTGTCCATTTCAGAATACAAAACGCTCAACTTTGATGGCCAAATTGTTGACATAACTGCATTTTCTATCGAAGTTTAGTTTGATGATAGACACTAAAGTTGACCACCATGGCAAACGGGGAACAAGAGAAGATCGAGCGTCTGCGTGACCGCATGTTACTTTGTCCGATATGTATGGAGGAATATAAGGATCCCAGAATGCTTACCTGCCACCACACAGTCTGCCTGTCATGTCTCATGAACTACATACATGCCTCCTCGTCATCAGGAAGACTTTTCAGGCAAAATTACTTTTTTTTCTATGAGCGCTGACAATAGAAAAAACCTATCCTATGTTGTGATTATATGAGAACTGGTACTCACCAGAAAATACAGTTATGGTGGAGTAAAACATTAAAAGAACTTGTTGTCCAATGGACTATTAATTTGCAGGTTTAAACTCAACTAAAACTACTGTAATGCTGTAAAGATTTTCCAGGCAAGAGCTTTTTTATTATTGAAAATGTGGGGAAAGATATCTCTTTTAAAAAAAATTGTAAAATATGCAAGATTTTGTTAGCAGAGCTTTTTTAATAGTTATATTATTTAAATGCTGTATGGCCCAATTAATCTGTCCAGTTTTCACTCTTGTTATATTTTCTTAGCAAATTACTGTGCAAACAATGCTTCTTCAGTCATTCATTGGATATTCTTCAAACCTGCATTGGTGATAAATACTTATGATAAGTCAGATTGCCTATTCTTTTTCAGTTATTGCCATTTCATTTTTGTTGTGTAGATAAATTATTGTACCAATAACACCGTTTATCTTTTTATTAGTATGTTTTATAGATGAATCCTCCGTAAATGCACTGTTGGGCTTATAATGGTCTGCCTTACACGGCCCTTGTTGTTTTTATTGCTTTGTCAGCAAACATTTTATACAGACATCTCTCAATTCTTGATATGATTGAACCCTTTTTGTGCTGGAAACACCTCCCCATTTACTCATAAAACACACCACTTACAGTGTTTCTAGCAAATACTGTGTCAAATTAGAGGATTCAGTATAAACAAGTATTGAAACCTTTGATCATTTTAATAAAGCAAGTGAAAGGATTTAGGTTAAATTTTGTCAGAACCTGATTTAATATTGATAGTTTTATTTCCACAATTCTTCAGATGTCCCACTTGTCGAGCCGATGTATGCGTACCTCGAGGGGGTGTGAAAGACTTTCCTCCCAACTTCTACATCAACTGCATTCAAGATGAGATTGGACCTGCCACCTACTTTGGTTCATGCCAGGTATGCGACAGGGACTGGCTGCTGGCACAGTATGCCTGCGTTCCTTGCAATCTAGACCTGTGTAAATTCTGTGTTCACGACCATCGCCTCTTCCAACATATGACTGGCCGTGATCCAAACATCATGCGGATCCAAACAGGAAATTTGGCACAGAGCTTAACTTCAGAAAAGTATTGTGATGCCCACAAAGATGAATCTCTACAGATGTTCTGCGTAACTTGTAATGTTCCAGTTTGTGTGACATGTTTATGTGAGGCACACAAGAAACATGACACAGTAACTCTAGGTAAAAAGCTTCACAATGCAAGAAAGAAACTGCAAGTAGATTTAGATAAATTGCAATTTAGTGTAAAGGAGGTGAAATCAACAATGACAAAAATTCATGAGATTGAAAAAGCCGAAGATAAATCGGCTGATGATGCTATAGCAGAAGTGCAAGATAATGCTAAAATGATTTGTAATATTGTGACAGAAATGGCAAAAGTTAAAACAGAGCAGATAGAATCATCTCGAGGGCAGCATGTGAAGGAATTGAGAGAGTATGAAACTGATTTGGCAAGTTATCTTGACAAGTTACAGAGGGGAGCAACATTTCTCGGTAGTCTGCAAGAAGAGGATATGAGTTTGGAGCTAATAACATGCTTTGAGAAATATCGCCGAGTTCTCGAGACGACAGAGAGCGCAGTAGTGAATAAAACAATTCCGCAGAATCATTTCAGCTTCACTCCCGGAAAGGTTGTGAACAGGTTAGGATATTTAGCCATTGGTCGAAATCAGTTAAAGAATGAGGTACAGGTAAACACTTTCATGAAAAGAGTTCCTGTGTATAACGGTGTGAGGAAACATGTAAAGAAGTGCTTGGATTTTTTCACTATGTGGAGAATGGTTGTGTTTCTGGTTGTTTTTAGCATGTTGGTAGGCTTGTTACAGGTGGGCAGTATGCTCATAAGGGAAAGCACAAACACAGAAAACATCATTTGTGCCTTACTGTATGTTTATCTATGTTTTGCTGGGGTTATGGCATATAGAAAGACATGGTAGTTTTGTTACAACAAACAGTGGATTGCAAAAATAATGATCTTAGATTGCACCCTTTATTGTCTGGAAACATCTTTAGGATGGGGTGAAGGGTGTTGCCAGCAAGTTAAGGTTTAAGGTATTAGGAATTTTTACTTGTTAAAAAGTTCTAAAATATGACACCAGGCTTAGGAGACTAGAAGATGAGTTCATTTATTTTTATTAGAATTTTAACAGTGATGATAAAATACAAAAGTGACATTTATTTACATTGTTGATAAGAAGTCGACATATTTTTGTTTGGGGCAAAAAACTGCGTCTTATCTATAAAACTTTACGGTATCTAGTTGCTTTCTGTGTTATGTTAAAATGTCAGTTTGATATTAAATGGTTATGTTAAAATGTCAGTTTGATATTAAATGGTTAGTTGTTTAAACCTGGATACATTTAATCAAACTCCATCAAATAGAAATACGTCGTGCAAGAGCAAGTCATATGTAGGTTTTTTTGCATGTAATGAGACAAACCTCAAGGCTTTCTATGTCTCCAAATCAAACAATTGTTGATTACATTATTGTTTAGATAGGGATAAGACTAATGTAACTTTTCATTATGTAATGTAACATTGCCATCATTATATTGTACCAAAATGTAGGGTTTTCTTTTTTAATTTTTACATTTGTTGCAATTTAGGGGTGCATTTTGAATTCACCAACCACTTCTATGTCTTAAATATACTTATGATCAAAGGTGATCTTTTTGTAGAGTAAATAAACTTATAACATAACAAAAGAAAATCTTCATTTTGTGAAGCTAGTTTTTAAAACCAAAAACCAAAGTTCAGGAACAATAGATGAGGGGTCAAACATAATGGGAGGGTAGCATTATGACCCATGTAATGAACTCCAGTCAAAAATGGTTAATTTTTTTTTGTTATACTGAATAATCCGTATCAAATAATCTGTATAAAACTTTTTTTTTTCCACAATTGTAAACCTGTATAATCTTTAGACTTCCTGAAAAGACTGACATAATTTTTTTACTGTTCACTAGGATTGTCTTCCATTTTGTATACTCTACAAAAGTTTGGCACTTTTGCACACATATTTATTTTATCCATTGTCACAATGTATAAATATCAAGGGTAGATTTATACTTATTACAGGGAAATACTTATTACAGGGAAAAGCTGGTGCACCCATGATTGAGGGGTAGAGTTGCAGAATTTTGTTTTTCTATATTTTTATTGTGATATTAATGATGTACTTGTTTTTGGTTGTGCATTTTTAGAGCTGGGGTGCAGTATTGATAAATGCATTTTATTTTTAAACTTTGAATATGAAAAAAAAATTATGAATCTAAATGGAGCTCCAGATATTAATGTAATCACAAATGAAGATCAATCACATTGTTAGACACGTAAACAGGTTTTTTTTCAGTTAACTAATTTAAGGATATTGAAATTTGGCATTAGAGGCATCTGGTATTTATCTTGTTACAGAATTGGAACTTCCTGTATAGTGACAGCGGAAGGCTCCAGGGAAGGTGTGGGTTCAGAGGTTGTCAGTTAATAGTTGGTTAGTGCCTTGTTAAAGAGAACAGAAATAAGTGTAACTTTGCCAACCCTGTATGAGCCCAAAATACAGAATGTTGTCAAAATGGGACCCCCCGTTCAACTAATTTGCTCTACAGTAAGCATATGCCATCATGACAGTAGTTCACACAATCCAATAATTGGCTTATGACCAACAGTAGTAAGTTTAGTACCCTTGGCACTGCCATTTCCCATGAAGTAGCATTCTTCTGAGGATACTCAAAAGGTGATTTTCAATGCCTTAAAGACCTAATTTACATGAATTTGTGCCAAAAAAAAGCATTCAGGTACTTTTGCATTGTGTACAATCAGACAGTGTATCGTGCTTTTGATGTTTTTATTGAAATATTGATCCCATTTTTTTATAATAGAATTAGTTTTATGTATATTTTTCAGGTATGTTTTCCTAGAACTAGACTGTCCAACCTGTCCAAACATTTTTTTCTGTCATTCAATCTTGAATTTTCATGGACAAGTTAATTGATCAACAAATATTAAATTGACTGAACTCATAAGGAATCGGAGCAATTATCTTTCCATGTAGATCTATTATTTTGAATATGAAACTTTAAACCCAACATTAATTAAAGCAACAAATAATGTCATAGGTTTAATTTAAACAGTTTTTATTTTTATATCTACACAAATTTCCAAGAAACTGATTCTCCTTTTTTAAATAATACTTGTTTACATTTTATATTTTGTCTTCAAATCAATTGAGAGAGCTCTGATTTCTGGTACACTATTTCTTGTTAATGACTTTGTATATAACATGTGTGGTGTTTGCATTTATCTATATATTTATATCTATATATACATGTTTATACATTCATATTATACATGATAAATGTTAAAGCTTAGATGGAGTCAATGTGATTTTCTATTTCTTAGGTGCTTTTTTCTGTTAATCTTTAGTGATATACATTTTGCTTTTTTTCTTTTAAATGTTATACAATGTTCATCAGTATTTGAGTCGTTTCTGTCTGTACTTTGTATATTTATAAAAAAAAACACATGTGGCTTTATCAGTTTTCTTTTTTGTCTTGTTACATTCAGACCTGCATTAAAAAAGTCTTGAAAACATTTTAATGTCCTGTTGTTAAAAAAAAAGAAGGAAAAAAAGGAAGAAAAAATAAACCAAAAAGATTCAAAAGCATTTCAAATGACTTAAGTTAAACAAAATATACATAAACAGCACCCTTTGAATTTGTCTGAATGGCTGAGTGGTTACATGTATGATGCTCTCCTCATACCTTGGTGTGATGGTTCAAATCCCATAAGATGCATTAGGTAGGGCTTAATATCTGCATTTATTGAGGAGTTAAACATGACAATGCCAAGTTTCTCACCGTTTATTGCTGTTTTTTCTTGTTATTTATATCAACAACAAAATGAACACAATATATTACATTTCATCAAACACTGCCATTTTGTATAACATTAAAACACATCAGTTTGAAAACAACTTTCTTAAAGATGGCAAGGAAATCCCCTTATTCTGTATTCATTAAAAAATCATGTAAAATCTACTAACATGCCATTTTCATTAAAGAACAAGAACGACAACCTACTCCTGTTCCTGTAATGAGGGACCATGGTTAATAGCCTCCCTTTAATACACTCTAACAGCAAGCTGGTCTTCTTATTTGCAATTTCTTGGTTTTTATGCTTATACTTGAAGCGTATGCTGTCTTTGTGCTTCGTTGTGACGTACAGGTGAACTGCCACTAAATAAACACTTATATAGTCTAGTGTATATAACATTTTTATAAATATTTTTCATGTACTTAGTGTAAATATTTCATTAAATGTAAAAAGGTTATTGTTTACAATGCTAACATCTCAGAAAGACTCCGCAATAAGTCTGCAGGTTCTAACTTAAAGGACCATACCTTCTGATTGAACCTCAAATGTTAGCTGACAAGAGAGACATTTTTTAACCCTCTGGATGATGACCAGATGAAGAACTCAGGAAACAAGCAGTAACCTCTGTATTCTTTACCAATTAATTGCCTCATATAATCTTATAAAAGACACAATTTGCATTGTCATGTTTCTCAGTTACTAGTTATGAAAAATGAAACATGTTACATTTGATTTACCCTCATCCCAACATGTTATACGCACCCCTGCCGTCCCCCTCCCCAGCCCAAAAAATCAAAAACAAACTCAAAATAACACAGAAAAACGTGAAAAACAGTGTTTTCAGTCTGATGATTTAACAGCAAAATAAATGCATCAATAGCATAGTTTTTAAATTATTCAAACTTGAGGGTTATAAATGTCAAATTCAAACATGATAAAGGTTAGATTTGAGGGTCAAATAAGTCAAATTATGTTTAAAATCAAAATAATTTTGATACATATGAGAAGCAGGTAATGCAGTTCTATGTGTTGTGTACAGATGCAAAACTGTGACCAACTCACTTTTGATTTACTATGTTAGGGCTGTTGCATCTGCTTATTATCTCAAAATTTACACATTACATTAATTAACCAGTTACATCACAATCATCATTTAATCAGTATATGGCAAAATGGATCAAGATATGGAAAAAAAAAACTCTTAAATTTTTTTTTACAAATTCCAAAGATATATCTGCACACATTTTTCTAAGCAAACAAATAAATAATGACTATGTACAATTCAGTTTTAAATTTAGTTTTATAAATCTAAACATCTGTCATGGTTATGGTAGAGTTTTAACAACAAACAACAATTTGATGCTTAAGTTAACAAGAATCAAGGTTTTACATAATTAATTGCAAAATGTAATAAACAGTTATCATTTTTAATGAAGTCAATTATGGAAGAAATTACTCTATCAGTGTTATAATAAATCAAAACTTAACTCTCTTTTTTCACAAACAATATTTGTCTTTATCTATAACAAAATACAAGACAATAAAAAAGTACTGTTAATATGGTTTTGCTGGCTTGTAACAGTTTAAACTAGTTCTGTATTTAAATAATAATAATAATTATCTAAATTAATAACCAATTGATTATTTATCTATTCCTGTATAACCTATCAATATATACCTACTTCAACAAAGTGAGAAGGCCAATAATCTTCAGTTTTAAAATATCACCAATCATTTTGTACATGTTAGTTGAAAGTCAAAGGTCATGAAAACAACATAACAATATTACAGTAACAAAGAAGCTGTCAAAACAGCCAATATTTACATTTTTTAGTTTTCATTTTCATAACCAACAAAACTAAACCTTTCTTACTTGTTTAAATGCGACCTCACAACAGCTCCGTTAAAGAACATGTTAAATTTCATCCATGTATCATTAAATATTTTAAAACAGTATCCTTGAATTCATGACTCAAGTCATTTTTACTTAAGAATGGCTGGTGAACATGGAACATTAGGCATTAATAATAGAAGACATGGTAGTTTTTGTTGTTGTCAAAATAGATTTCTTTATATTTGTAATATAATACCATAATACCAAGCAGTTATTGGTTAAAGTTAGTTGGTACCTTTGAGTCCAAGTCTCTTGAGTTTAAGTCCCCTGGCCACAGAGTTGTGTTACAGAGAATATGATGCTGCCTTCACTGTAAATGCACATCATTACTGACATGACACCAACCTAGTCAAGGCAATTTTGTTAAATTTACATGTGAAAAACATGCACCTTTAGCAGAAAAGTGCTGTGTTGACTCTCATAGCATATCAGTCCTGACATACCAAACCAACATTATTCTAAAACTGAGTCAACTGAATCTCGCAACAACACTGGCACATTTAGTGAAGGCAAGGGAAGATTACCCAGTACTATTTCTAACAACTTGTACCTACATCTATTGGTAATTGAACCCATGACCCCATACCACCTCAAGCCAACACCCCACATTGACCACAAAGCTGGTGTTATTATAGTGGTGACACTCAATTAACCCTTTACTTGCTGGAAACATCACAAGGTGTGTTTTATGTTATTGAGGTGAATGAGGTCAAGAGGTAAACTTGTTAGTTTATTTCGAAAACAATTTTTTATGGTCATTATCACATAAATAAAACTTGTCGAAAACCCATAAGACATTTAATTAGCCAAAGACCATAAACACACTGTATGTACAGGAGCTCGAAAAGACCATAAACATACTGTACGTACAGGACTTCACAAAAACCATAAACATACCGTACGTACAGGACTTCACAAAGACCATAAACATACCATACGTAGAGGACTTCACAAAGACCATAAACATACCGTACGTACAGGACTTCACAAACACCATAAACATACTGTACGTACAGGACTTCACAAAGACCATAAACATACTGTACATACAGGACTTCACAAAGACTATAAACATACAGTACGTACAGGACTTCACAAAGACCATAAACATACTGTACGTACAGGACTTCACAAAGACCATAAACATACCGTACGTACAGGCCTTCACAAAGACTATAAACATACCGTACGTACAGGACTTCACAAAGACCATAAACATACTGTACGTACAGGACTTCACAAAGACCATAAACATACCGTACGTACAGGACTTCACAAAGACCATAAACATACCGTATGTACAGGACTTCGAAAAGACCATAAACATACTGTACGTACAGGCCTTCACAAAGACCATAAACATACCGTACGTACAGGACTTCACAAAGACTATAAACATACCGTACGTAGAGGACTTCACAAAGACCATAAACATACTGTACATACAGGACTTCACAAAGACCATAAACATACCGTACGTACAGGCCTTCACAAAGACCATTAACATACTGTACGTACAGGACTTCACAAAAACCATAAACATTCCGTACGTACAGGACTTCGCAAAGACCATAAACATACTGTACATACAGGACTTCACAAAGACCATAAACATACCGTACGCACAGGACTTCACAAAGACCATAAATGGGTGGGACGTTAAATCCAACAATATGGTCCTGTCCAGCTATATAGATAGAGGAAATAACCAGACCAATGTCTGGGTAGAACCACCCGCCATACCCCAAGGCAGCTAAAAGACCTCCTCACCCTCCCCGCACCATCCTGATGCAAACCAACACAGTGAGGGGCCACAGAGTCAGAGGAAATCCAACTCTACCCAATAAGCTACGTATACCGCCATGTCTTAAAAATTACAGTGTTGCAATATACTATGAAAGGTAATCAACTTTCAGTCTTCTAACATCTTCTAGGCTGTACACACTGGACTGCCGTTCTTCTAAGCGTTTCAGGATGGAGTCAACCTCTGTAATAAAACAAAAAGCACACAAACATTTATCATTTAAAATAACACATTGCATGAAACAATCATGTGATGATATCAAAGAGGTAAGGACCAACAGCTGCTTGACTTTGTTTTTAATCATATTGTTATTTTCAATTAAATCCATCCTTTAGCTGTTATGTTTTTTGTTTTTGTTTTTTGAAATACATCGTAAAGACCAATTATGATCATTATAGCAATATCCAGCTATTTGGTAAAGGCAGATCCCGGACCAATAACTGGGTAAAACAACCAGCACTTCACAAGTCAGCTGGAAGACCTTCCCACATTAAGTCCCTCACCTCGACCGGAACTCAGAACCCACGTGGTGAGAGGAATTACAAATCAGCGACTCTACCAAGAACTTTATTTGTAAATGTAAGGTGACAAGTAGATGATCAAAGAAACTTGACCATTTTCAACTTTACCAATCTACATTCGTTCTCACAAGGTCCATTGTCATTAATGATTGGAAGAGCTATTACTGACAACATAATGCTCATTAAAAATGTAAAATGTACAACAATAAAAGAAAAGCAGAATAAAAAGACTACAACTGAAAAGAATAACAACAGAAAAAAACAACAACATACCTGACTTTTCAGCTTGGCTCATGAACATGGCGACAGTTTTAAACCGTGCAACCTTTGAAAGGTTCTGTAGAATTAAGTAACTCTCATCCAGTTCGCCTGATGGACCAAACAATTTTAAATAATGAACAAAGGATAACTAAGACAAAGATGAAAGTACACAAAACATTTAACCTATTGATTTGACATGTGGTAGGATCATTTTCTCCATCATCCTAAACTATGTAATTATTCATTACTCTTATTCATTAATTTAACAATAACTATGGAATTATTTTTATTTTATATAAAACAGTAACTTCATTTATTTAAAACAAACACAAAAATTTAAAAGAAATGAATTATTTACTTACATCATTTAAGATTTTTCAATTAATTAATCTTGAATCCCTATTATATTTCAGAAGATAATTATAAGTTACAAACGTTTAACCTGACATTATACTGAGTTACGTGGCTGAGTTACTTGGGGTTGTAATAGAAGTAAATGTAATGGACCGATGTTGTACGTCAGTGCATTCTCATAAGTCAATGAAATGTAACAGTCATGCAATTTTCTTGATTAAATGGTTATGGGGTTGGTCTTAATGGTAATTTTGTTCTTCCATTATAAATTTGCCAGAAAGTGTCCTATATTTGAGATTAGTGTGCGATTTAAGACTTAAAGCATGAAAGACAGAGTCTCACATGAAAGTAAGACTCATACAAAAGCAAGAGTCTCACCCAAAAGCCAGTCTCACACGATTGCCTGAGTCTCACACCAATCGGTAGGGAAAGCAATCACTATGCATTGTTCTAAGGACTAAATTGAGAACTGTTTCTATCAACAAGAAGATTAGTTGAGAAGGATAAATATAAATTGAAACATCTTGTTTCTCAGGCAACTGTTAAAATATGTTTAAGCTAGGTTTAACCAAAGAAGTGAGGTTGGCATTTTTGGCATTTTGGCCGATACTGCGCAGCGACATTTCTATCATTATAGCACAGGGGCACTTATGAGGTGCCCAGGGACTGAACCCGGCCGGTCCATTATACTGACACCAACGAGTCAGGCGTAATGCTGTCCCCTTTGCCCCGAGCGTTAGGAGGGAAGCCATTACTACCAACTTTAAAGTCTTTGGTATGACCCGGCCGGGGATCGAACCCATGACCTCCCGATCCGCAAGCCGACGCTCTACCACCTGAGCTATTGCGGCCGGTCAAGTGAGGTTGTATACATACCATTCTTCATATAGAACTCAGAAACACATTTCGTGATATTGTTCAACATGGCACCATCAATCTTGTTAGAAATCACTGAAATAAGAAAGGTTCTTAAAAGTGATGGTAAAAGACATTTTTTTTTGGTGATCCACCAAGTTGGTTTAAGTTCAAGCTGGCTGAAAAACAGTATCTACACAATATAATTGTTCTAAATAAGATCATTGTTAACTTCATAACTGTGATTGAGAACAGGACCGATTTTGTTTTAATAAATATCTTTGGAAAACACTGCTTACATACACCTGACAGTAAGATTCTTGCAAACATTGATATTGCATAAAAACAAGGCTGTGTTGATCTGAAAATTTGAGGAAGACAACTTAAACAAACTTACTAGATGGAAGATCAGAGGGTTTTATTTGCTTGAGCAGTTCGTAGTATGGCTTCACCGAGTCAGCTTTTTTTAAGGCATTCCAGGCTGAAATGAACTCGTATGGCGTTGCTTTCTCCAGTTTGGGTGCACTTTTTGGAGTGTGTGGCAAACCAGTGCTTGTTTCACGTATTTTAGCTTTCTTTGACCCTGGTGTGCTGGTTGTTTTTCCACCACTTTCAGGGGGCTTGACAGTGTCTTTTTTAACAGAACTACTTTCTTTGGTTTTTGAACTGCCATGTCTGCTGTCCTTTTTAGGTGTAGCTGTCTCTGTTCTGCTGGGTGGTTGTTTCTTCACTGCCTTGGAAGAACCTGCAAGTAAATATTATTTATCAGACAGAGAAAAGGATGGGCAGAAAGATAGACAGATGAAGATCAAGATAAAAACATAGACAAAAATAGATTGATCAAGATTGTGAAGACAAGCTAGACAAAGAGAAGCTAGATTAAGATATATGAAAACAAGGATCGACAAACACAAAAAGATAGACAGATGAAAATATATAAAGACAAAACTAGACAAAGACAGATGAAGATAGACAAGGATAGACTGGTCGACAAAGACAGACAGATGGAGATAGACAAGGATAGACAGACAAAGACAGAGATATGAAGATAGACAAGGATAGTCAGGCATACAAAGAAAAACAGATGGAGATAGAAAAGGATAGACAAAGACAGAGAGATGAAGATAGACAAGGATAGTCAGGCATACAAAGACAAACAGATGGAGATAGACAAGGATAGACAAAGACAAAGAGATGAAGATAGACAAGGATAGTCAGGTATACAAAGATAAACCTAAAGACAGATGGAGACAAAGACAGCAAGATGAACATATAGAAAGGCAGACAAAGACAGCTAGATGAACATATAGAAAGGCAGACAAAGACAGCTAGATGAACATATAGAAAGGCAGACAAAGACAGCTAGATGAACATATAGAAAGGCAGACAAAGACGGCTAGATGAACATATAGAAAGGCAGACAAAGACGGCTAGATGAACATATAGAAAGGCAGACAAAGACAGCTAGATGAACATATAGAAAGGCAGACAAAGACAGCTAGATGAACATATAGAAAAGCAGACAAAGACAGCTAGATGAACATATAGAAAGGCAGACAAAGACGGCTAGATGAACATATAGAAAGGCAGACAAAGACGGCTAGATGAACATATAGAAAGGCAGACAAAGACAGCTAGATGAATATATAGAAGGCAGACAAAGACAGCTAGATGAACATATAGAAAGGCAGACAAAGATAGCTAGATGAACATATAGAAAGGCAGACAAAGACAGCTAGATGAACATATAGAAAGGCAGACAAAGACAGCTAGATGAACATATAGAAAGGTAGACAAAGACAGCTAGATGAACATATAGAAAGGCAGACAAAGACCGCTAGATGAACATATAGAAAGGCAGACAAAGACTGGTGATTGATGAAGACAAATACATGTAAAAAGACAGACAGGAAGACAGACACGTAGGAAATAAGTACAATTTTTAGTCAGGTCAATATGAAGAAAAGTTTTCAGTAATGTAAAGAGTAAGGCTATCTACAGGTACCCACTAAACACAATCTATATAGGTATCTACTAAACACAATCTATACAGGCATCTACTAAACAGAATCTATATACTTTAATTTCTAAATGACCATAGATGCTAAGTAGGGATGATCTGTCAAAACATTTATTAATTCCAGCCGAATAGCCAGTAAAGGTGGTTGATAACTTTTCATGATAGCTTTAGTTTATCAATGGGCTAAACAATTTACTGTAATACTTCAACATTTACATAAAAACACCAACAAACACATTAATTTAGTAGTATGTCACCATGAATGGTTTCCATGGCAATAAATACCTTTTGAATTATCATCTGACTCGTCAGAGTCCACCTCTTGAATCTTGACTGATCTTCGTTGTCTTTCTTGGATTACATCCGTCAATTTTTCTTTCTCCTTCTCTAACTTTCCGATATTATTCTTCATGGCATTAAGTTGCTAAAAATGAAACAGAAATGTCACAAATGATGGGTTCTTTTACAAAATATTTATATATATTTTCTTTTTTACATGCATTTTCTCTTACATTCAATACATACTTTTTAAACAAAAATAAAAAAGGAGGGCTGTATAGTTGCAGAGTAGCCAACATAATAACTCCTCTTACTGCTCTCCGAAAGAGTTTTGGTTCCAGTCAAGGTAACGGACCTAATGAGAATTGTCTTCTAGCTGACCTGCAATGTGACGGTGGTATCACCATGGATTCTCTCGCCCACAAAAAAGTGGAATGTTGCTATAACGACCATAATTTTGTCACAGCAATATATTTAAAAAAACAAACAAAACTATTTAAGTGACATCTGAGTGGGTATAACTTCCCTTGAACCAAAATGTGTTTAACAGATGTATCACTGAAAATATGTGAAAATGACAATACAATTCTTAAGTGAATTACCTTGTGCAAGAAGAAACTTGTTTATTAGCATCAAGAAAGAGGCAAATTGTTAAGAATTCACCAATTACATGTAATATTTATATACCATATACTATCACAGTTTGTATTTTTAACAAGCATAGTTGTTTTTTATTTCACTGACATGGGTGTAGTTTTTGAGGTTTCTTCCTACAAACAAGAGCTGTCCATAGACAGTATGTCCCACTTTTCTCAGCAATGGATATTATAAAACAATTTTATGTTAAGGAAGGGACATAACTCTTTGTCAACATTAATTTTGAAGATTACCCGCCCTTCTGAAACAGGTTCCAATTTTGGAAGTTTACAAATATTCAAAAAATTAAAGTGAATATTTTGATGGTTTTCAAAAAATGAACCTTAACTAAAAAACAAACCATTACACTTGGCACTCACATGTGAAGCAGAGCTTGATCAAAAACTAGGATGACAAGCCATGTCTATTTACATATCACAGATGATCACTGACAATAAAACGTGTACTCACTTCGCCCCAGTATTTCTTCATCAGTTCCATCTCACTTTTAGCTGCTGAATTATTGGGGTCCAATTTTAGGAGGGTATTCAGATCTTGCACACCATCTTTGTATTCTTTCAACATCTAAAGAAAGTAAATAAGGACAAGTAGTAAAAAACCCATTGAAGCATGATGATTAAAACTGAAGTTAAAAAATAAAATAAAAATATGCCACAGGTTATGTAAAAATGATGCAACAGAAAATAGCTACCTGTTGAGTAACCAGACATTCCACACATTGAGGGTAAGATTGTGATTAGACTAAATGAATTTGTTATCAGCTTATGAAATTTCCCATCTAGTAACTTGAATGGGTTTGCTATTTGCTATGAATTTTATGATTGCAGCTAATTTTGATTGACGTTGACCAGAGACTTATTTCTATGGGTCATCTGAATGATTTCTTTTCGGGAAGAGTTGAAGCCACACAGTGAGAGACGGAGGATTTCCAAGTCATTGACTATATCCATTCAGCCAACCCTGATACTGGACTCAGTTTGTGAAAATCAGAAAATGATAGTTGAAAAAGGGGCAATAACTCTGCCAAATTTAACATTAAGGTTACCAGTTCTTTTTTCAAGTGAGCAAGTATTCAAGTCTGAAGTGAACATCTTAGACTTCTAGAAATAAAACGGGTTAACCAAAGCTGGCCAACCCGGGGGCCATGACAAAACAGGGGGCCAAGACAAAAAGCTGCACTCTTTCTTTGAAACATGGAGCTTAAAAGAATCAGAAAGTTTAGAGTTACCTTTCTTGCCTGAGCTCTTCTAAACAAGGCCTTAATGTTGTTCTTCTCCAGGTCTAGGGCTTCATTACAATCTTTGACAGCATTTTCGGGCTAATGGGAAAAAAGAACTTAACTTTAACAATGAAAAATGATCCTTGAATTGTTTAAATATAAATATAACAGCATAAAAGTTTATATATGATATATATATATTTATATAACATTAATTAACAAATTTATTTACAATTTATATTTAACATTAAAAAAGGTTTTCTTTTGAAACCATTTGAAGTCTGCAAGCTTTAATGTAAAAATATTATTTGTTTTTATTAGAAACCAGAAATAAATAGCAGAAAATTTAAGTGAAAGGCTAGATAAACAAGACTAAATTCTGTCAAAAAAATATTTAAACAATATAGTAAAATAAAAATAGTTAAAATTAAAACATAAACCAACATTTTTTTCTTCCTTTAGCAATAACAGCTGTAAAATTTGTATAACATGTATAAGCCAAAATGAAACATAAACTAGAAAATGCTTGGCTGTCCTCGTCTATTGGATTAAATTAATGAGATATTCTTCATTAAAAAATCAAATTAACATGCAGTGCCTAATAACCGTAGTATTGCAAAATGAACAAAAGGATGCCTGATGTATTGGAAAAGGAACAAAATAAAATTGCAATATTTAAAAAGCTCACAAAACAATAACACAGATTCAATTCATGCTGTTATTTTTTATAAAACTTATTTTCATGACACCCAAGCAATTTTATTCATCCTTATATCTTACAACAAGAGGCAAGTGTATGCGCATGTTGCAGTCTGAACTGCTTAAAGAAGTGGATTTTTTACACAATAATTATTTACCAAAAATCTTTCCACAAGGCAGGTAACACAATGTATTTTAAATAGTGCGAATAATGTCCATTTATAAAAAAAAGATGGAGAATAGACAGACCTGATTGAGCCGGAGATAGCACAAGGCTCTATTGGTGAAAGAGACAACTTGTCCTGGCTGGAGTTGTATACACTCACTGTAACACAGGACTGCTTCTCGGAAATTACCCTGAAATAACAATCTTTTTTAATTATTTGTTACAAAGTTATATTTTTACGTTCATTATAATATTAACATGGTCAGTAAAGTTTTATTTTTATGTTCATTACAATACTAACATGGTGAGTATAGCGATGTCCAGCGATGACTGGTGGAAGATCACTCCAGACATATGTCTGTATAAACCATCAATGTACACCAGGTTAGCTTGGATACTTCCCCATACGAAGGCTGCTATCCAAATGTGATTTACAACCATTCAGTGAGGGGGTTACATGGATAAACAAAGGCTGCAATGAGGTGGAAAGGTAAGTATCTACAAGTTTACTAACACTTAACGTTGGGCCGTCATATTGCTATAACTTTTTTAAGACTGTAATAGAAGTCAAAGGGAAATGATATTAACTCATTGGGCCCGAGTGACGCATTAAAGCAGCACGAAAAACAGCCCCCTCATGCCTGGAGATGCCTTATCGCGTCGCATTTTACCTGTGTCTGGCTCTGAGTGCCGCATTAATGCGTCTGTGAAAATGTCTCGGCTACTGACGAACGCCGCTTTAATGCGCGCATCATATATGCTGGTTTAAACTCATGTTTTCAAACACTTTCGAGTCTTGGCCAATCAAATACATCACAGTATCATAAATGCAAATGTCATCTTAATCTAAATCTATCGGCTTAAATCCATTTTGTTATTCATGTATTGTAGCGGGACAACCAAAAGATCGGTGACATTTTTTCTAATTCACATCTAAATTGAAACATTTCTCTGCTGAAATACGATCGTATAAGCAGTTTTAAAATGATTAATTAATATTTCGAATTTCAGCCAATCAGAAACATCTTTACATCATGTATTGGAATTTAATGTAACCTGGATGTAAAACACAATGAATTAATAATGTCGAGACAAAGAAAAACGGCAATGTGCCTTACTGTTAGCTTAAAAATTCCTACTTATACGCATATGTATCGGCAGATATGTGGAATTACCTGCGTTAAATCAAATTATTATATGATAATTGCAAATATCAATAAATCAAAAGACAAAAGCTTACTCTTGGAAATCGCTGAAGTTTTTAATCAAATATGAAGTTTAAGAGCGTTATTTTCTCAAACCACCAGTAAATCGCAACTTTCAATCAAAGACGGACGACTGTTTAAAAGTTACTCATTATATAATTGTTTATATAAAGCAGTGTTATTTATGTTATAAATAGAAAAAAACTTGATGAGGTCAATTATATTTTATTTTAATCATTTGAAATGTGTTAATTTTGATATTACCGGTATTAGTCTTACTAGTTCTTCAGATTTCAGTCATTTTCACTCTTTCCTGAAGTATTTCTTTTCTTACAGTGTTAAAAATTACACGGTTGTGTAATGCACTTTCTGTGCTACAAGTATGTGAAAATATACTTTTAGAGTATATCCAAAATGTCATGTTTATAGTGTTGTGTATACACCCACCCCCAATATCTTACACCAGATGTGTCTAGGCATGAGGGGCAGATACCCGGTGTAGGGGATGACTGGTGAAATGCCTCTAGGGGATGACTGGTTAATTGGCTGTAGGGCTCAATGAGTTAAAAATAAAAAATGTTTAATGTGTCCCTCATTAGATGTCAAAGGGACAGATTAATTTCAGATGAAATAAGTAGGATCTTACAAACAAGGTTAGCAAAGTACATGTCTAACTAGTGTTGGGAAATCGGTTGCAAATCATAATCGATCAACGGTTGGAATCGGTTGCCACTTCTGATGCGATTTCACCGCTTATAATCGGTTTATTAATCTACACAATGTTACGTTCTTAAATGGTTTTTGATTAGTAGTTTACATAATTACTCAATACTTTAGTGTACTTGCTTCCATTTTTTACAAAACATTTGGTGTTTTAAGTACAAAATACAAATGGCTCACTTGCTTTCTATTTTTATATGCTCGTTAATCTCATGGGCTGCCATTTTAATTTTCAGAGAGATTTCCCTTTACAGTCGTATAAGTGTAAAAGCCAGAACCCGTACCTTTATTTGGAGTGCATTCGCACTCTTCCGTTAATCGATTATGGGAGAATGACATAGATTATTGACATTGAGAAGCTTTTACACGTCGCTAATTGATATCTTCAGATCACTATGTTTACCCTTTTTTTTGATAGCAGAGTACATAAACAAAAAATTAGTACCTTTTTTACAAACTCATTTCCTTCAGCTTTTCTTGCTTCAAATTTCTGCTGAGGCGTTGGTTTGACTTCTGCTGCTTTCACTGGTTCTGGCTTTTCTTCCACCTTTGTTTTACTTTCACTTTTAGGTACAGATTCCATCTTTGAAGTGGAACCAGAAGCTGAAGATTGATTACTTTGGGAACTGGTCACAGTTGATTGGTTGGCTGGTTGGTTAGTGGTACCTGATTGGCTGGCTGAATTGTTGGTGGTATTTGATTGGGTGACTGATTCATTAGTGGAAATTGATTGGCTGGTTGACTGATTAGAGACATAGCTAACTTGAGCAATAGGTTTCCCATCCAAGCCAATTATTTCTGGAATCTCAAAGACTGAGACTTGAGTCATCTGAAACTTTTCTCGCCATTTACGCCCATCCTTCTCCTGAAGATGATGTTGACACCTGGAAGAAACAAAGTATGAATACTTCTTACAACCTATAAGACCAATATACCCAGAGATAGTCAATGTATGTGATGTGAACATTGTGCCAGTCACAAACTACATAAAACAAGCATGTACCAAAACTCAGAGGCACTTGCTACTTAGTGGTGAAGTCAGTAGAGAACTGAACTGCCATGCAAGAGGTTCTGTTTTTAGTGCAAGAAGTAATGTCTACCATTTGTGCTCCAAGGTCTGGTCCCAGTTCTATGTGTATGACACAAATCAACTGCTTAAAATATGAATTTATTTGTTATTTTAAGTTGTAAGGGTATGGTAGATACACTTAAAAGGAACAAGTTTACACAATGTGTTTATTGGTCTCTATCCTCAGGTTTATGTGTAAGATAACAGCATTATTTTACACATACACAAAGTTTTACTTAAGGACAACTCACATATGACAGTGCATACATTTGATTTATGGAGACTCAATTTAACAAAAAAACACGTTGGTTTGAATGTAGCAAAAAACACGTTGGATTGAATGTAAAAAAACATGTTGGATTGAATAATTTATATAGTTTGATGCATCTTTGTACAATGGAGATTCCACTGTAAGCACATAATACAAAGAAAGTCGAGGTGCATTTTTACAGCATGCTTACACAAGAAGAAAAGTTACACAGAAGATGTATTATACCAAATAAATCCATGTGATTTCATTGTGAAATTATAAACCAGACAACTCCAGAAAAATATTGGACAAAGACTGCATGAGTTACATTTCTTTGACAATAAAAAGCTACAAAGTATAAACATGCCATTCGGTATATTGGCATAGAGGATACACTTGACTACCTTAAGCTACACTTGTGACAGGGCAGAGAAGATGTTTATCACAAAACAAACAATACCTGAGTTTTAACTTCAGTGCACGGGATCTTCTGGAAATGTATTGCTCTCAAATTCATATTTCCTGAATATGCTAGAAATCAGCAAAAATTGTTCAGCTAAACAGTGTTAAAAATATTTCAAAATATTTTATTTATCCACATTTTAAACCCACCTTTTTGTCCCTAGATGTGCTTGATCCATTCTCATATCTAAAATGAGCACGTGCCTGTAGTCGATGTAGGCCTGGCGATACCTGCATACATATAAATATTTTAAATATCACATATCAAATTTAAAGAAAATATGTCCAGAGAAAGACTAAGTCATGAAATTTGGTGACAATGGGTAGTGATAGTTTGATTTGATCAAACTCACAATAATATTGTCACTAGGGCAAGACAAGCTAGAATTGGTAATGGCAAAAGAAATCAGACTTATGTGTGTTTAACTACTGTTGCACAATTGGTGGACGATCTTCACACATGAAAGTGTACTCCTGGATGTATATATATACACATAGCATCACCGTCCATAGGATGCAATATTTAACCAAGAGATGTGATATTTATATAATATCAGCCTAACCACCCTCAAAGGAAGTATTTATAAAACAAGAGGGCCATCATGGCTCAATCGCTCGACTGATGACACAGGCTTTTAGTAGGTTCAAATCTGGCATCAAGTAATTAAGAGTTATTTACTTTAGAAATCTTTGGTGAAGAATGGACCATTAGTGTGGCCACTGGGTTGATAACATTTTCTAGAACTTTACCAAGTAACCTACTGAATCCACATGACTCACTTCAAAACATATGTAAGATTTGGCAAACGTGCTGGTCAAGTTTGGTGAAGACTGGGCCATCAATGTGGCCTCTTAAGGGTTTTCACAAGGTTTTTCTAAAATGTGACCTAGTGACCTACTTTTTGTCCCCACATGACCCAATAGTATACTCATCCAAGATTTGATGCAGACAAACAATCTGATCAAGTTTGGTGAAATATGGGCTATGAATGTGGCCTCTAGTGTGTTCACATGCTATTTATAAGATTTGACCTCGTGACCTACTTATTAATCCCATGTGACCCAGTTATGAAATGATCCAAGATTTTATGCAGACAAACATTCTGACAAAGGTTGATGAAGATTGGCCTATAATTGTGGTCTCTAGTGTGTTCACGAGCTAAAATGTTGACGACGGACGACAAACGACAGACACCGGACAAAGCGGTATCACAAAAGCTCCCCTTGAGCACATTGTGCTCATGTGAGCTAAAAAGTTACCTTTCTGAGTGCTCATAGGCCGTAGCCCTCCTCATTAGAGGTTTCACCGAGTGGGGAACCAGCTGCAGAGACTGTGTGCAGTCTTTGATTGTTCCTGGCAGGTCTCCAATCTTCAGCTGGCATGCAGCACGATTACTGTACATCACTGACAGGTTTACTGTCTGGTCTTGTTCTGTAGGTAAGAGAAAAATATTAGATTAAGCCTAAATTGACCATAAGTCCCCCTTTTTTAAAAAAGTCTGAAAATGTTTCAGCTTGCATTCATCACTAAAAAACTGTTCACTTAAATTAAATCCACAATAGGTTCGAAGTCTGGTCTTGTTCATCAGGTAACATATAGAGAGTACTGTCTAAGTTTATATTGACATATGTTAAGTCAAGACTTTTTTTTTTATTTTGAAAAAATGAGCAAAAGATATAAATATAAAGACACACATACACACAAGTTTGGCTTAAAATGGCATTACTATATAAGTGATTATTAAATCTGAGAAAAATCTTTGAGAACATGGATGGGTAAATATCACTACAAAGAATATAGTTAATGATTCATTTGCTAAATGTGACTCACCTTTCTCTAAAATTGCTATAATTTTGGTATAAATGCTGCAGGCTTCACCATACTGTCCCACCTTAAAATGGTTTGTAGCCTCTTCCTTCAGCTTTAAACAGTTAGCAGGCAACTCTCTCATATAAAACACTGGTCTCTTCAGATGTTCAGCCTCTTCTTCAGCATTAACACCTTCGTGAACTTCTGTCTCTTCAGCAGTTTGTTCAATTTTTTCAGATTTTTCTTCGCTTTTTTCTCTTTCAGCTGTTTTAGTGTCATCTAAGGTCACTGTTTCATTTTCTGCACTAACATCTTTTCCATCAGCTTCACTTTCACTGTTCGAAGATTCAGAATCTGCGTCAGAATATTTAGACTCTTCATCAGACTCTGCCTTCTCACTTTCAGGCACAAACTTTGATTCAAGTTTCTCTTCAAGTACACCCTTTGACAATGCAGCTAGTTTTTCAGCCTCTGAAACATGTCCATTAGCAGCAGCACCATCCTCCTCATTGCTCAACATTTCATCATCATCATTTGCAGCCTCCCCTAATTCTTCCTTATCATCATCTTCTTCATCATCACTTTCTGTTTCGACAATCTGCATTCTTCTAGGGGCTTTTCTAACCACGGGTTCAGGAGAAACTGGTTCCTTTCTCTCAATGACTTCCTTTTTGGCCGCGTTTGCAGATTCTACACCATTCACCACTGGTTTTTCTGTCTTTTCATCAAGAGTTTCTAGGATAGGCTTGCTATCATGCGCCTCTAGTTCATCAACATCTTCAATCTTCATGCGAGTTCCCTTTGTACGACGGCGTTCCTTCTCTTTATCATCACTTTCATTTACTTCCTTCAATAACTCCTGAAAAAGTATAAAAATAAAAAATAATTCCATTAAGCTGGTCAGTGAATGAATGTCAACAAGCTTTTGAAGAAACAATAATATTATTCTATATATGAAAATATGCTCTGCATTAAATTAAGAATGTAAATTTTTCAATGAAACGTACAATCCAGAACAAGAGATCAACCTCTATTGATTCAACGAGAGAAAGTTTATCACAGAAATGGTTTTAGAACTAGTGTGTTCATTTTTTATTTTCCACTCACTTACCTGAGCTTTCTTATTCTTGGGTTCAAAAGCAAGAACTTGGTTCAAATCTTGGCGAGCCTGATCAAATTTCTTCAGGCCTTTGTATGCAGTGCCTCTCCTAAGCAAAGCTACAAATACATTAACATGGCATTATGCAGGCATACATGGCGGTCTCATTTTAAAAAATAGTCACATAAATGAACACTGGAATAGTGAACTGAAAGAAACATTACTAAATGAATTCAACTGAAAAAAAAATTTAGGACAAAAATATATAGTGACCTGATAATGACATGCATATTACAGTGTTTGCTATGTATATATAAATATTGTATATTACTGTATGCTTGATTGTTAAGTTTATCGTCCCACCGACCGTGTCTCATTTATCTGAAGACAGCGTTCACTGGAACCAGATATAGAGCTACCTTCACACTGGATACATGCTGTAAACACCTGGCATGATCTCACACCCAGTCACATTATCCTGAAATTGGGCCAACTACTCTTATATTTATTTGAGTTTTAGTAAGAGAGATGAACCAATACTATTTTTACTTTGTTAAGTCCGCCCCAGTATTGAACGTGGGCCTCCCGTACCTGAAATAGACGATCTACTGTCTGAGCTACTAGGTTTAGTATACTTATGTATACTGTTTCAATAAGAAAAAAGAAACATATGATCTATTTTCTTATATATTCAGGTTAATTTCTAGACCGCATCTACAAAAATGTAACATTTTGACACTTTCCTTACCTTTCACATTTTCTGGCTCCATTTTCAATACAGTGTTTGTATCTTTCAGAGCATTTTGCCAGTCTTCTGTTTTGAGATCTGTACAAAAATAATGATTCTTTTCTTCAGAATTTTGTCTTTCTTGAAAACAAATTACCATTTCAAAAAAATACCTATACAATATACAGATATGCAAAATGTTTCCATGGCAGAGTATGGAATTATAAATTTGCAGCAATGGCCTAAGTTTCTTAATTTTTGTATAATGTGGGTAAAAATCAAAACAAAACTCCATCTGATTAACATTTAACATTGAAAAACATTCAAATAAATATTTAGTTCACATTTATGGACATAAACAAGCTTTTTTTTTTTATAAGCCCAACAATCAATAAGATAACTTTGAAGGATTTACGTATCATTTTCAATATTTAAAACAATTTGTTTTGGGGCTTCTTTTGCTCTCAGCAACAACAAGTAGTTATAAACTCCTCATTGTAATGATACATTCATCACACCAATACAATAATGATTTATTTGAAAGATAAAACACCTCCCATTACACAATCCCTACACAAGTTACATACTGGAGGTAACTAGTGACAACTTACAAAGCATGACAGTTGTAGAAATAGCGTTGTAAATTTATATTATGCCATATGATTTACATAAAGTAAATCATTTTATTTTTAGAAACTTTCTTTAAACTGTATTGATAAAATGAAATAAAACAATAATAGTATCAACATTTTATCCTTTTACTGTATTGATACATCACACCAATACAATAATGTTTTATGTTGAAGATGATACAACTCCCATTAGACAGTCCTTACACAAGTTACATATCTATATGGTACAGTAACCATTGCCATCTTAAATAGCATGTGACCATAGTAGAAAAAGGGTTGTCAATAAATAACATATATTTTAGATTAGATTTTAATCATTAAATTTTAATAAAATTAACAAGATTTTAAAATATTTTTCATTTAGTTTTTTAAATGTTAATACTATTATAGTTCTTTATTTCATTTTATCAATACAGTTTAAAGAGAGTCTCTCAACAATTCTTATTAATTTTCTTTATATAATATAACATAATATAATATTCATCAAAATGATTTAAAAATATATATATATTTTTAGAAACTTTCTTTAAACTGTATTGATAAAATTAATATAACTATAATAGTATGAACATTTTAAAAACTAAATGCAAAAAATTAAAATCTTGTTCAAATTTCCCTCGTCAGATCCTATGTCCAAACACAAAAAAAACTGATATGCTATCTGTCCAGTGCAAATTTTAAAACAATGGCCCACTCACGTCCCAGAGCTCTGTTGTTATAGGAAGCAGCAGTTGGCATCAGTGAGATACTTCGAGAGTAGTAGATGATTGCTTCCTTGAAGTCACTGGATCGGAATGCCTGGGTCAAACAGATGTAAGCTTATGTTTTTAGCATTTATTATGCTTTGGAGCAATTCTTGTTTGTTTTCCTTTCAAGTATCTGGAGACAGTTTGTTATAATTAAGGTCTTAACAATTTGTGCCCAGTTCTTACTTGGCATCAATACAACCCTTTTATGTTCATGGTAATTGCATTTTATATATATATAAAATATATTATAAATACCTTATTTTATACTTCATTTATAAACCATGTGAAAACAATGTTTCTATATAATACTTTGTTTATGATTATGTACAATGTATAACATACTGGTCATGAATGACATGTTCTTTGCAGATTAATAAAAGCAATTTTGTACTCTCAATGCAAATTTTGTTTTTGAGAGAGGATATGGGCTTCATTGAGTTACTGTCTATACAGATTTTCAAGACACAAATTAAGAATTAAATAATTAATTGAAGCCTTTGTTCACTGGACGACACTAGATAAATAACAAAATATTTGTAAATAACAACTAGTGTAAATATTCATATTACAAATACCTTGCAAAATTAGCAAAAACAGTTTGGTAAAATGAGATAGCCCTACCTCATTTCCTTTGTCTTTTTCTCTGTTTGCCTTTAACAAGCGTTCACTTTCTGAAAGGCCTGAAATGGAACATTTTGTAAAACATTGCAGATCAAATATTCTTATAAAAATGACTGAAATCCTTGCGAGACTTAAACACATTATTTTTATTTCCCATTACTTATCAATAGTTTCAAACATAAAAAAAGTGTTGTCAGCAAGAAGACTGCTCCATTTTTCTTAGTGCTCGAAAGTGTCAGCAGAGACTAACATAAAAGACAAACTAACTCACACAGACATTTTAAGCTAAAAGGGGCATAACTGTTCCCTAAATTAATTTTTGGATTACATGCGATATTGAAATGCATTTCACATAATTATGATAGTAAACCAATATTCTTAGACCGATGTGAATATCTTTTATGGTTTCCACCAAATGATCCTTAATAAAAAGGTTAATATCTACAATAGGGTCATGACAATAGATTCACACTGTAAAGGACAAATGTAGTGTTGTGACATGTGTAATACTAGCTTTGTATCATAAACTGTCAATCACTTTTGCAAAAAATTATCAAAGATACAAAAAAGAATCAATTCACATTTTTTGTTTACTGATAATAATGTGATATGTTTGAATGGGCATTCACATAATATTTTTGTTTCAAATTTATCAAAATGACACAACCAATATGAAAACCCCATTTTTGTTTGTTGTTTTACAAAGGTTGAAGTCTCGTAGTTGATATGACTTAGATACCGCTGCATATTTATATATCACATTTTCTATTCCTAAGATTGAAGTATAGTATGCAATGTCCTCAAATGTATTTGCACATCGAAAAGATCTTGCTTCTGTCAATAAAATAATATTGTTAACATGTTTAAAACTTACCAGATTTCTTAAGAACATACCTAAAAGTTTAAGATCATTTCAACTCAGCACCTGTCAAACTGGCTTTTAAAGATTAATTGTCTTTTATTTTGCCACTTGACTAAATTAGGGATTGGGATTGGGATTGGGATTAGTCGGCATTTTTGCCGATACTGTGCAGCGACATTTCTATCATTATAGCACAGGGGCACGTATGAGGTGCCCAGGGACTGAACCCGGCCGGTCCATTATACTGACACCGAGTCAGGCGTAATGCTGTCCCCTTAGCCCCGAGCGTTAGGAGGGAAGCCACTACTACCAACTTTAAAGTCTTTGGTTAGACATGGCCGGGGTTCGAACCCGCGACCTCCCGATCCGCAAGCCAACGCTCTACCACCTGAGCTATTGCGGCCGGTTTTGACTAAATTAATATTCAGTTTAAGTTCATACTTTCTAATGAATGTGCACTTAAGTTAACAATAAAAAGGTTTACATTATGGCAGATAGGGTCAAACATTTACCTTTAGCATCGATTTGGTCAGGGATATTTTTCACTTCTCGATTTCCTACAATTGTCTTCTCTTTTATCTTCTTGTCATCATCATCAACCTTTTCCAACTCCTTATCAATGTCAATCCTGCAGAGAAAATATTTTTGATAAAAAAACAAACAAACACATATTTATATATATAACAATTGTAAAATAATAGACTTCTGAGGCCCCTCAACACAAGGGTCAAATTCCAATAAGGGAAGAAACTTTTAATTGGGGAGATTTTTCATAAGACCCATGGTGCATCATGAGTGGTACTACCCAGAAGTTTGTCTTGGGTCTTTCTCCATAAATACAGCTAGACATCAATACAATGACCCAAACTGTGGCACTGTGATGTACTGAATACAAGAGGGCGATAATGGTCCTTAATCGCTCATCTGATGACTCAGGCTGTCAGTAGGCCGATATCTGGCATCAAGTGGTTAAGAGTTATTTACATAAGATTTGGCCATAAATATTTCCTCTAGGGCGTAAACAAGGTTTTTCAAAAATGTAACCTGATGACCCACTTGTTGAACCTACGTTACCCAGTTAAACAGAGAAACAAAAAGCTCCTGAAACAGAGCTGGAGCAACTCATTGACGACTTGCTCTTAACAATCTGTTCATCAGAATACTAATTTAACAGTGGTAGATTTGTGTGATATCAATATATTTTTTAAGTGGTTTGGGGGTGTGGTTTCCGGACAAATCTAACAATTTACCTAATTATAATAGGTAACTGATTGATGTGTTTACATGTAGTTAATTATGCCTTTATAGGTATTTTGGAATGTGTTAACATCTTTTTGAAATAATAATACCTAGTCTTCTTCATTAAAATTTTTATCACTTACAAGACATTTAAAAATAAAAACTTATTTTCTAACAGTATACTCACTTATCCCAGTCCCTGTATTCTCGTGGCATGGCTTTCTTCTTTGTGCTGCTTTGAGTTGGTTTTGATGTCTTGGCCTGAAACAAATAATCAATGAAATATGAAATGCTGCTTTTCACTAATAATCAATTACCAGTTAGCTGATGCACAAAAAAGACAAACAATATGTAATAAAAACAATTATTTGGACAAAGTGAATATCTTCTGCCTTGTCAGTAGTTTTCTTTCACTGTAGTCACAGATACCCCGAGACTATCCAGGGTGCGCACTGGTACCATGTTCATTTTCAAGTGTTTATTGCCACAAGTGAACACTACAATTAAGTTTCAGTACAATACAATATTATGCACCAGCAGTAACCTCAACACAACCGTCATGCAGGAAACAATTGCTTCTGCTTTATACTGATTAATAGCTATTTATTCGCACCTTCATTTAACTGGTAATGTTTGCAGGAAGAAAATAAATGAACTTGAAAACACCTTATTGCTTTCAGTTGCATTGTTAAGTGATTATATATAATCAGAAGGTCATAAACAGGTTAATGGAGGTGCAGAGTAGAAATATTTAAAGAGAATTATTTTGCTTGCCTAGTTTTTGAAGATCAAATGAAGTTATAAAATGAAGTTATAAATGAAGCATAAAGGAAAAAGTAAATGTACAACATACCTAACTATACATTATGGTTCTACTTTATGACCTTGTAAAATGAAAGTAGGGACTTTTTAAGAAGGAAGTTGATTATTCCAGGAAAAATATGACTAAAAATAAAAATAATAAAGAGATAATAAGAAATTAAGAAATATGGAAAGTTTAACTGCAATCTTTTTGTAATGAATTGAAACGTTATTAAGTCATTAATTATCATTATCTATCACTAACTTTTAGTAGATAACGGACATTTATAGAAGGCTAACTTTTGTGTAAACTGCAGACTTAAAAAAAAATAAAAAAAATGAAAGTATGGACTTTTTAAGAAGGAAGGTTTTTATTTTAGGAAAATAAGGTTAAAAAGAATTTCAAATAAAAAATCAAGAAAAATAAGTTTTTAGGCTTGTTACTTTTAGTGAATGATTGAAATTGATTTAAGATGTTGTTACTCATATTAGATATAGGCAAACTGTCGGAAACCACCTTAAATGTTCAAAATAACATTATATTGTATACCCCATCTTTAGTGAGAGTTATGGTTCCTGATCTGATGGGAGGTAACTCTGTGTTCTCAGGATCAAACGTCTCTACTGAAGTGGCTGCCTTGATGTTCAACTCAACATTCTGCATGTCACTTGTCCATGTCTAAGAGAGAAACAAGATGAAACACAATTAGTTTTCCAAACATATTTGATTTGTAAATTGTATTCTTTGTATAGTTAATTACTTCTCATGCAGGTGCTCACTGTCAGTTGTGTCACTTATATATCCTTAATTTACATTGTTTGTCTTTGAGAAAAAAAAAATTAGGGAAGTCCAAGATTAGAGGACTCTGTAAACCAAGTTTCCAAACGCCAGTCTGTCCTTTTGCCAACGGACCTTTCCAAGGCGATAACAGTTTTTTTTTATTTCTTACAAGTCAGTGTTATTGTTCACTTCTTACTGAAGTTCAAACATAAATATATGTGGTAATTATCTTAGGATATTTTCCTATTTTCCTGTCGACAATTTTTCATCTGTTGGGTTCAGCATCTTTTTATTTTTCAGTTATCTTACATGTAGGTACGAATGGCTTTATGTATAATTTTTAATGTCAGTCTAAGTAAATGTTTTTTTTAAACAGAGTTGAAAAAATATTTAAAAAACAAAGCTGAAAAAGCATATTATTCTTAAAAGACACATCAATAATTGTATACAATTTAACATTCAAAAAATAATTTCAAAAAACAAAGCTGAACATAAAACTGGTCAAAAACAAAGCGAGAAAACCACAAACATATCACTTCTATATAAGTCTTAAGGAAAAACATACTGAATTTCTTAGGAAATAGATAATCTGACACAAAGAGGAAGTTGATTGTTTATTAAGTTAATAGTCCCATCAACAATATTTCAGTTTTCTGGAGATGGTGTCCACTTGAAGCAGATTTAGTGCTGCCTTCACTGTGTATAGCATGTTTGTTTATTGGGTTTATCATCCCACCAACAATATTTCAGTTTTCTGGAGACGGTGTCCACTTGAAGCAGATATAGTGCTGCCTTCACTGTGTATAGCATGTTTGTTTATTGGGTTAATCGTCCCACCAACAATATTTCAGTTTTCTTGAGACCGTGTCCACTTGAAGCAGATATAGTGCTGCCATCACATATGTATAGCAATGTCGTGAACACCTGACATGATACCACACCCAGTCACATTATCCTTACACCTGGCCAACCAGTCGTGGATCTACCCTTATATTAGCTGGAGCCTTAGCAAGGGAGCTATACCACTGCCATTTTTAACGCCTTTGGTATGTCGCTGCCCGGGATTGAACCCAGGGCCTCCTGTACCTGGAGCCGACGCTCTACCAACTGTGCTACCAAGTCCAGTAGAGGCAGTTGAGGATGATTATAATAACAATGCATTTCTTACCTTAAAGTCTTCATCCAGCTGTTCTCTTTCATCTTTGTCAAGATTTCCTTTAGTCCAGAGTGGGTTATCTTTCCTGAGAACTCGACTGGAAATGAGAATTGAGAGTAACATTAAGGAAAAAGTTGTGATTATAGTCACTTTTTTCAATAAATTCTCATCCATCTTTACGGGTACACCCATTTGACTTTTTCATAGCAGCAGTACATGCATTCAATAGATGTTTGTTGTGTCCACTTGAAGAAGATATAGTGCTGCTTTCACTATGTATAGCAGGCCGTCAACACCTGGCATGATATCACACCTAGGAACTACCCTTATATTTGTTTGAGCATAAAGCAAGGGAGTTGCAGCAATTTTAAAATACTTAAGTACGTTCCCGTCTGCATTTTAATCAGGGGCCTTCCAAACTTGGAGCAGGCACTGTACCACGTGTGCTAACAGGTCAGGCATTTGACAGATGGTGTGGAAAATGTCCGCAGAGGACCAATGGTACCATGCAGGTAAACTTGAACATCTCCCCACAACAAATTTCTGTCCATCAAGGATCTATGCTCGCACGGCAAGTTACAAGCTAGCAAACTGATCACCAGATGTGTCCTACCATTAGACTATCAAATTTTGTAAATTGAAAAATCTGCTAAAACAAAAATTTATACTTGAAAATCAAAATGTTGGTTTACCATGGATACACATTATGTAATTTTTTTTGCAAATTAAACATGTACAGTTGACTTGAATATTTTTAATCATAACATATGTGTAGAATCCATTTAACCTATATATGGTATGATGTATTATCTTGAGTATTTCCAGATGATTGTGTCAAATTCTTCCCATTTCTTGTTTTATTTTGCAATCTCAAGCCAAAAGCACACAGTGATCTCCAGCAAGAATCATTTAACTCTTAATTACTAACAAGAGGTGATATCGACTTATAACAACATACCATAAAGTTTTATAGATAAGACACAGTTTTTTGCCCCAAATGATGATAAAAAAGTGGGGGGTGCGTCTTATACATGCGAATTTAAGTTTTCCCCTTTTTTCCCCAGACCAAAATTGACCCTTAGACTAATCCGACCGCAGAGAATATCGCCGATAGTATCGGCCATAGACAACTGTATTGTGCTATTTTAAGGGAAAAGTTACGTTTTTTTTACCTAAAATTTGACATTAAACATAAAAAGAGACATTTAAATTCGTTTGTGTATACATAAAACAACAATATGCAATAGATATTTGCATAAATATCAATTTATTCTAACAAAATTGGCGAAGTTTCATAATCCGAAAACGGTTATTGAGTTTTAGTGGAACTGTTATTATCATCGTCTAAGTAATATGGTATTATTCAATTGATCAATTTTGAATTGAAATTTGTTTTATTTTAAATGTTAACTACGAATAAATTTTAAGTTGAATTAAAAACCCACTTAACAACAATAAAATGTGCATCGGCTATTTGCGCAGACAAGTTTTCACACCTCTTTTGGATGTTAATAGATCGTCCATCATCCGTAAGTAATTACAAAGGTGCATAGAACTAATTTGTTGGTAAGCGGTCACTTAAATAGCATGGTGTGAAAATGAACATATAAAAGCCTTTAGTTGTTATTTTAGATGTCATTTGTGTGTTTGTCCCATGTGTCGAGAACTTAATTATTGGCCGAGAACTTAATTGTTTTTATGACATGCTGCCGCGTGAAACAGGATGTTCTCTCATGTGTAGGGCTGGGATAGCCGCGAGAATATCCTGTCTGGCGTGTAAATGATATATTGGGGTAGAGTGTCATAAAGTAACACAATACACACGGTCTTACTAGGCAAACAGTCGCGACGTATTATTCAAGACACTTAAGAGAATAATAAGCACTCTGCGCGAACACCAATTTACGGAACAATTGGAACATGTTCCCTCGAGTCAAATCTAGCGATGCGGCTACGCCGGAATTTCGTAATGGCAGCCAGATGGATTAGTGAATCGGGGATGTGTCTTGTCTTTGAGAATTTGCTTTTTTCCTTGATTCTAGACCTCGAAGAGGGGGTGCGTCTTATCTTTGTGTGCGTCTTATCTATAAAACTTTACGGTAGATAGTGGATTTTGTGTTTAAAAAATATTTGATTATACTAGATAATCATTTAATCTTTACATCATCCAAAGCAATTTTTGCAGATCATGTGAAATACCATTGAAAATACAACACATAAAATTGATACATACTATTTGAATGGTTAAATTTTGTCAAATTAAGTTATCTTAAATTTGATATTATCTCTATGTGAGATTAAAATGAAATGAATAAACATAACATACCTCTTTGGATTCAATTTTGCTATCTTCTCTTCACAAAATACTTCTAAATGAGGAAAACAGCCCTCCTCTCCTGATCTGAAAATAAACAAATGTATATTATGATCTTACCACATATGATTAAAACATAGGAAACATTGTATATATATTCACTGTTAGTAGAAACTCTTCAGATTGTTTTAATTTCTAACAATATGAAAGATATAAAACATAGTTCACTGAAGTTTCTTTTAAGACCAGAGATTTAATTAAAACTTTGATCTCTCGGAACAATGATCTTGTTCTTTAAGATCTTTATAAATTGTTATAAGTAGACCCACGCTGTCCACATTATACATAAAACAATATTTTGTTTCAAGGTCTACCAAGTCACATGTCAAGAGAAGACAATTCTAACTCTATTTGCAAACAATTGCTACATAAATGCTTCTATTTAATAATGTTTAAATAACACCTACGGTAATAACTAATGATGGAAATAATTGTTTTAATAAAATACAAGGAGATAAAGAGAACTTTTCATTTCTCTAACAGAAAAATAATAAGATTTTTACGTTCTCCTGTAAAAATTCCAAACACTGAGTAAGACAAGTGTTCTGCTGAATTAAATTTTTCATTTGAGAAAACAGAGAACATATGGATCATACAGCATATACGATGAATGATAAAAATCAGTTATTTGCTATATTTCACCAATGTGTTATAAACCAAAGTATCATTATTATACTGTTTAGATTTTAAAGTGTACTTGTTATTTTACAATTAGTCAAAATAATTATTTGAAAAAATGAATACAATTTATTTAAACAAATGGACTATTTATTAAATATCGCAATGCAGATTTCCTTCTCAACATTTTGGGAACGTTACCCAACCCCCAGAATTTTGGAATTTTAGCATTATTTTTGACAAAACTGGGAAAAACTCAAACAGTATTATACATATATATATATATATATATATATATATATATATATATATATATATATATATATATATATATATATATATTAAATAAAAAATCAAATATTTGGTTATTTAACTCTTTTTTATTTCACTCATTTACAAAGCAATACAAAGCAATATCTCTATTTCTCAAGTGAGTAAATAGTCAACTGTCATTTATTTGACCAGGGATGGGAATTGCAACTTTTCTCATTATTTGAATTGGGAAATTTATCCTTGAAATTTGAGAAAAAAACATACTTTTTGCAATTGGGAACATGACACAATATCAATCTTCAAAACACGAATAAAAACCTGCAATGTTGTAACAGTGTTTTGCTAGATAGATTGATAGAATAGACAGACAGAACAATGGACGGACAGATGGACAGCCGGATAGGATAGATATATATATATAAAAATTAAAAACTTACTTCAAGACTCTGTAAATCTTTTCTAAAAGCTTTACATCACTGCACTTGTCTATAAAGTCATATTCAAAATGGGACAGTGGAAGACTGTACTTTTTGGTTGTTCCAGCAGAAATATTTGGGTCGAGTAAGGTCTTCCTGAAATAAAAATTGAAAGCAGATTTAATAATTTAGCAGCAATTTAGACAAGCCATATATATATTAGACAGTTAGGAAACTGTGGAGAATTTTAGAACTTTTAAGCAATATAATCATCATCAGCAGTCATTTAATGTGCTGTTTCCATGTGTTTGCTTCCCACAATGCCTTGTAGCAGTCCTCCACCTGTGGGATTGGGATTTGCCGGCATTTTTGCTGATACTGTGCAGAAACATTTTTATCATTATAGCACAGGGGCACTTGTGAGGTGCCCAGGGACTGAACCCAGCCGGTCCATTATACTGACACCAACTAGTCAGGCGTAATCCTGTCCTCTTAGCCCCGAGCGTTAGGAGGAAAGACACTACAACCAACTTTAAAGTCTTTTGTTTGACCCGGCTGGGGTTTGAACTCACGACATCCCAAGCCGCAAGCCGATGATCTACCAACTGAGCCATTGCGGTCGGTTCCTCCATCTATATCTGTTCAGAGCTAGGGTAGTGTTCAAACATAAACAAAGCTTCTGCAAGTCCTCTCTGATGGCAGCATCCCGGGATTTCTTTGGTCACCCTCTGCCACATCAACCATTTATCTGCCACATTTTACAGCAGCAATCAGACATTCTTTCCATGAGATCATAACATTAAATGATATAATTGCCCCAAATCACATTCTTACTTTGACAATAGTATCATTCTAACCTAATAAATAAACAAGAAACATGGCTATGCCATGAAACCAGGTTATCAACAATTTAACAATTAATTTTATTAGTTGACTAAAAAGGCAGCAGTTGTATGGTTGTGATATTAGTAATTGAAGAAAAACAGCAGTGTGTATTGGTTTACCCGAACTGATGTTATTTGACCATAAACTTTTTTTCTATTTTTATCAACAGTGACCTTGACCTTAACCCGACTACCTCCAAATCCAATCCCAAGCTAGGTCTTCAGCTAAGCTTTCTATATCCAAAGTTTCAGCAAGATGGGTTTATCCAAACTTAAGTTATTGACTGGAAACCCTCTGTTTGATGCCGCCCGCAGACCGCTTGTGTTCCAGCCCGCCACACCCCAATCAAAAAAATATCCAGATATTTAGGTCTTCAAATTTCAGAAAAGCATATTTTCATTGATCTTTACATTGGCAGCATTTTATTTGTTGCAGAAATAAAATATTATCTAATAAGTTCTGAGTTAAAAACATAATACTAAAGGAAATTTTATGTAATCTACTTTAATTTCCCCCAGCCTCCATTTTGACAATTAGTTTTTTGTGTCAACTTTGATAAGTTCTATAACAACTCCCAACAACCCTCTTTATAAGGCTAGTGATGAAAACGAAAGTAGAAATATTTAATGTTCATAATTGTTCAATGATTGCATCGTTAGTTAAGTTTATTAAATGATTGCCATATCTGCACTTTTAGACAGTATTTGTAGATGGGGCATTTTCAGACAAGTTTTGTTTCCAATACCAGCAACAGAAGCTAATGATTGTCGCCAACCAGTAAAAAAACTAAATTTGTATTTTCTTGAGCAAAAGCAAGGGACTTCAATGCTACTAGGTCACAAGGAACATTCAAGTGTCCTCGTTCATTGCTACTAGGTCACAAGGAACATTCAAGTGTCCTCAATCAATGCTTTAAGGTCACAAGGAACATTCAAGTGTCCTCGATCATTGCTACTAAGTCACAAGGAACATTCAAGTGTCCTCAATCAATGCTTTAAGGTCACAAGGAACATTCAAGTGTCCTCGATCATTGCTTTAAGGTCACAAGGAACATTCAAGTGTCCTCGATCATTGCTACTAGGTCACAAGGAACATTCAAGTGTCCTCGATCATTGCTTTAAGGTCACAAGGAACATTCAAGTGTCCTCGATCATTGCTACTAGGTCACAAGGAACATTCAAGTGTCCTCAATCAATGCTTTAAGGTCACAAGGAACATTCAAGTGTCCTCGATCATTGCTACTAGGTCACAAGGAACATTCAAGTGTCCTCAATCAATGCTTTAAGGTCAAAAGGAACATTCAAGTGTCCTCGTTCATTGCTACTAGGTCACAAGGAACATTCAAGTGTCCTCAATCAATGCTTTAAGGTCACAAGGAACATTCAAATGTTCTCGATCATTGCTACTAGGTCACAAGGAACGTTCAAGTGTCCTCAATCAATGCTTTAAGGTCACAAGGAACATTCAAGTGTCCTCGATCAATGCTTTAAGGTCACAAGGAACATTCAAGTGTCCTCAATCAATGTTTTAAGGTCACAAGGAACATTCAAGTGTCCTCAATCAATGCTTTAAGGTCACAAGGAACATTCGAGTGTCCTCGATCATTGCTACTAGGTCACAAGGAACATTCAAGTGTCCTCAATCAATGCTACTAGGTCACAAGGAACATTCGAGTGTCCTCGATCATTGCTACTAGGCCACAAGGAACATTCAAGTGTCCTCAATCAATGCTTTAAGGTCACAAGGAACATTCAAGTGTCCTCGTTCATTGCTACTAGGTCACAAGGAACATTCAAGTGTCCTCAATCAATGCTACTAGACCACAAGGAACATTCAAGTGTCCTCGTTCAATGCTGCTAGGCCACAAGGAACATTCAAGTGTCCTCAATCAATGCTTTAAGGTCACAAGGAACATTCAAGTGTCCTCGATCATTGCTACTAGGTCACAAGGAACATTCAAGTGTCCTCGATCATTGCTACTAGGTCACAAGGAACATTCGAGTGTCCTTGATCATTGCTACTAGGTCACAAGGAACATTCAAGTGTCCTCGATTATTGCTACTAGGTCACAAGGAACATTCAAGTGTCCTCAATCAATGCTTTAAGGTCACAAGGAACATTCAAGTGTCCTCAATCATTGCTACTAGGTCACAAGGAACATTCAAGTGTCCTCGATTATTGCTTCTAGGTCACAAGGAACATTCAAGTGTCCTCAATCAATGCTTTAAGGTCACAAGGAACATTCAAGTGTCCTCGATCATTGCTACTAGGTCACAAGGAACATTCAAGTGTCCTCGATCATTGCTACTAGGCCACAAGGAACATTCAAGTGTCCTCAATCAATGCTACAAAGCCACAAAAAAGGGTGACACGACTTACCGGAATCCACCAAAGATACCGGAATCCACCGGAATCCATTTTTATTTACTGGAATCCACCTTAAAAATGGTTTTATTTGTCATAATCTGCATTAATAGTGATCAAATTCCATAAATTATATGAAACCATTCAAGTTTATGCATTAAAAGTCGATTAATTTTTTTTTACGGAAATGAAGTTTATTACGATGAGTTGTTTACTCACTGTAATTGACGGGAGTATGTTCATTGCGCGGCACATTTAATCAAACACAACGGATATGGTGTCTATTGTAATGTTTTGATACATACCGTACTTACTCACTTATAAGACGGGGATTTTTCCTTTAAATTTCATGTTCAAAGTGTGGGGCTCGTCTTATAGGCGGGGTCTAGCGACCTTGCAAAAAGTTTTCACATTGTTTTAGGGCGAAAACATACCACATAAACTTGTTAGCAGTTATGCAATGACCCGACGCGCCGTCATTATCGACCGCCGATAACTTACTTTTATTGAACTTTGAATTCTGTCGGTCAACAATTAACTGTCTCACATACATTTGTTCTGCATGAAACAGCTTATTATCCATCACTAAACACTGAGACAAACTTTCAACTTCAGTCTGCTAAATACACCAAGCTGTAATTTACTTGGCGTTTCTGTGTAGTCTTTCCTCATTACACAGGTCAAGTGACTGACTCTGAGATAAGCTGTTGTCAAGGTGATATCGATTGGAGCAGTTTGACAGTGAGGGTGTGAACGATGTGTTTTTATAAGCAGCTGCCAATTACATTTCTCCATGAAATAATTGATTGGTGGCATGTACACAAGGAGAGTGCACTGTTCCCTGATATATCGTGTACTGTCAGACTTGGTGACGTAGATCAAAGAAATTAATGTCATGCCGCCACAAGCTACAGGATAGCAGAGTAAATGACACTCGATACATCCCGCAACGTGTGAAAATTACAGTCACTGTTTACCAGTTAACCCTTTTGTTGAGACAGCATGACTGGTCGACGCTCCTCTTCATTTTTTCGCCTCGTCTTATAAGCGGGTCGAAGCAGAAACCGGCAATTTCACAGGTGAACTAGAGGGGTCGTCTTATAAGCGAATAGTCTTATAAGTGAGTAAGTACGGTATTTCAGTTTTTATTTATTATACAACTATTGGTCCATTTTTTTTAGTTTGTTTGTTTTTTGTTTGTTTGTTGTTTTTTTTAAGGATAACCGTTATATGCTAGTACAGAATAATGTCAATAACTGTCGACAATATTCACTTAAAATGTCAAGTGAAAGGTTCTTGACAATGATATATTAATGGTTATCTTATAACAGTATATTTTGACAAAATAAATTATTATACTAACCAATTACAACTGATAGCTAGGAAATAATTACAACAGAGGATACAAGAATGAAAATAGCTATATTTGGAGACAACTATGTGAAACGACTGGGAAGAATCACAAAATATGATAGTGTATAAAAAGTGTTGATAAATATACGTACAGAATAAATAAATAAACATAAACGCCGGTGCCTTTAAAGTGCACACCTTCATGTCAAAGGACTTTGACAGTGATATGGTACATTACATTGACACAGGAAATTAATATGTGTTGTCAATAAATCGGCATACACATATATATGTATTTTTGTTTTCATTAAAAAAAAAAAAAAAACCCACAGGGTACTAACTACACGCATTTGTCACATGTACATAACTTAAAGAACGCAAATATCGACCAACAGACAGACAAGTAGTAAATGATAAAAACAGTAGAACATAAAATAATTGTTCGACATGATACTAAATGGAAGACACGTAGCTCATTTGTGAGCCTGAGCAATTTGCACGTAAGTATTTGTAAATATTGTAATACACCCTTTTCTTCATATTTGACACATTTTTCAGAGTTTACATGGGAGACATTTGCCATATCCAACAAGGGAACCAGCGTAGTGTCTTTATTAATGTTTAATTACGTTACCTTTGCTTTGATTGGAAGCACAGGTGTTAGTGTCATCTTGATTGTTTTGTTGAAAAATGCCGACTTGTGACAATTAAAGACGGCATGATCTAAAACATTTAATTACGTTACCTCTGCTTTGATTGGAAGCACAGGTGTCTGAGAAGTTTGTGTCATCCTGACTGAAAAATGCTGACTAGTGAAATACATTGACTTGATTTAATAGCAACAGATTCCTTTGATCCGCGGGGTCGTACATAATAAAAAAAATTGAAAGACAGATAATTGAAACTAAATCAAAAAGATTGTTGTTATTATTATAACAACATGTCGTAATAACCTTCGTTATTGTTGTTTTTCAATGAAAACAAAGACATATATTTGTAAAGGCGGATTTATTGACAACGCATATTTTTTCTATTGAACCTTTGCATGATGAAACATAAATTTACGTCAACACATATATAATATAATAAAACATTGTGTGTGCAAGCGTTGTTATTTTTTATTGACTCTTCCAAAGAAACAAACCTGAAAAAAATATAATGATAATAAGATAATATTTGTAACTATATATACACCGCTGATTAATAAGTCGGCTTGTGCTATTTGGGCCTGTAGTAATGAACGTATTGCCCCGAGTAACGAACGTATTCCCGTCAATTACGGTGAGAAAACAACTTGTCGTAACAAACTTCTTTCAAACTAATCGACTAAATTTATATAAACTTACATATTTTCATATCCTTTATGGAATTTGATCAATTTAAATGAAATTATGACACATGCAACAATTTTAAATGTGGATTTCGGTAAAACAAAGTGGATTCCGGTATTTTTGTTGGATTCCTGTAAGTCGTGTTACCCGTAAAAAACATTCAAGTGTCCTCGAGCAATGCTACTAGGCCACAAGGAACATTCAAGTGTCCTCAATCAATGCTGCTAGGCCACAAGGAACATTCAAGTGTCCTCAGTCAATGCTACTAGGCCAAAAGGAACATTCAAGTGTCCTCAGTCAATGCTACTAGGCCACAAGGAACATTCAAGTATCCTCAATCAATGCTGCTAGGCCACAAGAAACATTCCAGTGTCCTCAATCAATGCTACTAAGCCATAAAGAACATTTAAGTGTCCTCAATCAATGCTACTAGGCCACAAGGAACATTCCAGTGTCCTCAATCAATGCTACTAAGCCATAAAGAACATTTAAGTGTCCTCAGTCAATGCTGCTAGGCCACAAGGAACATTCCAGTGTCCTCAATCAATGCTGCTAGGCCACAAAGAACATTCAAGTGTCATCCATCAATGCTACTAAGCCACAAGGAACATTCAAGTGTCCTCAATCAATGCTGCTAGGCCACAAAAAACATTCAGGTGTCCTCAATCAATGCTGCTAGGCCACAAAGAACATTCAGGTGTTCTCGATCAATGCTGCTAGGCCACAAGGAACATTCAGGTGTCCCCAATCAATGCTGCTAGGCCACAAGGAACATTCAGGTGTCCTCAATCAATGCTATAAGGCCACAAGGAACATTCAGGTGTCCTCAATCAATGCTGCTAGGCCACAAAAAACATTCAGGTGTCCTCAATCAGCTGCTAGGCCATAAGGAACATTGAAGTGTCCTCAGTCAATGCTACTAGGCCACAAGGAACATTCAAGTATCCTCAATCAAGGCTATTAGGCCACAAGGAACATTCAAGTGTCCTCAATTAATGCTACTAGGCCACTAAGAACATTCAAGTGTCCTCAATCAATCAATGCTACTTAGCCACAAAGAACATTCAAGCGTTCTCAATCAATGCTACTTGGCCACAAAGAACATTCAAGTGTCCTCAATCAACGCTACTAGGCAACAAGTAACATTCAAGTATCCTCAATCAATGCTATTAGGCCACAAGAAACATTCAAGTGTCCTCAATCATTGCTACTAGGCCACAAAGAACAATTAAGTGTTCTCAATCAATGCTACTAGATCACAAGGAACATTCAAGTGTCCTCAATCAATACTGCTAGGTTTCAATGAACATTCAAGTGTCCTCAATCAATGCTAATGAGCCATGTGGAAAAGTGGCATGAATGTTGCTAGGCCACATGGAAGTTAAGTGCCCTCAATCAATGCTAATGGGTCTCATGGAACAGTTAAACATCCTCAATCAATGCTTTTGGGCCTTGTGGAACAGTTAAGTGTCCTCAATCAATGCTAATGGTCCACACAAAACAGTTAAGTGTTGTCAATCAATGTTACTAGGCTACAGGGAATAGTAACATGTCCTCAAACAATGCTACTAGGCCACAAGGAGCAGTCAATTGTCCTCAATCAATGCTTCTAAGCCATAGAGAATAACAACATATCCTCAATCAATACTACTAAGCCTCATGGAACAGTTAAGTGTCCTCAATCAATACTACTAGGCCTCATGGAACAGTTAAGTGTCCTCAATCAATGCTACTAGGTCATGGGAAAAAGTCACATGTCCTCAATCAATGCTACTAGGTCATGGGAAATAGTCACATGTCCTCAATCAATGCTACTAGGTCATGGGAAATAGTCACATGTCCTCAATCAATGCTACTAGGTCATGGGAAATAGTCACATGTCCTCAATCAATGCTACTAGGCCATGGGAAATAGTAACATGTCCTCAATCAATGCTACTAAGCCACTGGAAATAGTCGCATGTCCTCAATCAATGCTACTAGGCCACTAGAAATAGTCACATGTTATCAATCAATGCTAGTAGGCCACTGGAAATAGTCACATGTCCTCAATCAATGCTAGTAGACTAGGTAGATATGTCAAGTGTCCTCAATAAATATTATCAGGCTAATTAATTGAAACTGTTTGATAACTGTTTGTGCCAATGTACACATTTTAAAGCGAATATCATCTAAGGTATCCTGGACAATTAAAGCAATTAACAAGTAAACAAACAAATGAGGATTATTATCACTTTTGAACTTAATCTTAAAAGTCTTAAAAAAATACTTACGTTTGCTCCATATCTAGTAGTCCACTGGAAGGCTAGCACCAAGTTGATTGACTCTGTATAAATGAAATGAAAATATGTTTTTGTAACAGACTTCAACAAAGAAACTGTGAATGTGGACAAAGATTAAACCAATATTACATATGAAAGTGAAAGGTGATAATAAAAATACCAAAATGACTGACAGCACACAACAAATGAAGGATTGCCTGATTACTGGGCTTATTGTCTGCTAAACTGATATACTTGTCTGCCCTTGTAACTGCAGCAGGTGCCCTGTACTTATAAACTGAAAAAAAACCAGCCACATATACATGTATGTATATGTCAATTTGTTGTCACTTAATTAAAACCATTCAGCTAAATCTATTTTTTAAAGTTAATTATCTACAGGGCAATCATAAGTAGAGAAATCAGCCTCAATAAATGAGGTTGATGTCCAATGTTATGCTATTTCTGACATAACTCTCATTCAGTTGTCAACCAGCACAATAAATTTACCGTTCCTTAGTTAGGTATTTGATTGACAGGCCCATTTAACCAATCAGATAGCCTGATCGCAACGTATCTCCCAGTAGTAACAGTGCTAAGCTAGGCAAAGGTTAGACGTGTTGTTAGGCAAGCAGGTACATATTTCATGGCATATTATGCACTTTTCAAGACTAATTATTACTTAAATCACTAATGTTTTCATAATTATTTCAGTAGAAAAGATTTACCGTAAAGAGCTATAGAATGTGCGCAGTTTTTTCAACAGATTTATTTAATAACAATGAGTGCCTGAGTGCGCACATTAAATGAGCTATTTAAAAAATCAATTTTTCCCCCAAGCCATACTTGACTGCGAGTTAGCAGTTAGTTAGTTTCTGGAGTTACTGGCAGCATCCGCCATTTATTATCATATTTGGGCAGTTTCCTTTTTATTATTTAGGTTATTAATTAGTTTACTCTTTACACTCACATAGATAGATGTTCTATTAGTTTTTATATTCATTAAAGTTAAAAAGAATGACCACAGATTGATTTTCATTTTGAGTTTTCTGTGCACACCATTGAAATGCGAACTGGGCCAACCAGTCGTGGAACTACCCTTATATTTGCTTGAGCGTTAGCAAGGGAGCTATACCACTACCATTTTTAACGACTTTGGCATGTCGCGGCCCGGGATCAAACCCGGAGCCTCATGTACCTGGAGCCAACGCTCTACCGATTGCGCTACCCGGTCCTGTTGTGTATGTCTTATGTTACCCTTGTTGCTTACATATGTATAAACCCCTTACTGATGTTTTGAATATTTGAAATGCTCAGAGGTAACTCTCATTCATTATATATATATATGTATCTATATATGTATATAACATTTATGTGTACTTAAAGTCTTCAATTGTTTTTGTTTTTTATCTACATCTTAGAAGTATTTCACCAGGGAATATGTGCTTAAAAAATACATTCAATTTAGATTTATTAATTGTTAGTACAAGAGTTATAAGTACTTGTACCCTTCTTTGTGAAGGAGTTTTGCTTGTTGGTGAATCTGCTGATTGTACAGAACAATTTTAGTGTCAGCATATGTGTTATTTCACTCGGTTTATTGAACATTATTAATTCCTGTTGGTATATTGTGTTGCAGTGGTATGATAAATGTATAGAGGTAAAAGATGTTGGCATATCTTGTCTAGATTGTTTGCTTTAAAAAAAACTTTTCAGGCATAAATAATTCAACAAATGCAAAACTTCATCATTAAAATTATATAAAAAAAATATGGCCGTGTTCCATTATTTAAAAGTTATTTAAAGACTTAATAATAAAAAATTTTCATATTTTTAACGAAAGGGAAATAATTTCATTTCGAGTGCATAAAAACTCTGACAAAAAAGGATATATGGAAATGAATGTGATGAGGGTTTTTCTTTGGCTCAATTGTCGTTTTAACTCTGTCACACCAAACAAAAAAGGCAGAAAAACAATTTATCTGTATACAAGAAACATGACCATGCCACGAAACCAGGTTTTAAATGATATTACAAACCAATCCCAAACTAGGTCTTCATGCAAGCTTGTTGTATCCAAAGTTTCAGCAGGATTGATTTATCCAAACTGAAGCTTTTGACTGGAAACTATTATTCTATTTTTAGTAACAGTTTACCTTGATCCGACTGGCTCCTAATCAAATCCCAAGCTAAGTTTGCACATAAACTTCCTACAAACAAAATTTCTGCAAAATACCCCCATTTCAATACAAATTATTTAGTGGAAACTGTTTTTTCTAATCTTAGTTACAGTGACCCTCGATCCAATCCCAATCTAGGTCTTCATGCAAGGTTGCTATATCCAAAGTTTCAGCAAGATTTGTTTATCCAAATTGAAGTTATTGACTGGAAACTGTTTTTCTATTTTTAGTAACTGTAACCTTGACCATGACCCGACTGGCCCCTAATCTAATCCCAAGCTAATTTTGCACATAAACTACTCCATAAAATACCTCCATCTTAACATATTTTTAAGCGGAAACTGTTTTTCTATTGATAGTAACAGTGACCTTGACCCAACTGGCCCCAAATCCAATCCAAATCTAGGTCTTCATGCAAGCTTGATATATCCAAAGTTTCAGCATGATTGGTTGATTTGAACTGAAGTTATTGACAGTAAACTGTTTTTATTTTATTTTTAGTAACAGTGACCTTGACACGACATCTGTTTGATGCCACTCGAACAACCACCCTACCCCAATCTTATAACCAGGGTTTTGGTTGAAAACCTGGTTAATAATACTTGGAAAACACTGATCTGTGCACTTTTTCATTACTCAAGCTATGCTTACTTATTAAAATAATTAGCAACGGTGCCAGTGCTTGAAAACGCTAACAACATACAACAAATCGGGAAAACGCTGATGCAGAGTTTTCTTGTCATTGTTTCTGATTTAAACTTTATTTTCTGGTCTTAAAAATTGCAAGAAGTACAAAACAATATAATTTTTAAGAAATCATTTATTTTTGCATGTTTTTTTCTATGCTAAGGTATAACAATACAAACGCGGACAATTCCTGCTAGACAGGTAACACTGACGTCACAAAACAAACAGGGATTAATAAGAAAATGTTCTTAAAGCTTTTGTTAAACTTTAAATATTCTACTTAGCTTGTATTTTATTTATCCATAATGAAGTGCCACTATTATTTATTCACACTAGAAACTGAACACAGCAGTAGTCAGTACTCATAAGATATCTACCCAAGCCAATAATTGCACAAGGGTATGAAGCTATGTTACTGTTGAATGAAGTGTTGACATGCATCCTGTGTACTTGACACTGTTGACATGCATCCTGTGTACTTGACACTAAGGAAGTTTCAATTAATATAGTTTTCTAGTTTTAATAATTTGTATTCCAGTCATTTTTAATCATAGTTGTTATGACAACCCTGGAGGGAGAGTGAGAAAAAAATATTCAGTACCTCTAACATCAGATGTCATGCAGTACTCACTGAAATAGAGACAAATAATCAAAATTGTCGAAGTGTGATTTAACAAATAAGCTTAAATCTCCCAAGTTAACTAACATTAATCATGTTTATATATTGCATCAACTGTTGACAATAAGCATTCTACATGTAAGAAGTGTTTAATGTCAACAACAATGGTTATATGATATTCACCCTTAATTTACAAAACATATTTATAGACATATTTTATAATAATTTTCTTGTTGAATATACATTGTATGATTCTGTCCTGTCCATTTTATTCCAAGACAATGTATTGAGTGAACACTATAGACAATCAACATTAACTAACACAGAATAATTGGTATTTTTTGCTAAAAACAGTTCTAGAAATTGCAGAAACTGAACTAAAGTAAATCTGAAGGGAGAAAATAATCCTTTCCCTAACGGAGATTCGAACCCGGGACCTTCAGATAAGTAGGCTGACACTCAACCATGTTGCTAAAGGGCTAACCCAACAGCAAGGCTATTGGAAGTGCCTATATGCAATATACTCCTCCCCCCTTTACTTCTTCTGGGCCGAAGCCCACCTCAGGACAGCCACACCAGGCTTCTGTTTACTTCTGACACCATTAAAGTAAATCTGAGAGGAGACAATAATCCTTTTCCTAACAGAGATTCAGACCAAGGACCTTTAGATCAGTAGGTTGACACTCAAGCATGTCGATAAAGGGTTAACCCAACAGAAGGGCTGTTGGAAGTGCCTATATGCACTACAGAACTGATGATTGTTGTTGAAACTTGAAAGCCTCAGCGTGAAGCATTCCTTTACTTGAGTAAAATTGATAAGCATTTATATGCCAAAAGAATGAATACCAATAATGATTAAATTACTTTTGATAACAAACTTCCTGTCAAAAATGTTCGTGATACCGGCATTCTGTTTACATTACCCCACCCACCTTCATTATCTTTAAGTTAAAAACGAAAGTAAGCTTGGGTCGTTTATAAATAAGATCTTTATCACAAAGAAATATAATTTTTATCTGAACTTACAACAAATTCGCTTACTTGTCCAATGTTCACTGCGTATTGATACTACAAACATAAATTGAACACAACTGAAAACGTGACAAGTAAAAACCAGTAATTCGACGGCGTTTCTAAGCGGAAGTAATGCAATGACGAAAACGAGGCTGTCAGGTGCGCCTATAACTTTGGAGTGTTGCTTACTTTTTTTTTCATTTGTCCAAGTTGCTGCGAATGTCAGATACAAAAAAATATTATAACGAAACATCACAAAATCTTTACTAAATATTAAGCTGAAGAATGCAAACGGTCGCATAGGTTTTAACACTATATTTATTTTACAATATGTAAATACTTTTGTAAGATTGTCACAGGACACATGTTTAATGTCTCTACTACAAAATATATCATCATTTCGTTTAAAATGTAATTTGTGCTATTAATGTCCACATGAAATCCTGAAGTCGAAACTACATTTGGAGAAATAATGATTTCTTATTACATGACCCGGGTATGGTCTTAACTAATCTTTCATTTGTTTGCGTGATAATTTAATGGTCTTGGCGGTTAAGTATGCAACCTCGTCAATTCCAATAAATTGTCACAGCTGACCAAATGGTATGTATTCATATCATTTCGATGTTCGACCGTTCACTGCAAAATTCAGTGGTTGTAGACTTAACTAGAGGTTGGGTTCAGTTTTTCTATTTTTCTGGCTGACGTAATCAAAACATGCCCTTATTTGTAAGGTAAACTCTTTGCTTAGACATTGATTTGACCATATAACCTGCATAAAGTCGACTTGGTAATGCAAGTTATGTTTTTAGTTTAATTGGTTACAGATTACATTTTACAGCTAATTGATAAGGGCCTTCCTCTTAACTCATTGAGCCCTACAGCCAATTAACCAGTCATACCCTAGAGGCATTTCTCCAGTCATCCCCTACACCTGGTGGGGGTCTTATCTGCCCCTCATGCCTAGACACATCTGGTGTGGATTACCGGTCAGTGGAAGATATACCGGACCTGGTAGCGCAATCGGTAGAGCGTCGGCTCCAGGTACGGGAGGCCCCGGGTTCGATCCCGGGCCGCGACATACCAAAGTCGTTAAAAATGGTAGTGGTATAGCTCCCTTGCTAACGCTCAAGCAAATATAAGGGTAGTTCCCCGACTGGTTGGCCCGGTGTCAGGATAATGTGACTGGGTGTGGTATCATGCCAGGTGTTCACGGCATGCTATACACAGTGAAGGCAGCACTATATCTGCTTCAAGTGGACACCGTCTCCAGATAACTGAAATACTGTTGGTGGGACGATAAACCCAATAAACAAACAAACAGTGGAAGATATTGGGGATGGTTGTATACACAACACAATGAACATGTCATTTTGGAAATACTCTAAAAGGATATTTTCAAATTCTTGTAGCCCAGAAAGTGCTTTACACAGCCATGTAATTTTTAACATGGTATGAGAAGAAATACTTCAGAAAAGAGTGAAAATGACTGAAATCTGAAGAACACGTAAGATTGATAATATCAAAATTAACACATTTCAAATTATTGAAATGAAATATTTTTGACCTCAACAAGTTTTTAACGTGTTTATAACGTAAATAACACTGCTTTATATATTTTATATAATGAGTAACTTTAAAACAGTCGGCCGTCTTTGATCTAAAGTTTCGATTTACCGGTAGTTTGAGAAAATAACGCTCTTAAACTTCATATTTGATTGAAAACTTTGGCGATTTCCAAGAGTTAGATTTTGTCTTTTATCTTGTGACATCAGCAATTATCATATAATTATTGGATCTGACGCAGGTAATTCCACATATCCGCCGATACATATGCGTATAAGTAAAAATCTTAAAGCTAACAGTAAGGCACGATGTCCGTTTTTCTTTGTCTCGACATAGATCTAATTCATTGTATTTACTTCCGGGTTACATGAAATTCCGATAAATGATGAAACGAGGTTTCTGATTGGCTGAGATCGAAGTATAAATTAATCTTTTGAAAACTGCTTATACGATCGTATTTCAGCCGAGAAATGTTTCAAATTAGATGTGAATCAGAGAAAATGTCGCCGATTTTTCTGTCTCGGTACAATAAATGAAATGATAAAAAATGATTTAAGCTGGTAGATTTAGATTAAGATGACATTTACATTTACGATGTACTGGATTGGCCGAGAATCGAAAGTGTTTGAAAACATGAGTTTTAACCAGCATATATGATGGACTTATTAACGCGGCGTTCGGCAGTAGCCGAGACATTTTCAGGGCCACCTTAATGGGGCGCTTGGCGCCAGACACAGGTAAAATACGACGCGATAAGTAGTCTCCTGGCATGAGGGGGCTGTTTTTCGTGCCGCTTTAATGCGTCATTCGGGTTCAATGAGTTAAAAGGATGTGGTAAAGTTTAGTGTTCCTCACAGAGTTTACTGATGCATGTTTCATTGGCACTTGAATTGAATTTCTTTACTGCTAAAAATTAATTTAGTATCTTCAAATGTCATCCTGTAGGTACTATCTTAGCTGCTTTGCACATTCACCAATTTGTTTTAAAGGTTCACATCCACTACCTGCATTGGTGTCATTAAAGTGGCTCAACACTGTCCAGACTTTTACAGTACTCTAATATATACATGTTTTTGTGTTTCAGTGTTAAAGCTGATCCAACACTGCAAGCAGTGACCATGTCCCTGAGACCGAGGAGGGTAGACTTTGATGCCACCTGGTCAACTCTGTTAGAGACTGTCAAGGGTGTAATCACTTGTGGTCGTGTAGCCAGAGCAACATGGAATGACAGATTCTCATATCCTTTAACATGATTTTTGTCACCACTTCTAGGCATTGGAATATCAACCTATGGGGATTTTTTTAGGAAAGCTGTGACAGTTGAGTGATAGACTGGACAAGGCAGAAATTTAACCTCAGGTCAATGTTGCTCTATTAACCTTTACATGATGTTGTACAGCAGCCTCTAAAATAGTCTTTGTCAATCAAACATAATTTAAAACAATAACCTAGAAAATAACATACATAAAAGCAGTACTATTACTTTCATCGCTTCTTCCAAAAGATCCAAAATTATTATCAGGAGTTCTTCACTAAATTTGCCCCAAGGTAAATCGGTGCTACCATAAAAAAAGCTCAAAATAAAACGTTAGTGAAGCTTAAATAATTGTCTATTGCTACCTATGGACAAAAACATATGTCAAAGAGTCACATGATATGACTGTGTCACCTTGGCCGTTCACCTCACAACATCTCACTGGTTTTGTTTTGCTGTTCTACAATTACCACTTGAAAAGCCCATGACCATAATGGAGATCATGCTTATGTACATCAATATCTGTGTCAATTTGAAACTGTTATATACAATTAAATGAAAATTTAAACAGTTTATTTTTAGATACACTATTTATAAAAAAAATACCATATATACTCAACTAAAAGGCGACCCGCCTATAAGACGGGGCCCCAAAGGGGGGCCTCCCAAATCTAATCTGAGGTTTTCTGTGTTGACCCTTTTATAAGACGGGATGAAATTTTCAGCAGGTGTTATCCAAGATTTGTGAAAGTGGCTTTATTACCGCCATATTTGTAGCCCGCCGCGACCATTTGCCTAGTAAGACCGTGTGTACTGTGTTATGTAAGACACTCTGTCCCAGTACATCGTGTACACGCCATATGAACGTATAAGCGTGATTTCTATAGAATCAATGGTTTGTACAGCCTATGTAACAGGTTCATACTTTTTTATACATTTTTTCTTCTTGATGCTCTTTGAAATGTTGCTCAATTAATGTGTTAATTAAAATAATCAAACAATGATTAACTGCCTCAAATGCATTTCCCTTTGTTCTGCATGACACACAGCTAATTAGTAAATGCTGAATTAACACCAAATGACAAAAACTTTCTGGCTATGATTTCAAAGATTCTCAAGTCGCAAGGTATATGAGGTTCATTGATTGACTTTAAGACAAGGTTTTATTGATGTTAATAAGCATTTTCATTATATATGGTGTTTTTGTGTTGTTTTTTGTGGGTTTTTATTTAAAAGATGGTGATTTTGGCTGAAAATATTGAATTGGGAACAGGTTCTTTAAACTTGTTAAATGTCTGGACCAGACCTGGTAGTGCAATTGGTAGAGTGTCTGCTCCAGGAACTGGAGGCCCTGGGTTAGATCCCCGGGCAGCAAAATACCAAAATCGTTAAAAATGGTAGTGGTATAACTCCCTTGCTAATGCTTAAACAAATGTAAAGGTAGTGCCATGACCGATTGGCCTGGTGTCAGGAAATTGTGACTGGGTGTGGTATCATGCCAGGTCTTCATGACATGCTATACACAGTGAAGGCAACACTATATTCAACTATATTCAAGTAGACACCATCTCCAGATAATTGAAATACTGCTGGTGGGAAGAAAAACCCAACAAACCATTTGTCTGGGTTGAACTAGTCTAATGTACTGTACTGTACTTGCTCTTGGAGATGTTGAGTGTTGTTTAATGATATTTAATCCTTTTTAATGGACTTAAGGCCTCCCCCCCCCCCCCCCCCCCCAAAAAAAAAAAAAGAGGTTTGTTCCTTTTTCTTGTTGCATGCCCAGAAAAATTTTGGGTTGGTAGGTAGGTTGTTTTTTTATGCTTTTTTAAACAACACTAATACCAGTTGACATGACCAGTTTGTATGTTCTTGTCCTATGCTTTAATATTTTACTATTTATTTGGTATATTTAGAGTAGTATAACTTAAAGAACCTTTAATAAAATCACCATTCCAGAAGTTGGTATCAGAAGTGACTTTCTATTCAACAAGAAAATGGTTGATGCAGACTGACCATGCATTTACATATAGAATACTTTATATATCGGTAAATAAACTTTTCCAAACAAACTGAGATCAGCGAGCTTGTCATTTTGCTACATCACGACAGCGTTGTTTATAAGGAACAATTCAACTCCGCACCAGGTCGCACTGTTGGTCTTTATCATTTAGACGTACACATCCGATCAATATGACACTGAGCCAATTAATACAGATGATTTACCACCATGGTGAACTATCGCATTGTAAAATTACGATGGAACATGCTAAATTCGGATGAAATCCAGATGCCGATTATTATTTTTTTACATAAAAACTTTTTACTGGGAAGGGAAAATATACGGTCGGTCGGGTAACCAGAATCAAACCTCTTTTTTTTAGGCCTAATTCAACACCAGTAGCTAATTTCTGTTATACGACTATTTTCTTAACTTCACCCTACAGATGTGTATGCCTTATGTATAGCTTGTCCTGAACCTCTGGGAGATCGTCTTTACTTGGAAACTAAAACCTTCCTTGAAAATCATGTGAAGTCCTTACACACGGTAGGCACTTAGAATCTTGTTTATTTATATGTCAGAAAAATTCCCCCACTCAGAATATATAGTTTTTCATTTGATCAATTTCCAACATTTGGGTAAAACTGAATATTTCTTAATGATCCTTTGTCATTAATAAGTCTCAATTAACACCACCCCTACATCATTCTTAGACCATACATAATGTTTTTATCACGGATAAAATAAATATTGTATATACATTCAGTTTAATAACCAAGTCCAATAGTATCATATATGGTCCTGCTACTCTTCAGAATACATCTGCAACATTCTAGTAAGTGATGTATTTTGACACACACATTCGACCAAAATAACATGTAAATAAAATTGCACCCTCTACAGAAAAGTCCTTAATCCATTCCTTAGCTGTAATTTGATATCCTTGGTTTGCAGATTGTGTGTCAGAGCAGTGATGAGAACCTTCTGCGAGTGTATCAGAAACACTGGGATGAATACAGCAAGGGATCAAATTACCTGAACCAACTCTACGGGTAAGTTAATTGTCTGGGATGTCCAGCTTATTACTCTATCTATGATATTTTTTTAGGTTACTCTTCATTTTTGTCTTACATGTTATTTGTGCTAAATACTGACTCACTGGACTCAACTTTGTGCTCTGCCCCAACCTAAAATTTAACCAGAGGCCTAAAGTGCCTGGAGCCTTACATTCATTAATATTATTATTTCTTCTAAAACTATAGATACGTTGGTCAAATCAGAATTGTCCTAGTGGAACAGTTTTATTGGTATCAAGCTACTTTGTATTGCTCTTCAGTCTTTAAGTAACTTCTCCCTTTATTGATCATGCGACAGTTTCTTAGTAAGTCACGTGGTCACAAATATTTAAACAGCAAATGTCATTCTGTGTTGAATAGGTAATCCATTTATCATGTGGCGTACACATACCTTGATTGGATACACCTGTATATATCAACAGTGCAATAGTCGTCCATTTAATTATTCTTTTTAGAATGTGGGATATATATATTGGCACTTAGTCAGAGCAAATCAGATATACCTCAGTTGTTATCAGCTCAGTTAAATAACAAAACAAAATAGAAACCACTAAAATCACTACAGGTACTTGAATACAACATTCATCAAGAAACAGAAGTATACTGATGCAGACATCAACTATGGAGGGTTTAACGTGGAACTTACAGACCAGATGTTGGAAATTGGAGAGGTGTGGTAAAATTTCTACATTTTTCACTATGGAAATAATGTGGCAAAAATATCAAAATTATGTGTGTATTAAATAATCTTTAAAAACAACTAACATCTCTTGCCAGGTCTGTATGATAGTTAATTTTTATTGGTGAATTTCTTTTCTAATTTTTAAAAATATTTTGTTATATGTTAGATTTTTATGGTCTTAAGGTTGTTGAATGGCTGAATCTAGATCTAAATGTAAAAAATGTTGAGTAAAAAATTACAACTGTCCTAAGTTTTGAATGTTGAAATTTTATCGATGTTTATTACTCATAAAAATTATAAATATATTCTAGCCAGGGCGCCCGTGGCGTAATGGTAGAGTCACCGACTTGTAATTCCTCTGACCGCTTAGCCTCTCAACGCATAGGTTTAAGTCCTGTTTGGGGTGAAGGACTTAAGGTGAGGTCTTTCAGCTGACCTGTGGTGTGTCAGTGGTTCTACTCAGTCATTTGTTTGGGGTCTTCCTCCACCAAAATAGCTGGACATCGCTTTAATGACCATAACGAGATGCTGCGTTGTATTTCAAAAACAAAAAAACAAGAAATTCCACAAATGTTGAAATAAACCTCTAGTGTAATCAACCTTTAGATTAATAATTATTATTATAATTATTTAGCTATGATAAAGTCTGACCTGTGTAATGTGATCTTTCTCAGCTGGCCTTGGATACCTGGAAGAAGTCGATGGTTGAACCTCTGACTCCTCACATTGTGACACTTATACTGCAGGAAATACAGAGGTATGTATTGATATGTTTACACATATACTGCAGGAAATACAGAGGTATGTATTGGTATGTTTACACTTACACTGCAGGAAATACAGAGGTATGTATTGGTATGTTTACACTTATACTGCAGGAAATACAGAGGTATGTATTGATATGTTTACACATATACTGCAGGAAATACAGAGGTATGTATTGATATGTTTACACTTATACTGCAGGAAATACAGAGGTATGTATTGATATGTTTACACTTATACTGCAGGAAATACAGATGTATGAATTGGTATGTTTACACTTATACTGCAGGAAATACAGAGGTATGTATTGGTATGTTTACACTTATACTGCAGGAAATACAGAGGTATGTATTGATATGTTTACACTTATACTGCAGGAAATACAGAGGTATGTATTGATGTGTTTACTCTTATACTGCAGGAAATACAGAGGTATGTATTGGTATGTTTACACTTATACTGCAGGAAATACAGAGGTATGTATTGATATGTTTACACTTATACTGCAGGAAATACAGAGGTATGTATTGGTATGTTACACTTATACTGCAGGAAATACAGAGGTATGTATTGGTATGTTTACACTTATACTGCAGGAAATACAGAGGTATGTATTGGTATGTTTACACTTATACTGCAGGAAATACAGAGATATGTATTGGTATGTTAACCCTTATACTGCAGGAAATACAGAGGTATGTATTGATATGTTTACACTTATAATGCAGGAAATACAGAGGTATATATTGGTATGTTTACACATACTGCAGTAAATACAGATGTATGTATTGGTATGTTTACACTTATACTGCAGGAAATACAGAGGTATGTATTGATATGTTAACACTTATACTGCAGGAAATACAGAGATATGTATTGGTATGTTTACACTTATACTGCAGGAAATACAGAGGCATGTATTGGTATGTTTACACATATACTGCAGGAAATACAGAGGTATGTATTGGCATGTTTACACATATACTGCAGGAAATACAGAGGTATGTATTGGTATGTTTACACTTATACTGCAGGAAATACAGAGGCATGTACTGGCATGTTAACACATATACTGCAGGAAATACAGAGGTATGTATTGGTATGTTTACACTTATACTGCAGGAAATACAGAGGCATGTATTGGCATGTTTCCACTTATACTGCAGGAAATACAGAGGTATGTATTGGTATGTTAACACATATACTGCAGGAAATACAGAGGCATGTATTGGTATGTTTACACATATACTGCAGGAAATACAGAGGTATGTATTGGCATGTTTGCACTTATACTGCAGGAAATACAGAGGTATGTATTGGTATGTTTACACTTATACTGCAGGAAATACAGAGGTATGTATTGGTATGTTTACACTTATACTGCAGGAAATACAGAGGTATGTAATGGTATGTTTACACTTATACTGCAGGAAATACAGAGGCATGTATTGGTATGTTTACACTTATACTGCAGGAAATACAGAGGCATGTATTGGTATGTTTACACTTATACTGCAGGAAATACAGAGGTATGTATTGGTATGTTTACACTTATACTGCAGGAAATACAGAGGTATGTATTGATATGTTTACACTTATACTGCAGGAAATACAGAGGTATGTATTGGTGTGTTTACACTTATACTGCAGGAAATACATAGGTATGTATTGGCATGTTTACACATATACTGCAGGAAATACAGAGGTATGTATTGGTATGTTTACACTTATACTGCAGGAAATACAGAGGTATGTATTGGTATGTTTACACTTATACTGCAGGAAATACAGAGGTATGTATTGATATGTTTACACTTATACTGTAGGAAATACAGAGGTATGTATTGATATGTTTACACTTATACTGCAGGAAATACAGAGGTATGTATTGGTGTGTTTACACTTATACTGCAGGAAATACATAGGTATGTATTGGCATGTTTACACATATACTGCAGGAAATACAGAGGTATGTAATGGTATGTTTACACTTATACTGCAGGAAATACAGAGGCATGTATTGGTATGTTTACACTTATACTGCAGGAAATACAGAGGCATGTATTGGTATGTTTACACTTATACTGCAGGAAATACAGAGGTATGTATTGGTATGTTTACACTTATACTGCAGGAAATACAGAGGTATGTATTGATATGTTTACACTTATACTGCAGGAAATACAGAGGTATGTATTGGTGTGTTTACACTTATACTGCAGGAAATACATAGGTATGTATTGGCATGTTTACACATATACTGCAGGAAATACAGAGGTATGTATTGGTATGTTTACACTTATACTGCAGGAAATACAGAGGTATGTATTGGTATGTTTACACTTATACTGCAGGAAATACAGAGGTATGTATTGATATGTTTACACTTATACTGTAGGAAATACAGAGGTATGTATTGATATGTTTACACTTATACTGCAGGAAATACAGAGGTATGTATTGATATGTTTACACTTATACTGCAGGAAATACAGAGGTATGTATTGGTATGTTTACACTTATACTGCAGGAAATACAGAGGTATGTATTGATATGTTTACACTTATACTGTAGGAAATACAGAGGTATGTATTGATATGTTTACACTTATACTGCAGGAAATACAGAGGTATGTATTGGTATGTTTACACTTATACTGCAGGAAATACAGAGGTATGTAATGGTATGTTTACACTTATACTGCAGGAAATACAGAGGTATGTATTGATATGTTTACACTTATACTGCAGGAAATACAGAGGTATGTATTGATATGTTTACACTTATACTGCAGGAAATACAGAGGTATGTAATGGTATGTTTACACTTATACTGCAGGAAATACAGAGGCATGTATTGGTATGTTTACACTTATACTGCAGGAAATACAGAGGCATGTATTGGTATGTTTACACTTATACTGCAGGAAATACAGAGGTATGTATTGGTATGTTTACACTTATACTGCAGGAAATACAGAGGTATGTATTGATATGTTTACACTTATACTGCAGGAAATACAGAGGTATGTATTGGTGTGTTTACACTTATACTGCAGGAAATACATAGGTATGTATTGGCATGTTTACACATATACTGCAGGAAATACAGAGGTATGTATTGGTATGTTTACACTTATACTGCAGGAAATACAGAGGTATGTATTGGTATGTTTACACTTATACTGCAGGAAATACAGAGGTATGTATTGATATGTTTACACTTATACTGTAGGAAATACAGAGGTATGTATTGATATGTTTACACTTATACTGCAGGAAATACAGAGGTATGTATTGGTATGTTTACACTTATACTGCAGGAAATACAGAGGTATGTAATGGTATGTTTACACTTATACTGCAGGAAATACAGAGGTATGTATTGATATGTTTACACTTATACTGCAGGAAATACAGAGGTATGTATTGATATGTTTACACTTATACTGCAGGAAATACAGAGGTATGTAATGGTATGTTTACACTTATACTGCAGGAAATACAGAGGCATGTATTGGTATGTTTACACTTATACTGCAGGAAATACAGAGGCATGTATTGGTATGTTTACACTTATACTGCAGGAAATACAGAGGTATGTATTGGTATGTTTACACTTATACTGCAGGAAATACAGAGGTATGTATTGGTATGTTTACACTTATACTGCAGGAAATACAGAGGTATATATTGGTATGTTTACACTTATACTGCAGGAAATACAGAGGTATGTATTGATATGTTTACATTTATACTGTAGGAAATACAGAGGTATGTATTGATATGTTTACACTTATACTGCAGGAAATACAGAGGTATGTATTGATATGTTAACACTTATACTGGAGGAAATACAGAGGTATGTATTGATATGTTTACACTTATAATGCAGGAAATACAGAGGTATGTATTGGTATGTTTACACTTATACTGCAGGAATTACAGAGGTATGTATTGGTATGTTTACACATATACTGCAGGAAATACAGAGGTATGTATTGATATGTTTACATATATACTACAGTAAATACAGAGGTATGTATTGATATGTTTACACATATACTACAGTAAATACAGAGGTATGTATTGGTATGTTTACACCTTTAAATACTGTTCTTAAAGTTAGCTCCAATAAATGTTGCAAGTAGGTTTGGTTATACTTTTTGTTACCTACAAATTTACTCATCAATTACCGTCCCCAGATAACTAAAAGACTGTTGGTGGGACGATGAACCATATAAACAACATTTACTCATCAATTAAAGCAGATATTTGATAACCATTAAATATTGTGCTCTTACATCAAAGGTCAACATAAAATATTTCCTGCATAAAATATTTCCTGCCAGAGCTAAGAACTGAATCATGGGCTTCATAAGAACAGGTCACAGACGCTGCTTTCACTTCAGAACAGCCACACAATATATGTATATATTTATTAACTTTTTAGACTGCTAAAGTAAAAGTTATGGCTCTTTTTCAGATAATTGGAAAAAAAAACAACGGCCATTTTTTATTATTGCTTAGTTTCAAATTTGGTAGCATGACGTCATTAATATGGTTGTATTTATTTCATATTTAATAAAAAATATAAATTATTATTATTTTATATTACCATGTGTCCTTTGACTAAATATTTTACTATTTTTTAAATGTACTTTTTAAAATAATATCTTTCTTGTTAATATGAAATAAAAATACCTAAAGAATACAATTTATGCAAACAAATTTGAAACTTATAATAAATGTAATGGCTGTTATTTTTTCCAGTTATCTGAAAAATAGCCTTATAGCAATTGTTTTTTCTTTCATAGACTTAAACATCAGTGCTGGTAATGGGGTCATTATCCGTGACAAGAAATAATGTGTGAACTATTTTGCTTTCAGTGATCGAAACAGTCATTGCGTCAACCAGTCAGTTCTGCATGGCGTCATCAATTCATTTGTCGATGTAGAAGAATACAAGAAGAAGTGTCCACTGCAGCTTTACGAGGAAGTGTTCGAGTCCAAGTTTCTCCAGGAGACCGGCGAGCATTATCGCAGCGAAGCAGCGAAACTGAAGGATGAACATACTTGCTCAGAATATATGGATAGGGTAAGGATGACCATGTGTTACAGGGGACATATCGTTGTTCTACCCAGACATTTGTCCAAGGCCTGCTCCACCCATTTAAAAGCTTGGCCTCACTACAATGACCGTTACATTTTAATTGCAATAAAAAAAGCAAACCTTTTAGATATGGTGGCTTAATTGAAAAAATGTCTTCACAATAAGGAGTTTTTCTCAAAAGCATTTGTTCCAATATAGTTGAATTTCTTATAATTTACTGATATTTTTTTCTGATTATTTATTAGTATTTTTATTGTGAGTTGTTTCTGTCTTTTCTTATGTAGGTGATAAAGAAACTACAGGAGGAAGATTTTCGGAGTCGGAAATTCCTCCACCCCAGTTCCTATGGTAAGGTAACACATGAATGCCAGCAGAGGATGGTGGCAGACAATCTCCAATTCTTGCATGCAGAATGTGCCGAGATGGTGAAACAGGAAAAAACACAAGGTTTGAAATGGCTGATTTTTCAGGCTGTCATGCTTGTGAAAAATCCATAATAAAGTTCTCAGTTTTTTTATTACAAGCTCTTGCATTGGTAACATAAATAATTTGATATTAGCAGCAAATAGTGTAGATCATAGTAAGTGAGTCACAGGCTTATCCAGATTGAGCTTTACAGGTTTATTGATTTGTGTAAAAACAAGATGACACAGCTGTTTGTTAGATTTCTAGCAAAAACTTAACATAGACCAAAGTTGAAGATATTTCAAAGTTTTGCTTTTCTCACACTTTTAATTTTTACTTCCAAGACAGGCTGACTTGATTTTATGATAATTTGAGTAGATGCAGAAACTATGATATAAAGAATGAGCTGCAAAAACGTGATTTTTAGATTTGTAAAACGAAGTTAACCTTTTCAAATTATTGCTTACCTTTTTGGTATCGGTATTTTATTTTCCAAAACATTGTGTATTGATTAAATACCATTTTTAAACCTTTACAATGATACAAATTTTTAGTAAGGCCTTAACTTTATTGCATGTGAAAAAAAGTCAGACAATTTTTTTTTTGTTCAGATTTGGAGAACATGTACACCCTACTTAAACCTATCTGTGGAGGACTAAGTCTCCTGGTGGATCAAGTTGAGGAACACATCCGGACCACAGGACTGGAGGCAGTGAATGGTTTAAAGGGAGATAATGTAAGTCAGGGTCAGGGGAGGTAATTTACGTTAAAATCAGATTGAGGAAAAAGTTTCAACCTCAGGGCTGGAGGCAGTGAATGGTTTAAAGAGAGATAATGTAAGTCAGGGTCAGGGGAGGTAATTTACGTTAAAATCGGGTTGAGGGAAAAGTTTCAACCTCAGGGCTGGAGGCAGTGAATGGTTTAAAGGGAGATGATGTAAGTCAGGGTCAGGGGAGGTAATTTATGTTAAAATTGGGTTGAGGGAAAAATCCCAACATCAGGGCTGGAGGCAGTGAATGGTCTCAATGGTGAAAATACAAGTGAGGGTCAAGGGATATGACATAGCAGGGAAGATAATTTATTTTAAGATCAGACTGAAGAATACTTCCAAACCATAGGGCTCCAGGTTGTTCATGGCCTATATGGACATAATGCCGGTGACAGGGAATGTAATGTATGTTGATTATGTTTTATAGAGATTTTAATGGAAATGTTCTGTCAGTTGCAGTAAATGATGATTATAGTTAAATTTAGTGAACAAAGTTCTGATTTTTGTTTTCTTAAGGTACCCACACAGTTTGTTGAGAATATGTTGGAAGTGCACAGTAAATACACGGACTTGATCAGGAAAGTGTTTCGCAACGACCAGCAGTTTGTTGGGGCACTCGACAAAGCTTGCGCTGCAGCCATCAACTTCCGACCCAGCCCAAAGCAATCATGTAAATCCCCAGAGTTGGTAAGTATGGTTTGTAGTTCTTTCCTTGGGTACAATCTTGGTATTAGTACATATTTCTATATATTCCTTCTCTGATACGGGCGATGATTTAATTAGTGGAAGTTTCGCCAGTCAAAACATAAGTGTGAAAATTCATAGCAGTATTTGTGTCCATTTAGCCATTTATAATTTTTCCAAGAGCTTGTGGGAATATCAATTCTTCTCAAGCTGAAAAAATTCTTTATAAGATATTGGAAGACTCATTAATTGTACCCATAATTGTCTGTTTTCTATTTTAGTTGGCCAAATACTGTGATAACTTGCTTAAGAAGAGTTCTAAAGGTTCTTCAGAAACCGAACTGGATGACAAACTTAGCAGCTGTATTACTGTGTTCAAATATCTGGATGACAAGGATGTCTTTCAAAGGGTGAGTTAGAGGTTAGCTAAATGTAACTTAAAGTTTGTAAAACATACATGTAAATGAAAAAAATGTATGATGCCCCTGTTATGTGTATCTTTTTTATGTGGGCATATTTATAAAAATAAAATTATATGGCAATGTGGGGTCTTGAGAAATATTTAACAATAAGACATTACGTTTGTCCTATTATTTAAAGCATTGAAATGGCATATTATTCATAATGCTCATGATTGTCATGTAAGTGGTGAGATTGTATGAGCTGTAACTCTATATGCTACAATTCTTCACCAAATGTTGTATTGTCAACCATCTGCTTTCTACTTTCAGAATTTTTAAAGTAAATAGTAATAATAAATCGTAACCCCCTTTTTCCACCTGCATTTTGCAATCTATCCTAAAGTGCTTGTTCATTTAATTATCCCTAAATTTGTTTTTTCTACCATTTCAGTACTACTCACGGATGTTAGCCAAACGACTCGTCCAGAGTCAGACTGCCTCAATGGATGCAGAGGAGATGATGATCAACAAACTTAAGGTACATTTGCAAAATTTCTTTTCACAGTTGTATTTGTTGTTGTTTTTTAATTAGGGTTTTAATATCTAAGCATCAGATGTTAAAAAATATTGAGATGGTATTGACTTGGAGTAAATATAGAATGCCTTGAATGTTAAAACCACTGCTTTGAACACAAAGCAAGATATTGTACATTGTTGCATTATCCAGACACAAGGAGGTACCTGTGGCTGAGCAGTAATGAGTCTCTGGCTTCTAACTCCTCAGCTACTCACTGTGTGGGTCCTATCCAGACACAAGCAGGTACCTGTGGCTGAGCAGTTACAAGTCTCTGGCTTCTAACTCCTCAGCTACTCACTGTGTAGGTTCTATCCAGACACAAGGAGGTACCTGTGGCTGAGCAGTAATGAGTCTCTGGCTTCTAACTCCTCAGCTACTCACTGTGTGGGTTCTATCCAGACACAAGGAGGCACCTGTGGCTGAGCAATTATGGGTCTCTGGCTTCTAACTCCTTAGCCACTCACTGTGTGGGTTCTATCCAGACACAAGCAGGTACCTGTGAGCAGTTATGAGTCTCTGGCTTCTAACTCCTCAGTCACTCACTGGGTAGGTTCGAGTCTCAATTAAGATGAGAATTTCCATGGGGAGAGGTCTTCCAGCTGACCTGTAGTGTACCGGTTCAAGCAATACCTAACTGGACATTGCCAATATGACCATATTTGTGAGTGTGCAATGTATCAATAAATGAAAAACAAAGACCAGGCCAACTGATTTGGATGTACCTCTTGTAAACTTTACATATGTACCTGTGCTACACCATTTCAATCTTTATTGGGGCATGGCACAGGCAAGGATTAAACTGGCGGCATTGCTTACCTGGTGTCTTTTTTCTGAATCTGCACCACCAGAGGTTGAACTTTGTAGGTTCATGGTCTAATCATTTGGGATTGGGATTGGATGGTTGGGTCCCAGGCGCAGTTTGTGGTGAAATATTTCAAATCATTTTACAGCAAGCATGTGGGTATGAGTTTACCAACAAACTCCACCGGATGTTCACGGATATGACTGTCAGTTCCGGACTGCAGGAAGATTTCCATAGCACTCTAAAGACAAACTTTGTTGATCTGGGCCTTAACTTCACTGTCCTGGTTTTACAGGTATTGTAAGAGTGATTTCCCTCCTCTTTCTACAGTCCTCTTTAAGAAATATATGATGTTATCAGAATTACAATTATAATCTTTTAAGTCTTTCATCTATGATATTTCAAGTTGACAACACAAGGCATGAAGTTACTTATTCTGACACTACATGTACTTAATCACAAACTTGTAGCTCCTCGTAGTCTGTTTACAAGACCTGGTCAGGCAAAAACTTTTATCAGGGAACTGGTGCTTATGGTTCTTTCTCCATCTGTATCAGCTAGACATTAATTTGATGACAGTTATTGTGTATGGCCCTAATTGTGTTTCTGGCATGTGTTTCAAAAGAACAACTATTTTCCACCATTTACACAGGCTGGAGCCTGGCCGCTAGGACAGAGCAACCTTCCAACATTCTCCATACCGCAGGAGCTGGAAAAGTTTGTTGGTGAGGTAAGTGCCCTCAATTTGACTTGTCTTGCTGAGAAGTAGGCCATAGGTTGCAAGTGTGATCTTCGCATCAGACATTTCAAGGACTCCTACCTTACTGTGTTAAGTTTTTTTTTTAGAAAATCTAGACCTGGTGTCTTGTTGATAAATGTGTTGATAAATGTCATATCATAGGTTACAAGTTTTGTCAGCTACAAGATATCAATGTCCTAGTCTGGTTGACATGGTGTTGTGATATTAAATGTTATCCCATGGATTGTAGGCTTGACTGTTAGCTGAGACTTACAAAATGGTGTGTTAAAATTGGTGTATTACTGAATGAACTGGTTTCAAAATAATAATGGGTGTGAAAGCATGGTGGCTTAGCTCTCATAGTATAAACATTTACAGGAGCTGTGAACCCATATCACACAACTAGAATCAGTTTTAGACCAAAACATCTGTTCATTTATAATGGTGTTTGTGAAAAACCTCACAATGCTTAGTTCATGTCCAAGTTTGATATTGCCCTCATAATTTTTTCGAGCTAAAAAACCAGACCTGGTAGCGCAATCGGTAGAGCGTCGGCTCCAGGTATGGGAGGCCCCGGGTTCGAAGTCGTTAAAAATGGTAGTGGTATAGCTCCCTTGCTAAAGCTCAAGCAAATATAAGGGTAGTTCCACGACAGGTTTGCCCGGTGTCAGGATAATGTGACTACGTGTGGTATCATGCCAGGTGTTCACTGCATGCTATACACAGTGAAGGCAGTACTATATCTGCTTCAAGTGGACACCGTCTCCAGATAACTGAAATACTGTTGGTGGGATGATAAACCCAATAAACGAGCTAAAAAATGTACACAGCCTTAAATGCTAGACAAAGCTAATAAAATACTTACATCTACATGTATCTTTAATGTATATCTAAACATCAAATTACCATTCTCAGTATTTAATACTTAATTAAAGTATTTAATTAACAATAAAGGAAGAAAACCCATACATTTTAATTTGTCATTAAAATTGATTTTGTGCTGCATGAAATTAGGGGCCAGATACTTGTAAATAAAGGGCAATCTCTAGAGTGACCTCCCTTTATAGCTATTGTAACTATAGAAAAAACCAGGAGGTAATTTAAAAATGAATTTAATTGTTTTGTATAAAATATATCAAATTAAGTGGTAATAAGAATATTTATAAAACGAAATTCTACATAAGACAGTAATAAGACCAACATTATAATGGTTATTTATATTGTAGTTGGTATTCATTCTAAATGAAAACAATGCCTAGGATCTAACATTACTGGATTTTTAAAGAAAAATGTCCGCAGGTCAAATTTCCATGGTTTTCATTCTGGTCGTGGAAAATGCAGGAATAAAAACCCTGCAGAAATAACCCTCCATATGGTAATTAGTTTAATTAAAGCTGGGTACAGGTATTCTTCATCCACCTGCTTCTTTATATAGGTGATTTAAACTGTTTGGTAATTTAGTCTCACTTTGTGCAAGGTATGCAAATTTATTAATTAAAAGGGTGATCAGTTTGATTTTGCTTTTTCCTTACAGTTTGAGAAATTCTACAACAAAAAGTACAATGGCAGGAGGTTAACATGGATGCATGCCTTATGTACAGGTAAATACTTTGTGTGCGTGGTAACTGGGATATAGTGATAAATTTACACTCTTACAGACATGGTATGTTGGGATATATTGATAGATTTACACTCATACAGACATGGTATGTTGGGATATATTAATAGATTTACAACCTTACAAATATGGTATGTTGGGATATATTTATAGATTTACACTCATACAGACATGGTATGTTGGGATATATTAATAGATTTACAACCTTACAAATATGGTATGTTGGGATATATTTATAGATTTACACTCTAACAGATACATAGTTCTTAAGATTGTCATAAGTCTTTGGTAAAACATTGAATGGTGCCTTCATGTTTGGTGTAAGGATATTGAACCATAACATGAGAAAAAATACTATGGTTTTAAAAAATAAAATGTGCCTAATATTATCAAACATGTGACTTTCTCTGAAGCCAAAGTGGGTGATTTTGACTGGCAAAGTGGGAGATTTGTTATTTTCACATAAACAAAGAAGAAAGATATCTGTTTTCAAGTAGTGAGAATTCTGAAAATGTGTAAAACCCACATTTTCAAAGAATTTTGAACCTTAAAAGTGGGAGTCTCTCTCCAAAAGTGGGAGAGTTCACATGTATATATTATATGTGTATATTTATTGATTTTATCTGCAGTTGCAGTTTGTATGAAGGGTCATAAACCTCCAGAAAGATTTAAAAAAAAATCTCTTTAATTTCTCCACCACAGCTGAGTTGAAGCTCAACTACCTGAAGAAATCCTACATTGTGACAATGGGCAGTTTCCAGATGGCGCTGATGTTGTTATTCAACACTTCCGACAAAGTTACCTTCAAGGAGGCCATGCAACACACGCGGCTGGCTGACAAAGAGCTACAGAAGCAGGCCCAGTCATTGGTCGATGCAAAACTCGTCACAGCTGATGTGGTATGTATTGCAACCTAAATAGGTCACAAGATATAATAGGTTTTAACTATAATTTAATAATGCCCTTTATAATTTAATAAGGCTGGCAAGTTGATGCAAATTCATGATGACCAACTTAGAACATTTGTAAATAAATTGCTTTTTTAAATTATAGATTGCAACCAATCATTTGTTTGATCATTAAACTTGTCTTGCTATAATTGTAATGTAATTTTAAACCTTACAGATTATTTTATTGTTGTCGATGTGTATTTTTAAGTTTTTAAATATTGTTTATAAATTATTTTTGGTTGATCATTCTCTCTCTCATTTTCTAGAATCCAGTGACTGAGGAGTCAGTGTTTGAGCTGAGTATGTCATATGTGAACAAGAGAACCAAGTTCAAAATCACTACAGCTGTTCAGAAGGAAACTCCTCAGGTGGTTTGTTCTTCAGTTTTACATAAATATATATTTATATATATATGCGTGTGTTTATATATGTATTTATAACATCATTTATTTAACGTCTAGACTCAAGCTTTCTGGGTTGGACGGTTCCTATAGCTGCCTTATGTGTTGTTTGCATCTTCAGCATCAGATGTAGCATTGTCAGATCTCCTATTATAGTGGTTTGCCTTGGTTTCTTTAACCAACCACTTGTTCTTTTCCACAGTTGTCCCATATTTTACAGAATCAATCAATTTCTTAAAACCTAGCCTAAAAATAACAGCAGGCAGTTAAGAGTTTCCATTGTCCATCTTTCTGTCTGTGTGTCCAGGAATCTGTTTAAAATCTTGTCAGTAATGGCTTACTTGAATTACATGAAAATTTACACATTGTTTCACTTAATTTGGGATGCAGCAGCAAATAGTGTAGATTCTAATTAAAGATCTCATGCTGGGAGCTGGCTCATCTGCTTCTTCACTTGTAAGCTAAACCTGATTAACTGGTGCTAACCAGGGTCAGATTAAGACTGTATGATGGTCTGGTGTAATAAGGAAATAATCATTAAATAGTTGTTGATGTCATAGTACAGGGACCTTAATATCAGAGTGTTTGCAGTAGGGAAGTGGTTATACCATAGTGTCAATGAGAGTTGGTTCTTATTTTAAGGTATTGTTAGTAGGAAAGTGATAATTATGTGGGGTTTATTTTTATGAACTGGGGCCTTAATGTTAATTAATTAAATGAAAATTCCAGGAGATCGATCAGACACGCAATGCTGTAGATGAGGATAGGAAGATGTACATACAAGCAGCTATTGTCAGAATCATGAAGGCACGCAAAATTCTTAAGCACAACTTACTTATACAGGAGGTAAGTCTAGAGTGTTCCTGTTTCATCTTTTTCTTTAAGTATATTGAAGTAAAACAGTCGCGGCTATAATAGGTTGTGGAAGGCAAATGTCTTAAAACCACCAGCCCATGGCTGGAGGACCTCCCCCACCGGCCCATGGCTGGAGTACCTCCCCCACCGGCCCATGGCTGGATGACCTCCCCTTATGGGTATTCTTGCCCCTCAACTGTGACTCAAGCCCAGGCTGTAAGGATGTCCAACTTTCATGAGGGGAGGTTTTTCAGCTACTCTTAGGTGTGGCAATGGTTCTACCCAGACGCAAGTCTGGGGTCTTCCTCCACCATTAATTATCTGGATGTGGCAATGTGACCATAACTGTCGGTGCAATGTATAAAAAAACAAACACACTATCAGAAACAGTACAATTTATTCTATAGTATTTGTTATTACACAAAGATGTATTTCATTTTTAAAGTCTCGACTGTCTTTTTTTTTTTTTTTTTGTACTGAATAATCGATAAATTCCACTCACAGTTAATGCCTATGATCAATTTATATCTTTTTTATATACACCCACTTGAGTTGTGGCTATAAAACTTGGTCCATCTGTTCCAAAATGTGGTTGATAATTGCAAAACTTAGGGGAGTCGGGGTGTTTAGTCACTTTGGGTGATAGCTTTAGTCAAATATACCTATATCTCTTGATTTATTTTGCAGGTCATCAGCCAAGCCAAGTCCCGGTTTGCCCCGAGTGTACCAATGATTAAAAAGTGTATAGAAGCTTTAATAGACAAACAGTACTTAGAGCGGACTCAAAATTCCTCAGACGAGTACAGTTATGTGGCATAACAAATGTTCATTGTTCTAGGTTCGAATCAACTGAGGCTCAAATTGTGATACAGAAGGAAAACATGTGCTGAAGCTTGGGTTATCCAAGATTCGATGGATATTTGTTAGTCGCTGCAACCTATGTTTGCTTTCCCGACAACAGTTATGTGCTGGTTTAACCCTTTATCTAATGAATATGCATACAGTATGCAAATAGTATGATAATGTTATGAATATTCATATGGTATGCAAATGCATGACCATCTCATGAATATGCATATAGTATGATTATTGCAGAAATATTAATGTAAAGTTGTGAATATCTCATGATATAAATTAGGAAGTTGTTATACATTTAACAGCCTCATGAGTATTCATGTCAAAGTTGTTATCTAATGAATTTGTATGTGGAGGTTATGGTAACTGTTTTCAGGATATTCATGTACAAACTGTATGACAGGTGAATATTTACATATTTCATGACTTCAAATACAAGTTGAAATACCTTATCTTATGAATATTCATTTTAACCTTTACAAATTATCCCATAAAGCTTTATATAGATCTCATTAATATTTATGCCTATTCTAAGGTCAGAATAAATGTCTCAAAAACTTGTGTAGAAGGTCATACAATTTAAGCTCAACTATTCCATCAATAATCTGCTACCATGAGCAAGGGTCACTGTAATGCTCAGGCCCCAGTTTCACTAAACTTCCGCAGCTGAGGTATTCCTCAACCTCAAAATTCTTCTTAGGTTGCTAGCAGCGTTCCTCAAATATTTGAGGAAAACTCGGGAGAAATGCTCATCAAAGTGTTTAGTGAAACAAGAACTAAAAAGGACTTGAGCAAATATAATAAAATTGAGAAAAATCTCAAAGTTGAGATTAAGTAGGGACTTGAGGAAGATTAGTGAAATTGGGACCTGGTTAAGGTTTTCCATGCAAGGTGTCTTACATTTGTATCTCAAAAACTAGTGCATAGAAACATTATGGAATTATTCTCTTTTCTAGTGATTATACTTAGTGTTATAATCAAGTTTCATAGTTCCAGATTGGATTTTTTGTCAGAAATACGTCTGATTTGCCTGATCAAAATATTTTACTTTGAATATTTTGGTGCATTTGCATGCAGTTAAAAATTTTGTGTGAAAGTACAATCAAAGCTTATATAATACTGTTGAGCACTGGAATAGTTGTGCATGCTGTCCTGTGACAGCTCTTGTTTTATGTAAACTACCATTTGCATAATTATGTTCAAATTCTTCAATATCACAGATATGCATTTATAAGCATATAGCTATTCTATAAAAATATGAACAGATGTATCTCTATTGGAGGAGTAAAAGGGTCAGAAAAACATGTAAACACTGTAAAGAAAAGTACAGGATCTTGTGTTTAAGAAATATTTACTTAGACGTTGTTGCTTTAGTGCTGTAGTACACAAGGAATGTGTATCGCAGACCATAATTTTAATTATTGAATAAACTTTTTAGCCCGAGTTTTGACATCTTTAATTCATTTATTGACATATATACAAGTGTATTGAACTGAAATACTGTTGGTGGGATGATAAACCCAATAAACAAACAAGTTTATTGACAAATATATTAGTTTGTGGACACGTGTTTTGTTAATATATTAATTTATTGGCAAATTTTTGGACATTCAATTTTAAAAGGTATTACAACTATTAACTGCATTTATTGAATATATAAAAGTTATTTGTTAAATAATAATTATTGTTCACCCTAATCAGACCACATGATAATCTATTCAATCCAGACTGTTAAAAGACAAATCTCAAGTGATCAGATTGATCAGTTTGATTGAAAATTTGAAATCGTGCCAATCAGGTAGTTTGAAATTTTTGTTTGACTATACCTTTAGGTCTGGGTAGACCTGCATGGTTATGTATTTCTATATGAAGTTAAAGTGTTAAAACCGGACCTGGTAGCGCAATCGATAGAGCGTCGGCTCCAGGTACGGGCGGCCCTTGGCTCGATCCTGGGCCGCGACATACCAAAGTCGTTAAAAATGGTAGTGGTATAGCTCCCTTGCTAACGCTCAAGCAAATATAAGGGTAGTTCCACGACTGGTTGGCCCGGTGTCAGGATAATGTGACTGGGTGTGGTATCATGCCAGGTGTTCACGGCATGCTATACACAGTGAAGGCAGCACTATATCTGCTTTAAGTGGACACCGTCTCCAGATAACTGAAATACTGTTGGTGGGACGATAAACCCAATAAACAATAAAGTGTTAAAAGAAAGAGCTTTAAGTCTGATTATGTTGTAGCATCTATTATATAAATTTTCTTGGAATTGGGACTTTTTTAGAATATTTACAATGGAGGCCTGGAGTTAGGTATAGTCCATTTCACCTCTGATCACTTTGTATTGCTTTGAACTGTATTTCACACAGCATTGTTATTACTCTCGCTTTATTTATTTATAACGTCTAGTTTCTTTTTTGTTAATAGCATTGATTTAGATTGTCTGGAAAAAAAATAATTGAAAATTAAGATTTAATATAAAAAGTTGAAAAAAAATAGGTGAAAGTAGTGCAAACTCATTGAAGTGTTTGTATTATACAAATTTGTAAACAATACAAATGTGCAACATGTTATTTTGTTAATCAATTTAATTAATTACTGCTTAAAATGGCCTATACATGTATGATTTAAGCTGCTTTGTATTTGCTACAAACAATAATCCTTGCAAAAATTTACTTCTTGCTTTCATTTTTATCAATAATATTTGTAAAAAAAAATAATATATAAAAACACAAACAGATCACTTTAGTGAAAAGTAGTATAAATCAAGAAGGTATATTATTTTGAAGAGCTGCTTTCATAATATAAAAACAACAGCAAATATCATGTTTTGTTGACCACTCTTTGAAATAATCATATTTTTTTACCTAAAATCTTAATCTTCTGTTCTGTTTTGTGAAAAAAAACTCCAACAACTGTGTATATAATCATTTATAGTGAATGAACTGTTATAGTAGACAGTTTACTATAAAATAAAATGACATAACAGAGTTTGGTGTTGTTTTGTAAATTTGATCAGGTTTGATTTACATGTTATTGCAAATGCAGTGAATACAGTTATCACTTCTCAACCAAAACTAGTTCTGTGTATTCTGCATGATTTTTATGTGAAATGAAATGCAGGGTTAGTTGAAATTCTGTAGAAAAACAAAATCTTAAAAAGTTCACATTTATATATCCATTTTAAACTAGATGCATGTTTGAATCAACTATAGACACTTTATCCAGAGTACAGGATGTAGCAGAATGTATAAAGCAACCAGCATAGAGCAGTAGAGACTTGGGCCAATATTCACCAACTATTCTTAAGTAAAAATTGCACAAGTCATGGATTTCAATTCACAATATCTTACTTTTGTATTTAGCTACATGTCTGTATTTTTGCATGATACTTTAACTTTGCTGCTTTTAACTTACAATCACATTGAAACTTCAAAAGTAAGGTAATTACTGTTGGTATGAAAAGTGTGACTTGGTCTTAAGTCATGAATTAGGCTTATCAATGGTTGGTAAATACAGGCCCTACTCTGCCATGTTAATGGTATGCTAAATTTGGCTATTTTCAGATGGATCAGCTGTATGTGGGTTCTTGACCCTAAACCTGCTTATGTCCACTATATTGAAAAGAAGGAAGTGTTTATATAACAATAATTAATGGCAGTTTATCTCCGACCTGTTTCCATTGTCTACTCCAAAGCAGTTAATGTCCCAGTTCATGTAGCACTTTCATTTTTATATCTTCAAATGTCAAAGGGACCATTTTTACAAATATTTTTTTCCTTGGATGAAAATATGGAAATAGTTTATTAATCAAACTCTGCAAACTCTTGGTGTCCTGAATCTTAAAAAGTTTTTTTGTATTCTTAATTAATTTCTTGGTTAAATCTTTATTAGATGCACACTTCTTGGACAACTGTATCATAGATAGAACTGATATAATACAAAATTTTACTGCTTTTGTTTGTTTAGCTATTTACATGATTTAGCGTCTATGTTTTGTTGAAGGAGTTTTAAGCCCACATCTGAAAGGGAGATAACATAACTCTGATTTTACAATGCAACAACAAGAAAAATATATGTTCTGGCAATTTATTTTATTTTGTAAAAGTATAAAATATGGAACACATATATATTATATACAATATATACAGAAATCAGCAAATATAGTGGTAAATGTGTTAAAAATAATATGAATAAGTCAGAATGCATTTGGAATGTGTATTCAAATACTAAATGCCTGTCAGTACTTAGAGATGAAACTTTAAAAAATAAAAAATGGTAACATTCTGAGGAATGTATTTAACCAGAGTTTGAAAAATATGTACCAAAGAAACCATACAAAATGCATAAAATAAACAATTCATCTTTCAATAGTTTTTGGTATACTTTTACTTAATACCATTTTGCAATTTTCCCTTAATCAAACTGTCTCCTTATTTCTCATACTTTTTCTTACCTTTTTTTTACATTTTGCTTTGTTTCTTTCTTTTCTCTGATATTTCTGTTTATTTTCTGCTCTCTCCCTTGCTTTCTCCCCCTCCTCACTCTCTCTCCCCCTCTCTCATCAGTCTGTTTTTTTTTCCTCTCATCTTTCTTTCATCATCTATTTGTGTGAACTTGACCTCATGACCTTTGATCCTGTAATAGATGACCTTGCTGTTGACCTTGAACTCGGTGGGACATCCCAGGTCAGCCGCAGATCATCCAGTTCAGAAACGTGTTGCCTGTGAACTTGAAACGAATCCTCGGTTCTTTTCTGTGACCGCATCATTATGCCAGTTGCTAGATTCTGGAAAGTCTCTGTAATGTAATTGATGTCATAAAATAAACAATTATTCATTCTACACTATGTTTATGTTTATTGGGTTTATCGTCCCATCAACAGTATTTCAGTTATCTAGAAACAGTGTTCACTTGAAGCAGATATAGATCTGCCCTCACAGTGTATAGCATGCTGTGAACACCTGGCATGATACCACACCCAGTCACATTATCCTGACACCGGGCCAACCAGTTGTGGAACTACCCTTATATATGCTTGAGCATTAGATAGGGAGCTATACCACTACCATTTTTAATGACGCAGCCCGGGTCCGGTTCTACACTATGATGAAGAATGATGGCAGATAGTATCTGGTAAGAGCTTCTACTGCACTGCAGGTCAGCTGGATGACCTTCCCACATAAAAATCTTTGGCCAGACTAATCCCAAACAATGAGACGCTAAGTCAATAACTGTTTAAGCTTGACAATATGCCCCTCTCAAGCTATTCACATCACATTGCTCACAATAGTGAGAGGTGCCCGTGGCCGAGTTGTTAGAGTCACTGACTTGAAACTCCTCAGCCCCTCACTGCGTGGGTTCGAGTTCCTGTCAGAGCGAGAACTTTCACATGGGAGTTTTTTCCAGCTAACCTGTGGTGCGCCGGTATTTCTACCCAGATATAAGTCTGGGGTCTTTCTCCACTAATAATAAGCCGGACGTCACCAATATGATAACTGTGTCGATGCAAGGTTACAAGAAAACACAAATGACAATAGTGAGCCCTGAGTATAAATTTTACCCAGGCAGTGGCTAGTACACTTACTCACTATTTTCACAATGAAAGAAATGTATAAGTTACCACCTTAAATAAAAGATTTTATTTTTGCTTTGCTTATTTTTCATCATCATGGTCAAGCTACTCATTCTAATCTCATTCAATATGATACAATTTAAAGTGCATGTTGCAGTCCATTGTCGGACACCTACGACCGATCCACTCTCTAACTCTCCATTCATCGCACGTGGAATATTTAGTTAACTTTTTCGCCGTTTTCTGGTATTGATATTGAATTGGTCACTTCATAATCCACTGAAGACTTCAGTCAAATGATAAAGCTTTTTACTTTCAATGTTTCAACAGACTTGTCAAAATGGCCCATTGATACACTTCTAGTCTCCATGCTGAAGAATATGGATTTTGTAAGCAGTGTTATGACTGGCCGCTTCTTATTCTATTCTGTTCAATAAGACCGCAGAAAATTTACCAATAAACCCATGGCTGACGAATGTAGTCATATGGAACAGTTGAGCGTGGTTATCTGACAACGGTTGCAGTCTGAAGCATTTGATTGGCTTTGTCTCCAAACCAGCATGGAAATTTAGCCAATAAAATGATTAAAAATTGTAAACAACAGGCATCACAGGTGCAGCCATCTAGATGATGACAGATAGTTTTTTTGTAATATCAACTTAAAAAGTAGCGTCAGTGTAACATGCATTTTCACTGGATTACTGGTTGCTATGAATATTCATAAAAACAAACTTTTATCACCCCAAGGCCACCAAGAAGGAGAGTGGTATGACTGAATGTGGGTTCTGACAATGGCCATAAACATGTGGAATGATGACAATAACTGTATAAATAATACCTTTACTTAAAACCTGTCACATATATATTCTGTTGGAACTTCATCAGTTGTCATAATTATCGGTAGTGCATTTACGAAAAAACTATACAAACATATTTGGAGAACCTAGAGAATAAAATGTAACATTAACATAGTTTGCTCTCTGTAGATCCTAAGTCAGCTGATAATTCCCCATTATGTGGACAAAAGCTCCATGTTAGCTTTAAATCAGTGTGTGTAGTTAAAATTTTGGAATTTTTTATATACTCAGGGCGACCAAGAGAATTTTTGTTTAAGAATGTTACCAACAGTAAATACTAGGAAAACTAGCTTATCCAAACTGCCATATATGCATGAACACACAATTCTTGTTTGAAAATAGACCTAGGCTCTGCAAAAACTGCTGCAAATTTCTGTTATTACCTGCTACATTAGTGAAATATTAATAATTGCATGCTGTACAGTCAACCCTGGAACATTCAGTTCCACTTTTAGAAAAATATTGCACCAATCAGCTGGGATTTTCTGTTGGCTGCTGCATTAAAAATGTTATTTCATAAGAAGTACCACTCTCTAAACCAACCTGGAAAACCATTTCCATTTCCACCTGTTGTGCGAGATTCTTCCTCCTCTTCTTCATCTTCCTCCTCATCACTAGACACCTGAAATCCAGCTTCTCTCTTTTCCTCTGTTGATATCTCACACAGATCTAACTGCTGCAACTTTGGCATCTCTTGAATAATTCGTCCTCTACAAAAACCCAACAGAAAACAAAATTTTACAAGCTTTAACATATACCTTTTTACTCCTCTGCAAAGCAAACACAATTAACCCTCTTTCTTCAACAGAATTCGCACAACAAAGGGTTTATTTGTAGACTGGTTTAGCATAGGATCAATAATTGTTTGCTGACCATGCACATATACAAAAAACATGAAAATATTTCAAATAAAGTCAACAAAATGATGTGAAGTATATTAGACTTTGAATAATTAGTTCAAAGGAAAGATGTGTTGTGACATTTTAAACCTGTCATTCATTGTTCATCTATAATTTTGAAAATTCTCTTGACTTTGTTGTTTTTATTTAAAAGAGATAAAAGGAATTTGATAAATGTATGTTCAACTTGTAATAACAGATATAAGGCTGAACCAGTCTACACTTAAACCCATAGTCATACTGATTCTGCTAATAATTTACAATGGTTTGTCGAGGCGGTAAATGGCATATGATTGTGAATGGTTTGTAAAGGCATAAAATGGCAAATGATTGTGAATGGTTTGTAAAGACATAAAATGACATATGATTGTGAATGATTTGTAAAGGCATAAATGACATATGATTGCGAATGATTTGTAAAGGCATAAAATGGCATATGATTGTGAATGGTTTGTAAAGAGGTAAAATGGCGTATGATTGTGAATGGTTTGTAAAGGCATAAAATGGCATATGATTGTGAATGGTTTGTAAAGGCATAAAATGGCATATGATTGTGAATGGTTTTTTAAAGGCATAAAATGGCATATGATTGTGAATGGTTTGTAAAGGCATAAAATGGCATATGATTGTGAATGGTTTGTAAAGGCATAAAATGGCATATGATTGTGAATGGTTTGTAAAGGCATAAAATGGCGTATGATAGTGAATGGTTTGTAAAGGCATAAAATGGCATATGATTGTGAATGGTTTGTAAAGGCATAAAATGGCATATGATTGTGAATGGTTTGTAAAGACATAAAATGGCATATGATTGTGAATGGTTTGTAAAGGCATAAAATGGCATGATTGTGAATGGTTTGTAAAGGCATAAAATTGCATATGATTGTGAATGGTTTGTAAAGGCATAAAATGGCATATGATTGTGAATGGTTTGTAAAGAGGTAAAATGGCATATGATTGTGAATGGCTTGTAAAGGCATAAAATGGCATATGATTGTGAATGGTTTGTAAAGGCATAAAATGGCATATGATTGTGAATGGTTTGTAAAGGTATAAAATTGCATATGATTGTGAATGGTTTGTAAAGACATAAAATGGCATATGATTGTGAATGGTTTGTAAAGGCATAAAATGGCATGATTGTGAATGGTTTGTAAAGGCATAAAATGGCATATGACTGTGAATGGTTTGTAAAGGCATAAAATGGCATATGATTGTGAATGGTTTGTAAAGAGGTAAAATGGCATATGATTGTGAATGGTTTGTAAAGGCATAAATTGGCATATGATTGTGAATGGTTTGTAAAGACATAAAATAGCATATGATTGTGAATGGTTTGTAAAGAGGTAAAATGGCATATGATTGTGAATGGTTTGTAAAGGCATAAATTGGCATATGATTGTGAATGGTTTGTAAAGGCATAAAATAGCATATGATTGTGAATGGTTTGTAAAGGCATAAAATGGCATATGATTGTGAATGGTTTGTAAAGGCATAAAATGGCATATGATTGTGAATGGTTTGTAAAGGCATAAAATGGCATACGATTGTTAAGTGCTTTAGTAAAATTACATAAATTTGAAGAAAGGATATCAAGGAAGAAATTTTCTTTTATCTAAGGGAAAAAAATAAGAAAATGTCTAATATTTCAAGATTTAAGAACATTTCTAAGTTCAATTCAGAAAAAAATAACTTGGATTCTTTATGAATATGTTTGGAAGTGGTGATCCACATTAAATCACTGACCTGTAATCTGGATACTATGTTTGGTAGTGGTGATCCACATTAAATCACTGACCTGTAATCTGGATACTATGTTTGGTAGTGGTGATCCACATTAAATCACTGACCTGTAATCTGGATACTATGTTTGGAAGTGGTGATCCACATTAAATCACTGACCTGTAATCTGGATACTATGTTTGGTAGTGGTGATCCACATTAAATCACTGACCTGTAATCTGGATACTATGTTTGGTAATGGTGATCCACAATCACTGACCTGTAATCTGGATACTATGTTTGGTAATGGTGATCCACAATCACTGACCTGTAATCTGGATACTATGTTTGGTAATGGTGATCCACATTAAATCACTGACCTGTAATCTGGATACTATGTTTGGTAATGGTGATCCACATTAAATCACTGACCTGTAATCTGGATACTATGTTTGGTAATGGTGATCCACATTAAATCACTGACCTGTAATCTGGATACTATGTTTGGTAATGGTGATCCACATTAAATCACTGACCTGTAATCTGGATACTATGTTTGGTAGTGGTGATCCACAATCACTGACCTGTAATCTGGATACTATGTTTGGTAATGGTGATCCACAATCACTGACCTGTAATCTGGATACTATGTTTGGTAATGGTGATCCACATTAAATCACTGACCTGTAATCTGGATACTATGTTTGGTAGTGGTGATCCACAATCACTGACCTGTAATCTGGATACTATGTTTGGTAGTGGTGATCCACATTAAATCACTGACCTGTAATCTGGATACTATGTTTGGTAATGGTGATCCACATTAAATCACTGACCTGTAATCTGGATACTATGTTTGGTAATGGTGATCCACAATCACTGACCTGTAATCTGGATACTATATTTGGTAATGGTGATCCACATTAAATCACTGACCTGTAATCTGGATACTATGTTTGGTAATGGTGATCCACATTAAATCACTGACCTGTAATCTGGATACTATGTTTGGTAATGGTGATCCACAATCACTGACCTGTAATCTGGATACTATGTTTGGTAATGGTGATCCACAATCACTGACCTGTAATCTGGATACTATGTTTGGTAATGGTGATCCACAATCACTGACCTGTAATCTGGATACTATGTTTGGTAATGGTGATCCACAATCACTGACCTGTAATCTGGATACTATGTTTGGTAATGGTGATCCACAATCACTGACCTGTAATCTGGATACTATGTTTGGTAGTGGTGATCCACAATCACTGACCTGTAATCTGGATACTATGTTTGGTAATGGTGATCCACATTAAATCACTGACCTGTAATCTGGATACTATGTTTGGTAATGGTGATCCACAATCACTGACCTGTAATCTGGATACTATGTTTGGTAATGGTGATCCACAATCACTGACCTGTAATCTGGATACTATGTTTGGTAGTGGTGATCCACAATCACTGACCTGTAATCTGGATACTATGTTTGGTAATGGTGATCCACAATCACTGACCTGTAATCTGGATACTATGTTTGGTAATGGTGATCCACATTAAATCACTGACCTGTAATCTGGATACTATGTTTGGTAATGGTGATCCACAATCACTGACCTGTAATCTGGATACTATGTTTGGTAATGGTGATCCACAATCACTGACCTGTAATCTGGATACTATGTTTGGTAATGGTGATCCACAATCACTGACCTGTAATCTGGATACTATGTTTGGTAATGGTGATCCACAATCACTGACCTGTAATCTGGATACTATGTTTGGTAATGGTGATCCACAATCACTGACCTGTAATCTGGATACTATGTTTGGTAATGGTGATCCACAATCACTGACCTGTAATCTGGATACTATGTTTGGTAGTGGTGATCCACAATCACTGACCTGTAATCTGGATACTATGTTTGGTAATGGTGATCCACAATCACTGACCTGTAATCTGGATACTATGTTTGGTAATGGTGATCCACAATCACTGACCCGTAATCTGGATACTATGTTTGGTAATGGTGATCCACATTAAATCACTGACCTGTAATCTGGATACTATGTTTGGTAGTGGTGATCCACAATCACTGACCTGTAATCTGGATACTATGTTTGGTAGTGGTGATCCACATTAAATCACTGACCTGTAATCTGGATACTATGTTTGGTAATGGTGATCCACATTAAATCACTGACCTGTAATCTGGATACTATGTTTGGTAATGGTGATCCACAATCACTGACCTGTAATCTGGATACTATGTTTGGTAATGGTGATCCACAATCACTGACCTGTAATCTGGATACTATGTTTGGTAGTGGTGATCCACATTAAATCACTGACCTGTAATCTGGATACTATGTTTGGTAGTGGTGATCCACATTAAATCACTGACCTGTAATCTGGATACTATGTTTGGTAATGGTGATCCACAATCACTGACCTGTAATCTGGATACTATGTTTGGTAGTGGTGATCCACATTAAATCACTGACCTGTAATCTGGATACTATGTTTGGTAATGGTGATCCACAATCACTGACCTGTAATCTGGATACTATGTTTGGTAGTGGTGATCCACAATCACTGACCTGTAATCTGGATACTATGTTTGGTAATGGTGATCCACAATCACTGACCTGTAATCTGGATACTATGTTTGGTAATGGTGATCCACATTAAATCACTGACCTGTAATCTGGATACTATGTTTGGTAGTGGTGATCCACAATCACTGACCTGTAATCTGGATACTATGTTTGGTAGTGGTGATCCACAATCACTGACCTGTAATCTGGATACTATGTTTGGTAATGGTGATCCACATTAAATCACTGACCTGTAATCTGGATACTATGTTTGGTAATGGTGATCCACAATCACTGACCTGTAATCTGGATACTATGTTTGGTAATGGTGATCCACATTAAATCACTGACCTGGAATCTGGATACTATGTTTGGTAATGGTGATCCACATTAAATCACTGACCTGTAACCTGGATACTATGTTTGGTAATGGTGATCCACATTAAATCACTGACCTGTAATCTGGATACTATGTTTGGTAATGGTGATCCACATTAAATCACTGACCTGTAATCTGGATACTATGTTTGGTAATGGTGATCCACAATCACTGACCTGTAATCTGGATACTATGTTTGGTAGTGGTGATCCACATTAAATCACTGACCTGTAATCTGGATACTATGTTTGGTAGTGGTGATCCACATTAAATCACTGACCTGTAATCTGGATACTATGTTTGGTAGTGGTGATCCACATTAAATCACTGACCTGTAATCTGGATACTATGTTTGGTAGTGGTGATCCACATTAAATCACTGACCTGTAACCTGGATACTATGTTTGGTAATGGTGATCCACATTAAATCACTGACCTGTAATCTGGATACTATGTTTGGTAATGGTGATCCACATTAAATCACTGACCTGTAATCTGGATACTATGTTTGGTAATGGTGATCCACATTAAATAACTGACCTGTAATCTGGATACTATGTTTGGTAGTGGTGATCCACAATCACTGACCTGTAATCTGGATACTATGTTTGGTAGTGGTGATCCACAATCACTGACCTGTAATCTGGATACTATGTTTGGTAATGGTGATCCACAATCACTGACCTGTAATCTGGATACTATGTTTGGTAATGGTGATCCACAATCACTGACCTGTAATCTGGATACTATGTTTGGTAGTGGTGATCCACATTAAATCACTGACCTGTAATCTGGATACTATGTTTGGTAGTGGTGATCCACATTAAATCACTGACCTGTAATCTGGATACTATGTTTGGTAGTGGTGATCCACAATCACTGACCTGTAATCTGGATACTATGTTTGGTAATGGTGATCCACAATCACTGACCTGTAATCTGGATACTATGTTTGGTAATGGTGATCCACATTAAATCACTGACCTGTAATCTGGATACTATGTTTGGTAGTGGTGATCCACATTAAATCACTGACCTGTAATCTGGATACTATGTTTGGTAGTGGTGATCCACAATCACTGACCTGTAATCTGGATACTATGTTTGGTAGTGGTGATCCACATTAAATCACTGACCTGTAATCTGGATACTATGTTTGGTAATGGTGATCCACAATCACTGACCTGTAATCTGGATACTATGTTTGGTAGTGGTGATCCACATTAAATCACTGACCTGTAATCTGGATACTATGTTTGGTAGTGGTGATCCACATTAAATCACTGACCTGTAATCTGGATACTATGTTTGGTAATGGTGATCCACAATCACTGACCTGTAATCTGGATACTATGTTTGGTAATGGTGATCCACAATCACTGACCCGTAATCTGGATACTATGTTTGGTAATGGTGATCCACAATCACTGACCTGTAATCTGGATACTATGTTTGGTAATGGTGATCCACAATCACTGACCTGTAATCTGGATACTATGTTTGGTAGTGGTGATCCACAATCACTGACCTGTAATCTGGATACTATGTTTGGTAGTGGTGATCCACATTAAATCACTGACCTGTAATCTGGATACTATGTTTGGTAATGGTGATCCACATTAAATCACTGACCTGTAATCTGGATACTATGTTTGGTAATGGTGATCCACATTAAATCACTGACCTGTAATCTGGATACTATGTTTGGTAGTGGTGATCCACATTAAATCACTGACCTGTAATCTGGATACTATATTTGGTAATGGTGATCCACATTAAATCACTGACCTGTAATCTGGATACTATGTTTGGTAGTGGTGATCCACATTAAATCACTGACCTGTAATCTGGATACTATGTTTGGTAGTGGTGATCCACAATCACTGACCTGTAATCTGGATACTATGTTTGGTAGTGGTGATCCACAATCACTGACCTGTAATCTGGATACTATGTTTGGTAATGGTGATCCACATTAAATCACTGACCTGTAATCTGGATACTATGTTTGGTAATGGTGATCCACATTAAATCACTGACCTGTAATCTGGATACTATGTTTGGTAGTGGTGATCCACATTAAATCACTGACCTGTAATCTGGATACTATGTTTGGTAGTGGTGATCCACAATCACTGACCTGTAATCTGGATACTATGTTTGGTAATGGTGATCCACATTAAATCACTGACCTGTAATCTGGATACTATGTTTGGTAATGGTGATCCACATTAAATCACTGACCTGTAATCTGGATACTATGTTTGGTAGTGGTGATCCACATTAAATCACTGACCTGTAATCTGGATACTATGTTTGGTAGTGGTGATCCACAATCACTGACCTGTAATCTGGATACTATGTTTGGTAATGGTGATCCACAATCACTGACCTGTAATCTGGATACTATGTTTGGTAATGGTGATCCACAATCACTGACCTGTAATCTGGATACTATGTTTGGTAATGGTGATCCACAATCACTGACCTGTAATCTGGATACTATGTTTAATAGTGGTGATCCACATTAAATCACTGACCTGTAATCTGGATACTATGTTTGGTAATGGTGATCCACAATCACTGACCTGTAATCTGGATACTATGTTTGGTAATGGTGATCCACATTAAATCACTGACCTGTAATCTGGATACTATGTTTGGTAATGGTGATCCACATTAAATCACTGACCTGTAATCTGGATACTATGTTTGGTAATGGTGATCCACAATCACTGACCTGTAATCTGGATACTATGTTTGGTAGTGGTGATCCACAATCACTGACCTGTAATCTGGATACTATGTTTGGTAATGGTGATCCACAATCACTGACCTGTAATCTGGATACTATGTTTGGTAGTGGTGATCCACAATCACTGACCTGTAATCTGGATACTATGTTTGGTAGTGGTGATCCACATTAAATCACTGACCTGTAATCTGGATACTATGTTTGGTAATGGTGATCCACAATCACTGACCTGTAATCTGGATACTATGTTTGGTAATGGTAATCCACATTCACTGACCTGTAATCTGGATACTATGTTTGGTAATGGTGATCCACAATCACTGACCTGTAATCTGGATACTATGTTTGGTAATGGTGATCCACATTCACTGACCTGTAATCTGGATACTATGTTTGGTAATGGTGATCCACAATCACTGACCTGTAATCTGGATACTATGTTTGGTAGTGGTGATCCACATTAAATCACTGACCTGTAATCTGGATACTATGTTTGGTAGTGGTGATCCACAATCACTGACCTGTAATCTGGATACTATGTTTGGTAGTGGTGATCCACAATCACTGACCTGTAATCTGGATACTATGTTTGGTAGTGGTGATCCACAATCACTGACCTGTAATCTGGATACTATGTTTGGTAGTGGTGATCCACATTAAATCACTGACCTGTAATCTGGATACTATGTTTGGTAATGGTGATCCACAATCACTGACCTGTAATCTGGATACTATGTTTGGTAGTGGTGATCCACATTAAATCACTGACCTGTAATCTGGATACTATGTTTGGTAGTGGTGATCCACAATCACTGACTTGTAATCTGGATACTATGTTTGGTAGTGGTGATCCACAATCACTGACCTGTAATCTGGATACTATGTTTGGTAATGGTGATCCACAATCACTGACCTGTAATCTGGATACTATGTTTGGTAGTGGTGATCCACATTAAATCACTGACCTGTAATCTGGATACTATGTTTGGTAGTGGTGATCCACAATCACTGACCTGTAATCTGGATACTATGTTTGGTAATGGTGATCCACAATCACTGACCTGTAATCTGGATACTATTTTTGGTAATGGTGATCCACAATCACTGACCTGTAATCTGGATACTATGTTTGGTAATGGTGATCCACAATCACTGACCTGTAATCTGGATACTATGTTTGGTAGTGGTGATCCACAATCACTGACCTGTAATCTGGATACTATGTTTGGTAATGGTGATCCACAATCACTGACCTGTAATCTGGATACTATGTTTGGTAGTGGTGATCCACAATCACTGACCTGTAATCTGGATACTATGTTTGGTAGTGGTGATCCACAATCACTGACCTGTAATCTGGATACTATGTTTGGTAATGGTGATCCACAATCACTGACCTGTAATCTGGATACTATGTTTGGTAATGGTGATCCACATTAAATCACTGACCTGTAATCTGGATACTATGTTTGGTAGTGGTGATCCACATTAAATCACTGACCTGTAATCTGGATACTATGTTTGGTAGTGGTGATCCACATTAAATCACTGACCTGTAATCTGGATACTATGTTTGGTAATGGTGATCCACAATCACTGACCTGTAATCTGGATACTATGTTTGGTAATGGTGATCCACAATCACTGACCTGTAATCTGGATACTATGTTTGGTAATGGTGATCCACAATCACTGACCTGTAATCTGGATACTATGTTTGGTAATGGTGATCCACAATCACTGACCTGTAATCTGGATACTATGTTTGGTAATGGTGATCCACAATCACTGACCTGTAATCTGGATACTGGGTGCATGGATTCCCCTTCAAGTTCAGGATTATCAAACTTTGTGGAATTTCATCTGAAAATATAATATACATGTGTACACATATTGTGAAAGTGACTGACACAATTATAGTAAGCCTTTAAACTAACTGAATTTCAGGTAACAGATTTGATGCTCTACCAATTTTGGTGCTGGGGGTTGGGTGGGGGTGGGTGCGGGGGGAATAAACCAAGAGCCATTCAACTTTATCGCAGTATATACTAGATATGTATACACAGTAAGGGACTATCGCAGTATATACTAGATATATATACAAAGTAAGGGACTATCGCAGTATATACTAGATATGTATACACAGTAAGGGACCCTAACTTCGACCTAAGCAGTCAACAGACAAAATTTACTTTAATAGCTTAGTATTTTAATAAGATCACAGATGGACTGATGAACAGACAGACAAAGCAGCAACTAAATGCCCCCTTAAAACTTTTTGAGGATGATAAAAAACACAACATATGCCTAGCTAACTGGAATACTTCAAATACCTGTCTATTAAGGGAAGTTGTATTGACTGATTCAGTTAAAGGGTTGCTTTAACCATTTATTTGCTGCAAACACTAATCTAAATAGTGTTTCCTGCTAGTAGAGTTATGAAATAAACCTTTATATTACTGGTTATACAACAATATTAATATCAATATCAATATAGAGATACTACCCTACTTGTAAGGAATTATTTCATTTCTGTCTGTAGAAGGGGATAAATAATATAGCTAATACCTGGCTTTATTGGTGCAATACTCACCCACATCGACATTTGAGATCTGATTTTCTGAGATATCCAAGAACAGTAGTTTCTGTAGGAATGAGAGGTTTTCTATCACCTTTATCCTGTTGTTGGCCAACGTCAGGAATGAAATGTTCCTCAAACTCTCCAAGTTTTCTATTTTCTTAATCAGATTCTGAAACCAGAAAAGGAAAATTTTTGTATTTTTTTGTTTTGATATATAAGTCTACACATTAACAACAATATGCTTTGATTAAAATTAAACAGATGAAAATAAACAATCAACAGTGTGCAGTTGGACAGTTTCATTGTCTATTACCTTACAATAAAATTGAACTCATCATGGAGATTTGTAAGAACTTAACAATTAACATGCTACCCACAAATTGATCATGATTAGATAAGCCGTGTAGATCCAGATCAGTTGGTGATCAACAATGGCACTATAAGCAGCTGAGACTTAAGCAGTATGTCTAAAAACCTTTGCATTAAGTTGTTTGTATGCATAAAAATTAAATTGGTGGGAAACAAATGTAGCACAATATGAGCTCAAGCAAAAATTAAAATACGGATATGACTATATAACATAATTGGGCCAATAGAAGACTCTTCTAACTTGTTTGTTTTTCATATTTTGCAGAAGGTAAAAATCTTATTATTTTTCAGTAGTGAACTGAAAAATTCTTTTTTTTAACCAAGTATTATAATTAAACAATATTTTCTTGATTGTGTTACACAGCGATATTTAATCTTTGTTACATAGATGTATTTGTAATTCAATTGTTTGACTTGAGAATAGTTTTGTCTTTAATTAAAGTTCTGTTGACCTGTTGAGTTGTATTTACCTCCTACTTAGAGCCCTAGATGCAAGGTGTCCCCAAAATCGGCAGAATCGTTCTAGAAAAAATGATGTCCCAAGGCCTTACACCTATAGAATAGCCGCACCCCCAACTCCTTAACGATAAAATCTGGTAAAAAAGTGTGGCGATTACACGAGTGAATACGGTATTATTATTTTTTTCTCCTTCTTCTACTGCTTTCCAATGAGCCTCCAATTATTGATCGAGTGAATCTTAAAACAAAGAAAATACTTACAACTTGTAGATAGACATTGGTAACACTGTTCCCTAACAGCTCAAGTCCATCTATGTCCCTAATTCTCTCTCTGTCCAGACGTAAATGGGTGATTTTGTTCAGCGCTTCAACTCTTAAAAAGAAAATGATACCAAACAAAAAACATCATTGGCCGTTAAATATGCCCCTAGAAGATGCAATGATATTAAATATGACCTTGGATATGACCTTCACCTTGAAGGCAACACATGTAAATGCTATGCCCAACAGACATTCAAGTGTATGTTTGTTTATTGGGTTTATCATCCCACCAACAGTATTTCAGTTATCTGGAGACGGTGTCCACTTGAAACAGATATAGTGCCTTCACTGTGTAAAGCATACCGTCAACAATTTATTTTTAAAATGTAAACATTCTTTTGACATTAATGTTAGAATAAAAGTGTAATGAAATGCTATATTAAAATAAAGTATAATAAACTAATATTATCTCACTCAAATATTGTTTGACAAGCCCATTTATGATTTTCCTTTTTATGATGGTGGAGGTTACAGTTATGTGACCTCTGATCAGACCTCTGACCTGACCTCTGACCTGGAGATTGATATCTGACAATGATATTAATACATTTGTACTTACATTTGATCCTGTGGCAATTTATCAGCTTCTGGCGGGAGATTTCTTTTCGCTATCAGGTGAAGATTCAACCTGGCTGGCTTTGTTTCTTCAAATAAAACCAATATTAATTAAAATACATGTAGACAGTTCACAAGTTAGTTGCTGAAAATAGCAGGACTGATAGATGAATGTAAAGCTTAAATATTTAAAAGTGATATCAAGAATCAAACTTCCACAATAATGATTAGTTGCATTGATAATATCTTGACCCTATCAAGTACAGAAAACTACCCATTTATTCCATCTGACCAATAAATAAATTCTCCTCAATTCGTTCCTTTCACTCAATTTGGGACAGTTAAGGCATCCGGGTAACAAACATATTGTTTAGTTATCACCTAAAGCTGCAGCAGATTTTATGATAAACTGCCAATGGAACTGAGAGAACTCTTTCAAAATCATTTTTTGTGTTCCTGGCCAATACTGCATTAAAACCACATTTAAAATCACAAGGAAATCTTGAACTGTATAATGCTCAAAATACCATGGACTCTAGTTGATGGTGCATGATTACTGGACCTGTGTACCTATCTTTCTTAAACTATGCACAAATTGTGTAGAAAAAACTTATGATTAAATAGTTACTTACCAATGAAAGTATTTTTGCACTTTTATTCTTTAAGCGTTGTACTGAACAAAGAATATTCAACTAATTTTCTTGCCATTTCAACATAGCATCATTATTTGCAAATTAAAATTAAATCATTTTACTGACTATGTTTTGAAAATGAATAACAGAAGTTTATTGTATTATAAAATACATTTAAACAAATAAATGTTGTCAATTTGACATTAATTTTATACACAAAACAAAAACACTGGTTGAGTTTAATCCAAGTTCTTGTACATGGGATGATGTCCTAAATATTGGATAATTTGACATCCCTAGGACCCTGGACGGCCAGTGTAGATGTTTTCATAACCAGACAATTACGGCAATAAAACCCCAGGTGCAGATGTTACATGGTACCTGGCTACAAGTTAGTGTTTTGTTTTCACCCCCTCCCTCCAATCACTGTTTTACTTCACACTTAACATGCATGCAGCTAGTCTTTTATTAGGACCTGTGACTTTAGAAAAAAAAAGTTTGTAAAGTTAAGTTTAAGTCATATCCTTATTGCTAAATATATATGATAAAATCATGTTTCCTCTGAGAGCAAATATAAAATTGAAAGGGAGGGGGTGGGGTGGGGGGAAGTCAGGGGCCCACTACCTGGCTCCATATATGGAGCACTGAAATGAATGCTTTAATGACTAAGTTCAGAAATGTCTTAGAAATTACACCAGTGACATCATGAACAGTTGGCTAACAAACACTGATCACATCATGGGGATCCCCTTATCCATGCCCCCAGGGCTGAGGATCGTCTGGGATCATTATTATGCTGGTCACAAGTCATGGACATTGCTGCAGTAGGGTCACTTTCTGATCAGTGTTACTGTGTGCTCACATGAACATGAGCATCCAGCTACACCAACTGATACTGCAACAACACGCCCCAGAGCCCCATCTCCATGACAGTACAGGGAAAACAGTTTGTTACCCTGGAAATGATACTTATCTCTGTCACTGATATAAGCATTGATCATTTGACAGCTGATGCAGTTGCCTGGTGACCATGAAGCTGTCACCATTATCTTCATAGACAAGATAATCAGGGATATGTGCTCAGAATTACCTTTGAAGCTGATGTATGCCGACAACATAGTGAAATAAGGGGACAATTGCACTTTACTGGTACATAAAAAATGCTCTGTTGGTGAATGCTAAGTTTTATTTCGCATAGTTCAATTTCCTCTATTGATTCATGTTTGATGTTATTGTTTATCGGAGGTTAGCTCCCCGGAACCCCTGTAATGTATTAAAATTTGAAGCAAGAGCAACATGCATGCTTTGTTCGGAGACTCATGTGTTGAAGCAGTAAACATACAAATACCAGTAAAGTACAATCTGGCCAAATTTAATCCATGATAAGCCCACTCTAGTGTCTATATATAAAACCTGCAAGGCCTCTTTGGAAAATAGTTGCATGAAAGTAAATGAATTGAAAATCAACAAGCCAACAGATGCACTCAACAAGGGTCACAGACCTGTGGCGTAACCTCCATTCGAAAAATTGAAAATTTAAAAGTACCAAAAAGCACTAAGAAAGTCGATGCTTAACGCGGGTTAGGAATGATATATTTTCTTTCCATAGTTTCTATGTTATAAAATCTTTTTACCACACCAATCAAATTGACAAGGTTTAAAATGATAAAACTTATACACATCAGGATTTTAGTCGTTCATATTTTGCGTTAAGTTCCTTGCATGTCTGCATTTTACCTGTTATTCATTAGAAAAGACACGATATATATACAAAAGTATTACTACAAATGTTATTTCCCTTGTAATTGTACGTAACTTCAAGAATGGCCCAGATATGCGCCTACAAACATGGTGTCCTGTTAATTCAATTCTCTGACCAAATGAGGTGTCACAGCAAAGCTTCTATATTACCAGCATGCAAAGTTAGAGACAGGGCCATGTACCTTTTTTGGCACGACAAGAAACATTATGTGCACACGATCTAAGTGACACCAAGGCCGGTCAAAAGGATTAGTTAAAGGCTAGAGACTGCTTTTGTTATGGAATTTCAGTTGCCTTGGGTCCGAGCCTCATGACGATGATTGCTTTTTCTACCTTTGTGAAGTTGAACATATTTCACTTTTCAGGCACTGATTACCCAATAACACGAACTCCAAAGATCGATGTATCATAATTAACTAACAATAAACCAATGACAAGTCAAATATTTACACAGTTGTCTACAATTAAATAAAATGTACCTGTTTTGTCAGCTGCTCCATCGTCTTGTTCGGATTCCATTTTTAAGCATTTGTTTGATCTAGAGTTCGGTCAATAGCAAACGTCTGGCGATCTGATATTTTCCGGAAATGTTCGTCTATTTCCGTAACAAACGGAGCTCTTCCACTCGGAACTCCTCGGGTAATTCCGTAAATCCAAAGCTTGTCGGAGATCGCCGAGTAGGTACGATTGGAGCTCTTCATGTGATTCCGTCCTCGGGACTATTATCAGTCTTTACGTTTCGATTGTTTTCGAAAAGTTTCTTTGTGCTGATTGATTCTGAACGTGTTGATTTTGTCCATCTTATCGATCTAAATAATAATGGACATATTCATCGTTTATGCATTATTTAATAATGCGTTCACCGACAGCGGGATTTGACAGGTATAAGGGTGACGTCAGCGGGACTGGCGTCAGTGTCCATTACATCTTTTATCAAGGATTGACCATAAATTTATAATTAGATATTCGATGAAAGTTTATCGTTTGATAGCTAAATATATGGACGCTTAAATGTTACTAAAAACCCAACATTTTATTGTAATATTTACGTCAGAATGCACCTACCACATTCCAAAACTCAAATTTCGCCGGGGCTGGGGGATGATGAATGTACACACCCAGCCGTCGAATCTGTCTCTCTATCTCTCACTCTGTGTGTCTCTCTCTGCCTCTCTCTGCCACCGCCTCTCTCTCTGCCCCCGCCTCCCTCCTCTCTCTCTCTCTCTCTCAGATTATATATGATGAAATAACATTAGGCTGCCTCGTTAAATAAACACGAGAATGCTAACGATTCTGTTTTACTGCATATTATATTACTATATTGTCCCCCCACCCCCAACCACGCCATCTGAAATTTAACATTTTAACATCTAACATTTCAGTGTGCGTCACATCTTTATGACAGTAGTACAGTATTATAATTGTAATATGTATGTCTAGTGCTACAGATAAGGCGAGTAAGCACGTATTTACGCCTAAATGTCTTGAACAAACGCATTGAAAGTAAACTATTTGTGTAAAAACATGTTTTTATGAAGGTTTGTCAAGGATCTGAGATGCAGATAATGACACTGTCTTCTAGATGTCAACGCTCCTCCTGTGAGAGCATGCATCCAGACCACATAATACTACTCGTACCCATGGTTCTCGCTCAATTTGACTTCTCCCTTCATCCCATGAAATATTTTTCATAGATTATCTTTGCTGCCGATAATACAACAGCTTGGATTCATAGAATAAAGTTTCTAGCTTTTGCAATGAGGGAAATGGCTCCATTTGGCTGCTACAGTTCAATGTGTTTTTTACTGAAACTTGTTGGAATGCAAACAATCAGTTGCTTTAAACTGCCTGATTATTTATTATCCAGCGCCAGGTATGGATCCACTGGGCGGGGAGGGATGGTGGCTGTATTCCCCCCACCACTAAAAAGGGACAAGAGTAGAGTTGTGAAAACACATAGATCTACATGTAAGATTAAAAAATATTCCCTGATGAAGGTTTTCAATGAACGAAACTTCGGAATAAATAAAACATAATTATTCGTGTTTGTGCGAATTATTTTTTCAAATATGTCATGTATGTAATTTGAGAATTAAGTATAGTTGAGTTGTGTTACTCTAGTGTCTATGGGATACTTGAATGTCTTTATATTTACATAAATGGCGTACACGGCTTGGGACATTTCCTTAGTCCTAAAACAAGGTCGTTAAAACGTGCTTCTTCAACATACCTAACATTTAAAGTCAATTCACGTCCCAAGATTAAATCTCAAAATCATTAAAACAAGCACTCAATCTAAAAATGATACCACACCCCGTCACATTATCCTGACACAGGGCCAACCAGTCGTGAAACTACCCTTATATTTGCTTGAGCGTTAGCAAGGGAGCTATACTACTACCATTTAATACAACTTTGGTATGTCGCAGCCCGGGATCGAGCCCAGGGCCTCCCGTACATTTATATGATCAGTGTTCAAGTTACCTGTATTGTTGGGTATGAGCAACACTGTCTCATGTAAAATATGACAAACACAATAAACACAATTATTTTTATTTCGTAACTCTTCTTAACATATGGTGTATAGTTAGTGATCAAGGACCATAAGATTGTATAACATGTTCTAGCTTAATGTCTCACCTTCGAGATCACGTGGCGGCGGTTATCATACAGATCGCTGGTCCTTAGATAACGACTGGATGGTTTGTTTAAAGATAGCTGCCAACTTGTTCAATTAATTCACCATTTCAAACATATACCTATACAACGGAACATTTTTTTCACCTTAATTGATGTTTTATTTTTTATATTTTGATTAAACATGTTTATTGCAAAATGACATAATATTATATATATATATCATAAAACATATTTAAAAAAACGAACATAAACCAACATTGCTAATCAATAAATTAACTTTTTATTGATATGCCTATGTAATGAACTTACAATCGTTCTATGACCTTGCTGGATTGAACGGACTAAATACAATCTGTTTAATGTATAAAAGATATGTTGCCATTCATATTTTGGAATGTAAGCGAAGAACACTGCTAAAAAAGTCTGACAATTGACCTATAATGTTAATAAATAACAGAAAGCAATATACCGAGAGCTTTATAATGTAAAGGTAATAAATGGGTTCCTGCCTTTGTTTCAACACATCTACTTTTTTATTTCAATTAAAATAAGCAAATTCTGTATGGTACATTACCTTTAATTCTATAAATAGATCATGTTGCACAATATAAGAAAACTACGACCATAGTGTGGTTCTTTCTACAATAGATTACATAGAGAAACAAGGGACACAGCCATGTTGAAACTGCTGATTCTCGCTGCTGTGGCCACCAACGTTGCCATTGGCTACCCACTCCATGCATCCTGCAAGATAAGTTTGTAAGTAGCTATTTTTATGGCGTGATTTTTAAAATTTACGTCAAGCGACCCAAATCTTACTCATTCCACGTTCTTTTCTACTTTCATTAAGCTTAATAAAGTTACAAGTTCAGATGCACAAGACAACACAGCTGTAAGCAGGTAGATTGCTGCCTTCACAGTGATGAGCATTAAACATAAATGTCAGATTCAAAATCAGTTTTTGTTGTTCGATTAGTCAAAATAAATTGTAACAAACACTAGTTTCAGCCAGCGTGTGAATGGATCTCCACGAAGTCGGGCGTTGACACTTTCACCTGCATCTCCGACACGTTTAGTTAACAAACAGTAACATAGCCTGATCTTTGCTTCGAAAATGTTGAGATAAAATTTAAATTTGTAATTGACACGAATATTTCGACCAATACTTTAAGCAATGCTTGCATCTTACAAGTTACAACCTACAAAAATATAAGTATTCGTGAAGTTTAGACTCTAATCTAAAAAGTATATTGCAGCTATATTAAAGATTTGCTGTATGATGTTGCTCTTGAACTATTCCAAGACGTCCATCTGTCTCTGTTTCCAGTTTAGCATGAACTTGCCACTCTGCTATAAAAGTTTACATTTGGGGTATGTCATTATTTTTCAACAAACATTTTAGAAAGTTTCCATCAGTTACGTGCCAAGACTTCTCGACAAAGGTCGTCAGCCAGGCCAAGATGTGGGAGACGGCCGACAATTGTGCCAGTGGTGGAGAGAAATGTCTTTATAAGGTATGACATAGGTGGATGTGCATGTACTAAAAGGAAAACACACACTCTCGCCGGCGCACACACACTTTTGCGCGCGCACACACATACACGCACACACACACACGCGCGCGCGCGCACACACGCAATGTGATAGCACATAACACAAATATAACAAACAACAGTTTCCGCCTTTAGTAGATATGACAATGTACCCGTATCAACATGAAAATAATTAAGACAGGACATAAATAATATACAAAGTACAGGTTAGTGTCTATTTAGTGAGAAACTTCAGAAAAGAAACGTAGAAGGGACGAGGGCAGCGTGGTAAGGAATGTTTTGTTATGTTTTTGAAATACATTGCAGCGACCAATTATGCTCATTATAGCATCGTCCAGCCTTTTGGTGGTTGAAGACCCCAGACACATGTTTGGGTAGAACCACCGGCGCACCGTATGTTAGCAAGATTACCTCACATAAACTCCTTCGTCCTGAACGGGACTCGAACCCACGCGGTGAGAGGCGAAGCAGTGAAAGGAGTTACAAATCGGCGACTCTACCACTACGCCACGTGCGCTCCTGAGGTAAGGACTGGAATACGAGACTAAGGCTTGTATCCACAAACCTTATTTTCAATACTTAGGTCGTGGACTCGCGCCTTCATTCACAATCAGTGGGCACCCGATCTCCAGTAATTACGTCATCGAAATATTTTAGCAGTTAATAGTCTTTTCATATTTTTGAATAAAAATACAACATGCAGCCGTTATCTATTACATTGTATTTACAGTGTGAGCTGCTGATATATCGATATATCCGAAATGTCAGTATATTTACAAATTAAGCTACTTAACCATAATAAAATTGTCAATTTAGCCATTTGTGACGTAGCTCTGTAACACATGTTGAGATTTTATTATTTTTTATTTTTTTATTGTATACAACAGATAGTATCCAGTTCGTCTACAGAAATCAAGGGTACCCACGAGACACCCGTCAAACATTACGTCGATGACATCACATTCAATATGAAATCTAACGGAAACGGCTGCGATGTGGAGGTATGACGTGCATGCACTGTTCTTCATTTTAACGTAAATTCGTTGGTAGCATCCCGATCTCATGGGAGTAGAAAGACCCGAGTCACTTGTCTGACTCCCAAATCCCAAAGGCAGCCCCTGGGTTTTACGGAAAGTTTTATGGCTTGAAAATAAAACAAAGGCAGCCCCAGGGTTTTACTGAAAGTTTTCTGTCTTTGAAATTAGTACATTTAAGTATCACGTTAGCTATCACAATTATTACAAACAGCCTAAACGATTATACGCATAAAACATCTACAAGGACTCCGGTAAAAGTGTCACCATTTTCGAACTCACATAGTGAGACAAGGGAGTATAATGCGATATTGTTTTCTAAAAAGTATCGCCGCGGTTACTTCCCCTAACAAAACAAAAAAAAAATGTCGATATAATATGTATAAATGGTTATAACTAGTTTGCTCATTGGTTGGATGTTAATAAATACTATCTGCAAAGAAGACTAAAAATTACCATACACAGTATCGGATCAAGATCGACTTGCATCAGGCGTGCGTCGTTTCTAAATTTTGCAAAACAGAAGAAACAAGTATTTTAGGTACATTTAATTTTATAAACTAGTTAAAAAGATAGAAATTGATTTGATATGTAGCGCTCATAATGAATTCCAGAAGTAAAAAAAGGAGAAAAAGTTAAGGTCGTTAACACGTATTTCTTTCGCATAATTAACATTTAAAAATCCCGGCATCTCTAAGGTAAAATCAAGGATCTGTCTCTGTTATATGAGTAATTTAAAAGGAAATTTGTCTTATTTGTTTAAAAAATGTACATGTCATGTATTTAGTACAAGTCTTAAAATGTTGTAATTGTTCTGCTCATCTGTTGCTTCAATGTGACTAAACTATAGTTCATGATGCCAATAAATGTATGATAATACACTGTTTAAAGGGGTACTTTTATTTCCAGGCCTTTTCTCGATCAGAAACCTGGTATGCCTACCTAGACGATGGAACAAACTACTGCAATCTGATGAATCTGGTGACTGGTACGATTTATTTATGTGAAATTATTATTTGTTTAAAATATGACAGGACATAAAAACATAATAATCTATATAATACACAATCGGAGAGAAATATTACAATTTCCATGCTGAAATATGTAATTTAATTGGTACGATTCTCGCATGGTCGAACAACAGCAGGAATACATTTGAACATCATAGCGAATTAGTCTCAGTCTCACGTAGGTACATAACGCATGGAATCTTTCGACCCGCTCTTCAAATGTATTTTAATTATGGCGTCACTATTTAGCCAATCATTGTATTGTTTATGAGTGATGTTTAAATATTTTGTATAATTATTACCACAAACGCATTTCGGAGCTTAAATCGGTCTAAATTGTTATGCCGAGACATTTTAACACAAAATCTCGTGATAAAAGGGAATATTATATACCATAACTAATTATTGTTAATTTTTTTGTTTCTTTATTAAACCGAAATTAAAAAAACATATTTGACCAAATGTGATGTGAAGTCGCTTAAACATGCAATGGTGTTCTTAATAGGCTAAAGATGCAACGTATCATGCACAAGATATGTTGCTTCTGTCAAGCATTTTATACATAAAAATGTACTCATAACTGTTGATTTGATAGCTGCTCCAGTATTTTGCTTTAACAAGTATTTTTCATTTACACATAATTGCAAAAAGATCATTATTTATATCGATTGTTTGCAACATGAAAACCAAAACTAAGAAGAAGACTTGCCTCTGGTAAATATTTCTCACCACAACGTTTCTTTCAGGTGCCCAGCTCAATGCTACCACCGGATACTCAGCTGAGACCAGTGATGATGTTTGCACTCAGTTCAGCAGTGCCAATTGTGACAAATATTGAAAACAGCATCGGGATCTCTTGTGGAAGTGTATAAATAGAACTAATAAAGATTTAAAAAAACGTTTATGTAAATAAATTCTGATTTGTACTGATGATGATGATAAAGCACGAGAGGAGGATGGGTATGTGATGGTGATGATGATGGATGATAATGATGTTGATGGATGTTGTTGATGGATGTTGATGATGATGATGATGATGATGGATGCTGGTATTGCTGGATGATAATGGTGATGATGATGATGATGGATGATACTGGATGATGATGCTGGATGATGATGCTGGATGATGATGATGGATGATGATGGATGATGATGATGGTGATGAATGATGATGATGACGATGAGTCTTGCGTTGGCTTTTAAGGATCTATTTATTGTAATATTGACAGAGTTCGAGGTCAATATAACAACAACCATCTCTGTAAAACTAAATATTGACTGAAACGTGAGTCTTTATTTGATATATTATGTTCCCAGTGAACTAGTAATTAAGAGACAACCGGTATTAGCACTAGTTTACCTTCATTGAATATATCACCATACTGTCTCACATTAAATGAAATTATAATGTGGGGGTTTGGGGGGGGGGGGGGGGGGGGGGGGGGGGGGCACTTTTCCATTTGAGGTGATATTTACAATAAACATGCATATTGGACCTTTAAAGAAAAAACAAACAACGACGGATAAATCAACACAATCATGCTAATACAACAATTGTTTTAACGATACTGCCAATGAAGAGCATTGTAAAATAAAATACACTGATGACCCTTTTAAATTTTTACAATCAAGTAAATGCGTTAAAAGAGAAATATAGTTTGTTTTTGCTGATGGATGTATATCCAATTCAATTTGAGTTCATCATGTTTTTATCGATCTTCAAATTCATAGTAAACGCATATAAACGGAAGTATTTGAAAGCAATTAAAGAGAAATTAAATAAAATATAACTTAAATAGACCAAAACTACTAACTATAATCCCACATTTTATTGAACTTGCAGTCAAATCATTTCACCGGCTTTCGCTGACCCATCGAAAGGAACGCGTGTTTCTAATTTTAATTAACCATCAGGAAGACATGTGTTAGGTAACCCGTCAACCTCTCGTGATTAAGGTCACGTATCTTCGAATGCAGTTTGATTTGCCTGACAACCGTTCCTCGCCTGTCATCCTAGTTCTAGAGTACAGTTCTTGCCTAAAGTTGCAGCCATTTTTTCTTAAGTTAAGTTAACTTCCGGAAAGGTAGAGTATATATACTGGCCGAATATTCGTCACTGGCGTCTTGTGCTCTGGTAGGAATACATCATACCACAACTGTAAGTAGAATTAACCATAACTATTTATAAATATTTCTTTTTTAAAATTTTCCTTAAAATGTTTCGTTTTAAATTATGCACAAGAAACTGACTTTGTCATTTTGCATTTTGTTAGAAATTAATGAATAAAAACATATAATCCATCAATAAATGCGACTTTTAGAGAGAAAAAAAAATCTCGGCGCAAAACAAAGTTGATTGTTTACATTGATGAAGGGATCTGATGATATTTTAAGATTTATTTCGCCGTCATTTTAAAGATAAATAAATAGCTGAGTCATCTTTTCAACCATTTTCTGCGAGTCTTTAAGAACAGCATCGTTGTACTATACACCGTTTCCAGGTACAACTCCCAATCTACCAGTCATGCTGTTGTTAAAATGTATTTAAAATTGATTCATTCCATCTTTAACAGGATTACCATGTACCATTTTTGTCAGGTACCGATCCACCATCAACAATGAAGTGTCTGCTGACCGCTGTCCTTGCCCTTGTCTGTCTGCTCGGACTGACCACTGCACAGTATGGTTACTATAGTTACTACCCTGTATATCCGCCCACCCAGGGCCAGGCAGGTTTCGGAAATGGTGCATGTAAGTGTTTATAGTCAGACTATGGTCATTTGAAGACGCCCAAATGTTTTGACCATCTATAGCATGTATGTTCAAGCATCTGCGTATATTACCAATATAACTTCTTATCAAACATTTCATTTAAAGATCTCTTTTCTTCTTTTTGATGTGTAGACTTCAAGGGGCGTTTAGATTTAAAAGTCGTATACATGGCTAATTTTTTGTAAGATCTGAGCTAAGTCAAAGAAAACCCTCGACAAAATTGGAATTTTTTTTTTCTGAGTGATCAGCCCTTGGAGTAATATTAACAAAGATAAAAGTAAAAGATTGGTCATTTTTTAAATGAAGACTTAAGACTCTCTCTCTCTCTCCCTCCCCACTCTCGCTATCTCTCTCTAATGATATAGTTCTTGTTAATACCGCTGCTGCTGCTTCTGCTGCTGGTAATAATAAATGTACGGATTTATTTATCACAGTCCTTGCTCTGATCGGCCTGCTATTCCTTCTGATGATTCTTTTCGGCACTAACAACAGCAACTCTGGCAACACCATCTCCTTCGTGAACTTGACAGGATAACGGTCTAACACAGGATGAGGTGAGCAAATTGAACAATTGGCAGTTGTATGTACATGTATTAGTGAGATTTAACAACTGTACTGTAAAGAGCAACTACGTACGTATACTTACATGAAAAAATAGCGCAGGAAAGTAAAAAAAAAGGGGAGATTAAATATTTATTTATTATATTTTTATGATTTTCAATTAAAATCAAAAACAATATTTTATCAATTAATAAAATCAAATACTATATTTTATCAAATAATAAAATCAAATACTATATTTTATCAATTATTACAGAAACAATTGTCAAACATTTAACAAAGCAAAAATAATTATATTTCATATTTTTGCTACAACCGTTTCTTTTTCTCGGTCTAGTATAAAATTGATATGAACAGGTTCACGGATATTTCAAACGTTGTCAAATTTTAAACTATACATGCATTTATGTTCAGTAAAATTGAATGCATTCACCAACCAAGGATTTTTTCCTTGTTACCGATATGTTCAATGTTTAGTTGATTATCATTTTTTGTGTATGTCATAATGTCATGTAAGACATATTTTTTTCTAACTACCAAAATATCGCAATGTGCTTACATACTTAAACTCTGAACGAGCACTAGACGTACAGTATGAACATAAATACGTACTTATTAATAAGTTTTTGTTCAATGTCTGTAACATTTAATACAGTTGTAATTTTTCCTTTCACTAAACTGCAATCTGAGTCACACTAAAGAACTGGAAACAAAGTTTGATAGGACAATTATTGCAGATCTGTGAGAAACAGACAACTGTAATAAAAGCACAGCAGAAACACTTGGTCTGTCAGCCTCGAAACGGGACACTTTATATTGCCGTCCAATGACTTCGCTACGGATTCTTGACACTTCATATTCTATTTTGTTTTAATTAACACAGGCTTTCTTTGCCACTAACACTATGTTTACAAACAAGTTTTAACACAACCCGTGAAAGGATTTTGACAGGTTATTGTTTTATTGAAACTTTGCCATATACTCTTTGTGTTTATTTTATAGTAAAGTTTTAATTTTTAAAGAATCAAAAAAGAATTACGAAATGAAGAACTAAGTATGATCTTAACTTACACTTTGCTTTTATTTATTTTCAGGATGTAATTTCCTCGTCCACTTGGAATCAATATCCTCTTCCGGTTATTGTTAATCACATGTTATGGTTGTTGACGCTAAAGATAAAAAAGAAAAGCATTGTTTACATGAAAACAACACAACAACAACAAAAACACGAAAATATGGTTTATGTATCCATGTGCTGAAGGAGAAGCGATGCAAGAATTATATCGACTTTGTTTAAACATCTGACTATGATGTGTAAACAAATTTAAGATTCACACCAGAATATTTTTTTTTGTAGTGATATATGTTGACAGAAAAGAAAACCATCTTTTTAAAACATCAGCATGGACTTACTAGCTCTACGACGTATTTTAGGAGGGACAAACTTACTTTGCAAAAATCTGAAAAGGGACAAACTTACAATTTATTGGCGTTATATTGACATTTTGAAAGGAAATTTTGTTTGATTTTTTTTTTATATTTCTAACTGACCATGATTACTAAAGTCTAACTTTAAATAAACTTGGTTTTTATTGTTAAGTTTTTCACATACTTCAACCTGAGCATGCCATTATCGAAAGGATATTACCGTAGAATATTCTTAAACTTTATATGTTTTTATATGTTTTATTACACATTACACATCAAAATAGAATCTAGACGATAAAAGGTCTTCTATATAAAACATGATATTAAAGGATTCAAAATTGTTATGATATTCATTGTAAATACTTTTGTCTTATCCAGTCTTTGTTGTTTCACTTTTCTTACAATGCATTTTTATCATTCTGTCGCATCTAGTTCTTCAAACCCGATTTAGTTACTGTTGTTATTGTGTTATTGTTATACCTTCTGGAAAAAACAACAACAAAAACTTTAAGCGTTGTTTTTATTTACAACCCTATTTACCGATTGTTAATAAAACATATAAAACATACAACTAGCAGCATCTTTGTTCTAGCTGCAAAATATATTTAACAACACCACTATAAAGTTTTGATACCTTTTAAAACGCATAAAAAATAATAACATTTTAGTATTTATTACCAATTTAATAACACGCAAAATAAAGGTCCGTCCCCTTTTAGGCAAGCGAGTTGTTTGATTAAAACTTTAATTATAAGGTTCAGATACATGTATATATTTTATACCAGAGGGCCATGATGGGCTCTATATCGCTCACCTAAGAGTACCATAGACGCTAAGCAGTAGATTTTAAACATACTAGAATAAATGTAACATTGTTACAAGGGAAAACAACTAGATTCAGTTGGATAAGTTGTTTCAATATGAACTTAGAGTCTTAACTTGACGAGAAGCTTTTTAAAAGTTATACTATATACATAAAACTATATAAAACATGGCAAGAAGTATTATATGGATCAAATATCTTTCAATTCTCTTGAGGATCACGCAAGAAACGCGTATTCCCTAGTTTCGTATGTGAAGGGACTTTACTCTAACAATTAAAAAATACACTTTTACCTCCCTTGTGGATATGTATTTAGTACTGCAGAAAACTTAAGATTTTTCCAATTTAAACTTTTAAAAGACATTTAAGACTGAAGCCTGCGCATGAAATGGAATTTTATTGGTTGAGAGAAAAGAAATATTAAAAAGGTTGAGCTCTTTTCTAAAAGTAGGCAAAATATTTTTTATATATAATTCTAATATAAAGTATATGAAAATACCGTCCAACAAGGGAGATAACTAAAACATTTCTTTCATTTCGTAAACAGGGACTACCAATCATCAAGGCTCTAGCTTTTGCAAGTTCTGACGAGATGTTTCCAAAGTTTACCTTAAATAGCCCACCTCCTCTCCTGGTGGCCACGATTTTTCGACGGATCATTTTTTCTATGAAAGATCTTGAATCAGGGCCAACCAAGAAACACTTATACCAAATACTATAGCTTTTGTCGTTTCGGACAAAGAGATTTTCAAGTTTGTGCTGAAAAATGTTAAAAAATATTTATTAATGCGTAACATTTTTTCTGACTAAAAAGATATCTCGACTTTTCCACTTAATCAGTTTGATTTGATGAATTGTTCTGAATAAGAAAATAGGGTCTGCGTTCAATGATATTTCTCAACAAAATGCACAATCTAGCACAAGAGACCATCCTACATTTTTCAACGATTTTCAAAGTTTTACTCTCTAGCCCCATATGGACTATACATGTATAGCCATACATGAAAATTGCCACTTTCGGCCATACTTTTTTGACGGTTTAAAATGTTGAAACAAACTTCCGCCGCCACCCCCACCTCAACCTGCTTAAGCGTTTTGAATGGCGTTTGGTTGAACTTGGACAATGTGTTTCAGAAGTTATGTTGTTGAGATAAGAAAATGTGAAAAGGTCTCATGAAAATTACGGCATACGTGTGTTTTAAAATTTGAACTACAAACAATGTTGACGCGGGCAATCACGACACCGGACCCAGAGAATATGCTCAGGTGAGCTTTTAGAATAATTTCTGTTCTCTCCCTATTTTTCAATAATATGCCTTTTCAAGTTCCGCCCAAAGATACCTCAAGGAATTTACAGAACTTATATTCATTCGCCTGACGTTGTTATCGATAGGGAATTACTTCCGGTGAATGTTAGATCGATCTTATAATCACGTTAATCAAAAACCACGATAAAATAACGCATTTTTAATTACCAGTTCTAGAGTCGGATATAGTTCGCCTGTGGACGTGTCCAACGAAGATACACCACTCATTATTGGGACGACCGAACGCTTACCTGAATTATTGAAGACATACACTGGCCAGCAGGAGAGAGTAGTAATTGGTACTCGTGAGTTTGAAACCGGCTTATGACTTTCAATATTTGTGTGACATCGAAGGTATGAAATGCAGTTACGCACCGGTACAGGAGGAAACTATGTTAATCACGAAACTTTCTGTGATTTTGACGATTGAGAAACATCTATGGTTATTAAACAACAACAACAATAGCAACATCAACATCGACAGCGAATGCAGCGAATGCAGCGACAACAACAGCTTATTAATCACTAAAATAACAAAAACCACATCACAACCATCAGCCACAACAACAACAACGACACCAACAATAAGCAGTATCTATGTGCTTGTTTTCAACTAAACTTCAATTAAAATTGGATTAAGACACGTGTTTATTCTGATTTGCAGGCAGTAAATTAAATTAAAGTCGTCTCGTGATAACAAACAAGTTTTGTTTGAAATGACTCAGTGTCCCTGTTTCCAGTTGAACTTCGATATGTGAAAAAGGGGATGTTCTTTAATGATTGTGGATTAACTTAAAACCAAAAATGTTTAATAGTGCTAAACGGCAGTTACTTCAAGATAAATGATTAACGTGCTTTGGATTCGACTTTCTACAGGGAAATGTTAAATGTAAATTCCATTTCGATGTTCGGCGATCAAGAAGTAAGATTAAATATAGGTGATGTGGCGGAGGTGGAAAGTGGAAAACAGCAACAATTCCAAATTTTTACTTCTAAACTCAAAAGTCAAACTGTAAAATAGCATAATAGCTGGATTGACATTTTTGTTTTGTTTTTCATATTTGTAAAACATTCTATATGTTACAGTAATGGGTTGATATAGTTAGTTTGTAATAGCTACCCGGATGTGATTATGATAAAATCGACTACGTGGAAAATGCAGTACCTGATAAAACGTGAACACTATCACATGATCTACGTAAGTACATGTGATATTATTTCATTTCATACCAATTTCTTTTTATAAAACACCATTTTAGAATTATAAACATATGTTTAGAATTATTATTATATTATATACGTTTCATTTAAAAATAAAGAACATTAATAAGATTTACCGATTAAAACAAGTTTGAACAAATGTATGTGAATAAGCATGCGAGTTGGTAGTCATGCGCATGCGCTGTACATAGAAAGAAGCGTCTCGTAAGAGAAGAAATGTGCATGGCAAAATAAGCAATGGAATATAATCAATGTTTAAACAGACCAGAATAATTGTAATGCATGTACATAAGCAACACTTGGAATATGGGAAACGGCCACGGCATTGGCGGTCATGACCTTTGACATTAAAGAGCGTTGTTGATACAATGTCACCCTAGGAACATGAATACCAAATATTAAGGCTCTTGCAGTTTCTGACCAGAATTGTTGTCTAAGTTTTCATATCTTACAATAGAAGGAAAGTATTTGGAATATTATACTGCAATTTATATGATAAAACTTGTAAAGAGGAAAAAGTTACAGTTGTATAAACAATGTTAGTAAATTTTCCCCTTACTTCTTGAAGTGACATTTCTTGTACCCCATTTAACAGAAAAGGTAAATGATACACATAGTACGTAATTTTACAATTCTTATTCATTTTGAATCACCCCATATACATCTCAATGGCTTTTGTTCTTTATTTGTGCATATCGCTATTGTTTATACATATTTATTATTTGAAATAGTATAGCTCCGAAATCTAGTAAGTATGCGTCATCTTGAAAATACCAAACAAAATATTATTGGGAGTCTTCTAAAATCATCTTTATCCTGTGAGCTTGTTACAGTTATTTCCATTGTAAAGGTCACTTTTTGCATATTGCATGTTTCGTGTAAAAGTTCTTTTTTATCAGATTTTTTTCCTGTACATAAAAATGATATTTCGTTGAACTGACATTGGAAAACGACATAGTTTCACAATATAGTGATTAGCGATTAGTTAACAATTTGTTATAAAACAATTTTCGACAGATAATTTTCGACATAAAACGGTACTTCGTTGACACGTAGAACAATGGCACGTACTGGCACGTTGTATCATTATGCGTTATGAGACACGAAATATAATTATACGTAATGTACTGAAATATGATAGAAGGACTTGTATTAAGAATGACACGAAATATAATGATTCATTATATAATGACACGTAATAAAAATGAATAAAGTAAAAATTACGCGTATTATAAAGAGATTTAATAGGAATGACACGTTATAATAATATAACTGATTTAATGACACGCAGTTTATTGGAAAGTAAAACAATGACACGTAATATAATGACACGTAGTATAAAGTCACGTAATATAATAACACGTAGTATAAAGTCACGTAATATAATAACACGTAGTATAAAGTCACGTAATATAATAACACGTAGTATAAAGTCACGTAATATAATAACACGTAGTATAAAGTCACGTAATATAATAACACGTAGTATAAAGTCACGTAATATAATGACACGTAGTATAAAGTAACGTAATATAATGACACGTAGTATAAAGTCACGTAATATAATGACACATAGTATAAAGTAACGTAATATAATGACACGTAATAAAATTATGTGCAATAAAATGATACGTTATATAAAGACACGTACTATAATGCTTCGTAATATAATTATGTGTAATAAATTGATACGTAATATAATGGTACGTAATAAAATGATACGTTGTATAATAACACGTAATTAATGGCAAGCAATATATTGACATTTGTAAAAAATGACACGTAATATAATGAAATGCAATTTAATACCCCGAAATGGGATAACTTGTAATATGCTGACAGGTAACAATAATGACCCGTTTAAATGACAGGTTATAATTCCATTTTAGAAATTGTCAGCAATTTTCTGATATCAACAAGGTAGAATTGTACACAAGTTTCAGCTCACATGGAACAAAGTGGCCAAATGGTTATCTTATCTTTAATGGTCCCGTAGTTGACATTGAGCAAATATTGGTACAGCTACTTTCACAAATACTGTTCAACTAAAGTTGCGATTATTTGTACGTAGAGAGTTGATATTTCTACTAGATACAGGTACTACTACCGGACATGGTCGCGCAATAGAGAGTCGGCTCCAGGTACGGGAGGCAACTGGTTCGATCCCGGGCTGCGACATACCAAAGTCGTTAAATATGGTAGTGGCATAGCTCCCTTATTAATGCTCAAGCAACTATAAGGGTTGTTCCAAGACTGGTTGGCCCGGTGTTAGGATAATGTGACTGGATGTGGTATCATGCCAGATGTTCATTGCATGCTATACACAGTGAAGGTAGCACTATTTCTGCTTCAAGTGGACACCGTCTCCAGATAACTGAAATACTGTTGATGGGATGATAAGCGTAATCAACAAACAAACATTTACTACTTTTTGCATAGGTGAAAAAAGACTTATGCACATACTTGTTTATGTTGTTGGTAAAATAAATCAGCGAAGGTCAACTTTATATAAAGAATACACTTATTTTTTAGTTTTCATTAAATATATTTATGTATAGTATTTTTTTATAAAATATAACAAAATCTCATTCGGGATTTGTTCTCCAGAAATTTGAAAGATAGCATTAAAACCGCCCTAATGCTCTTCGATTATTTCCAATTACTAATAACAAAATGTAGCACAAAAGGAAAACATACATACAAGTAAAAAAGCGAAACCGTTTTAATTTTTGTTTCCAGAACATCCTTTCCCCATATAATCTCACTATCCACTGTAACATTTCATTCCATTATTTTTCCGGTTCAGCAGGACGTTTACTTTTTGAACAAACTCTAAAAAATGATCAAATTTGATCAGCTGTGAGCAAGCCGCTTTACGGCTTTAAAATGTCAATAAGACAAAAGACAAACTGTACCCGGGCCGCTTTAAGAAATTCCGCAAGAAATAATAAATGAACAGGTAAAGAAACTCCCTTTAATGACATACACTCATAAGAGTCTTTTGAAATCTCTTCAGCGATCTGTACAGATAGCGGCCTTGTCATGAATAAAGAGATTATCTGCGACATAGATAGGCGAGCTATAGTCTGTTATCACTCAATCACATCAAACATACGCATTGATGCGTAAGATTTAGTAACATATTATACGCCTAGAACATATATAGGTGTGCAATATGTTTAGCAAAGTCATTGGGAAAATGGGTGTAGGTTAACGATGATCTATGCCTCTACGGTGTTTTGAACGGGTCAATGTGAGGTTCCGGGAACAGAAATGGTACATATTGAATAATCAGGCTTTGTTCCGTTTTTCTTGTTTATTATCCACGAACTGAATTACTGGCGACATTTATATAAAATATTAATAAAATGTTAAAATTGTTTAGTTTTAAATATAAATATACAGTGTGCTTAATTTGAGTTTGAGAAAAAAAATGTTGGGTAAATAAATTATAACACCAACATAAATACCCGCCGATAATTCAACTTATACAAAAACGTTATTTTTATTGTATGTCTCCTGGTAATTGTAGGCGATTGTTATTCTAACAACAAAACTCTTTCCCACAACATTAAAGAGATGTTCTAAAATGGGTTGCTATCAACACCATCAATGAAAGTATTGACACACATTAACGATCTCTTTCCTGTGTAAACAACGTAATTATGGCGAGATTCGACTACCATATAACGTTACAACGTAAATATAACTTCGATGGCCATTTTCAATATTTGTTGAACGGGTGGTGGAAGTTTTTTTTCGGCGGTGAGTGTAGTTCTTTTATATATAAACTTTATGTTCAAATATCGGCGTGTATTAGGTATTTGCATACAGAAATACCACAAACTCACTGTATTTATCAACTATCGATCTTTTAGGCTAGAACGTACACAGGGAAAGATAGAAACTGTTTATTTTCCGATACCTGATGAAAAACAGGTGATTAAAAAGTTTTACCCCATGTTGGGAGCATGTAAGTATACGAGAGGCGCACATGTGTAGACTTTGTGGATATATGAGTTGTGATTGATTGGATGTTTGATTGATGACAAAAAGTGATCAATATTTAATAATATGGAGGAGAAGTGTGTTTATTAATTGTGGGAAAGTTTAAAGAACTTGTTTAAAAGGTCTGATTTTGTGAAGTGGAAATTTGAAAAAGGCAGTCAAAGAGGAAAACAGTTTTAATTGTGAAGTAATGTACAATCCTCTATGATGAACAAACACGGTGTTAGATTTTGCGGGACGATTAATTATTTGGTAATATTAAATGGAATATATAGAACATGTGAAATATAAATAATACTTTATGACATTTTAATTAAATTTTGTAAATGAAGAACATATCTTATAAAAAGATCATTTTGTGATATTGTAAACGAGATAAACCATGACAGAAGTACACAAGGTCTGGCGCATTTCACATAGTGTAAATGGTGGCATTTCTTTGAGTGTGTAAAATAATGTTTTATTTAAAGATGTAAAAAGTCCATATAATCTGACAAGGTATTTCCATTTTCATGAGTTTAATGACACCCAAACATTTTAGTTATCCAAAGACAGTATTATCATCACAATTAAAGAAGACTTAAAGAAAAGACAGCAAGCTCTAAACAATAAATCACAGGCAGCAGCTGAGAACCCGTGAAACAGAACAAAAAAACAACAAAAACAAGAGCTTCATCAACCTGTATACCTGTTAATTACTTTTGTGTGTCCGAAACACGTTGGGTGTCAAACGTCAAACCTTAAGTGTATGTGACTTAACTCAGTAACAAATACATAAAGACAAGTAGAAATAAATCTGCACATCACGACAACAATATTGTCAAAGCAGTAAACTGTGCTTCGTATATACAAGCCAGACTTGACTGCGCTTAAATATGTAAAATGTGTTGCCAGTATCGCTAGACTATAGTATCATCTGGTGCAGAAATTCAATTAAGAATCTTGTTCAAAAACAATATGGCTACACCGTGCAGTTCGGAGGAATATGGATTTTCAGGAAGTGAAATCAATTAAATAAACAGGTCGTAATCTGGATTTAATTGAGATTTATTCTTCTTCGTCACACGTTAGTGAGTGAACAGACATGTTGTCCGGAGTTGTATCAGGGGATATTAAGACTCTCATCGAGGTAAAAAGTCATCATCATCATCATCATCATCATCATCATCATCATCATCATCATCATCATCATCAGTACATCAGCAGCTTCGTCACATAATAATAATAATAATAATAATAATAATTAAAATAATAATAATATCATTAATTATTGTCATCCTACTCCTCCTCCTCATCATCATCATAATCATCACCATCGTAACCAAGATAAATATAACAAGATAAATAAACGCTAATTTTTAAGCATTCACCTACAATTCTTGTTTACAAAAGTTCTTTTTTGTACTTGCATTAGTCCATTAGCCAATGTAAAATAGCGTTCGAACCCGCCGGGCGTGTGGCTGACAGTGAGTGTACTTAATGAAATCAAAATGATCTTCGTGTCATACTTTTCTGCACAATTTAACTCCCATTTAACTCTTGAATCTGGAGGGTTTTTTTTCCCATCAAGTCATCTCAAGGTTGTTGTTTTTATTAAGAAAACATGTTTATGAAAGTTAAGATAAGATTTTAAAAGCAATTAAAGTGTTTTCAATTCACCGTGAAAGTAGTTCCTGCAGCGCTAATGATTTATTTGAATTAGGAAGCGGTTATCTGACCTAACCTCCACATTGTTACTGATAAATCATGCCGCAAACAGATTAACAATTATTATCCTCCTTCTCCTCCTCCTCATCATCATCAGCAGCATAAGAATCACCATTTTAAACTGCAAACAGACAAGCAATGATCATGATCAGCGGCGGAGGCAGCAACAGTAGCAGCAGCGTCATCATTATTATTTTAGACCAAAAATGAACCCGCTTTATATAAGAAAACTTAATAAAACTCTTACGTCACTTTCAAAGAAACGTGTGTGTGTTGACAGGTAATATTCCAATACAATATTTCAGAACTCCCAACTTTAGGGACATAGTAAGTGTTAGTGATTTTACTGTGATAGTGCGTCGTTGTCTGAACCTGAGACTCAATGACCAGGCACCGTATCCCGGCACCAGGTCAACTTATCATGGAATTAAACTTAACATATATTCGTAGTTGATTATCTGGAGTGTGTTGGGGGTAATAGATGTTACCTCAATGAAAGTCTAAGTACGAAGTGGAGTCCCGTGTACATTTATAAAGCCTTCAATATGGCTCGGTCGGTCTTCACATTCGTGACCTCCTTCACCCGACGCCGACGATTTACGAAATGCGACATCAAGATCCGTCCTACAATATAAATAACACATAAACTACATGCTGTGTTAATGTATCTATGTATACCCACCGTTGGAATGTTCGTTTTAACTGCCTACATATTACAACAGACCACCGATTCAAAGCTGTCTCGACATTTAAATGTTAATTTGTTTGTGTCAATGTCTTACTTCGGTCCTGAAGAGAACACTGAGTTCTCCATTCAGACATTTAATCGCTTCTTGTTTACATTCATTGTAATTGCTTCATTTGTTACACTCAGCAGTGTTGACATTTATGATTTGTTCACAATTTATCAAAACGGTGTAAACATATTCGCGATTTTGTTTGCTATACATCGATAGCCACCATTGTGGAATACACCACACTGTAAATCTAACCAATTATCTGAACGTGTTATTAAAACACAATACAATTTGCTTAAAAGAAAATATTTAAGGAGATGAATGCATGCGAATTACTTTTCCAGATAATATCTTATTGTCAAATACTTACATTTTATCTGGATGTATTTGTTTTACAGGTATCGAAACATCTTTTTTATGAGATGTCAGTGTAAATGTCTCGATGTTTGCGTTTATCTTTAACATGACCATGTCACAGTTGGTCAAATTTGCATTTTCAATTTTGTTTAAGTTTTGTTTAAAAACAATCTCTGTTGAATCACAATGAAAAATGGATTTCATCTATTACCCTTTATTACTAGATTATAAGCGAACATTCTGTCCTTTAAAATATTGAGTTTTCTTAGGTTGGAATCACGAAAAGCGTCGCGACGTTTTTCCACAATTTAAAGATGATGAAGATAAAACAAACTGCATATTCCCGAACTGCGCATGCGGGTGTATGCGCATACGTCAGTCATAAAAGGACAATGATAAGCTTAATAGAGATGCCATAACTAAAACGTAAACGAATATGAAGTGGACAGCGTGTGATTCTATGAGACATATACTTATACCTATGTTATATGTGTTATGAAGGTGCTTCAATATGCATTACGTGCATTTGTTGTTTCTAAATCGGTCAAAATAATATTGCAATAGTTTTAATATCTCTGTGGGATAATTTCACTATTAAAGACAACCAAATTTCCTTCTATGTCCAGGCTTGTTTTCATTTTATAAAATGTCATCAAAGCTTACTATCATGTTTCGATTTTTTTTACATGAATTTGTAAAAACGCAAGTCATTTTCTAGACCGAACAGCTGAATAGTTTTCTCAAATGGAAAGCAACAACCTAATAAAATAATTCGATATATTGCCCAGCATATTACTTTAAGAATGTTTAATTCTAATTTCAGACCCTTTTAAAGCTCAATTAAGAAACCTAGATATATGTTATGTACATCTTCTTGAAAATTAAACATAATTTTGTATCTGTTATCACTTTGAAAATGTATTTACTGTCCTTGACAATGGATTAAGTAAAAGAGACCAATCGGATTTTTTCCGACTTCAACAAGAAAGAAAATGGTTTAACGTCAGGTTGTTAATTGTTGTTCTTGTTTTTTGATAATCATTACGACCTGTGCCTCTTATATTAGGAAAAATAGCGCATAAATTGATTAAGTTTTGAGAAAACGTGGGAAATCAATAACATAAGTACAACTGTAAAGCCCCCCCCCCCCCCTTCAGCTGTTCCTGAATTCTCAATTGGATCAAGTTGGATCATACTGTCTCTTCAGTTAACCTATTTTATTATCAAAATCTCAAGTACAGAACATAAAAGCTATTGTTATGAGAATTGTTCTGTTTATGGGTGTCCGACACAATGACTGACTATGTGATACCTTTGGTTGATTAATTTGTCAACATGATAAATAAACTAATACAATATATATAAATTGCAGGTTTTTGTTACACAATTTTTAGATCTACAACCATTTGATCCACATATACATCATGTTAAATTAAAACATATATACATGTGTATATATATTTGACGGTGATAACCGACAGATTGGACCGATTTTTTCCCCTCAAATTACCAAATAAGTCAGTGTTACCTTAAAAGGTTCTGCAAAATGCTGTTTATTGATGTCCCAGGTCTGTGTGAACAGTGAAGCATAAATCACCAATTGTTATTGCGAACAGGTATTTCCTACCCGAACCACGCTGCAGAGATAGCGATTTTAAAACTAAGAAAACCACGTGACCACTTAATTTTGAGATCGCGTTGTATCGTCATCCGGGTAGTCCACTCTGACGTCGGTATCTATTTTAAGCAGACACCATTATGGTGCTTATTTATAGATTTTGAAAAAGGATTTAATGGGGTTTTTTTTCAAAATGTGTTCTGTCTTAAACTATATCGGTAGGTTCAAACTCGTTTTTACTGAGACTTAAGAATACGTTATTGCAGAAATTATGTCCAAAATTCCCAGAAACTGTGGAGACATATTGTTACATGCGTTTGATATCGGTGAACTTTTTGATACCACCTTTAACATTGTTTTAAGTTAAAATGTTGGCGTTTCTTGAAAAAAATGTCACCAGACAGGACAGAACATCCCATTTCCTTCAATAAATTCTCTTATAATCCTCCTTCTACCTAATTTATATTTTTTTGATGATAAAAGAGCCAGTTGTCATTTTTAAACACGTCACGTGATCGGCAACATGTCATATGACCGGTTGTCTTTCCTTTAACAAATACAAGATTTAGACTGGCAACATCGTACAAATTCCCATCCGCTGCCATTTTCTCTACAGAGATTTAGTAAAATACTGCAACATCTTAATTTTAGTTGTGTAATAGTTTCTTGAGAAATAAGAGAGAAATAAGACATTTTATAAGCGTAAAAGGTGGCGATTTCTTCGCCATTGCATAAAAGCGGCCATGCTTTCGGCCGAGCTGATTATCGACGGGCCTATTAGATTATCTGCAAACTCGGCCCGTTTCAATTTGAAACCGAAAATATCTTCTGATTTCATTCTGATTTCAACTCAAATGTTATTTTGCATATTCTTAGGTTAAATTTCTGTTCAAGCATTAACATTCTCCATTACTTGTCAATTTTTCAAACAAAAAGACCTCATTTCTTTCACCTTCCGCAATTTTGAATTTGTAATTTACATATGTAATGAAACCGCAGTGGGTTTTGTGTTAAAGTTGGACGTCACTGCATCGTCAACATAGAGCATATTTATACATATTTGTACAGGACAATAATTTATTGATACGTTTTCACTGTGTACCGATTGTGTTGCGGGATTTTGCTTGTGGAATTAACGTTTGAAACTTGATACACTACTTTGTCGAGTCGCGGCGATGTCGCATCGCGGTAAAATTTTAACATAAGCGTCACTGATATTCGGCGAGAAAATAGGGCAAAAATCAACTCCTAAGGCTGACTCAATATGTGAAAAAAACAAGAACGAATCAACAATGTCATCATTCCACGTGCTATATTTGACGTGTTTAAACCGTTTGCTGATTAAAATGCAACCTTCTTGTCAAAATTGTAATGTTTGTTATCGCATTCTTGAAAATGGAGACCATTCTGGATAAGTGGCTGTGAATTTCGATAAAGCATAATTATCTATGAAAGCTTTAGCGCAAAAATTTATACTTGCATCACAAAATGCACGATCTTGCCTAAAGATGGGACTTATTTACTTAAATTGTCATATAGTTTGGCAATCTTCATAAGTTGAAGTTGCTAAGACACTAAAAGAAACAACAACAAAAACAAACAATGAAAACAACAACAACAAAAAAAAGCAAACACTGCAGTGTTTTATATATCAAGTACTTTCAAGCAGAACATCGACTTTTGAGTAAAAAAAACAAATAAGAAACATAATATGGTTAACTTAAAAAGGAAATGTTAAAACCTGTTGATTGATTTCTCACTTGTATGGGAGCTATCGTGAAACACCACAAACATGATTTCACTGGGGTCTCTGTGAAGGCAGCATAGTTTACTAATTTTAGATCCAGCTAACAAATTTGTATCGCTTGTCCATTAACGGATAAACTAACCATATTGTCCAGTTCGGTTTATTTAAGAGGTAAACTAGAGCACTGTAATTAGCAATTATGTCATGATAATTAACAATTAGGTCACAGTTTTATGTCGCAGAGATAGGTTAAAGGTGTAACTTTACGTCTATATTTACCAAGAATTTCCATTGCTTCTGAAAATAGATAATGATACTATGAAAAATTTCAGGAATATTTTAAATTCCTGCACTACACTGTCTAGCCATTGAACTAGACGACCGAAATCTGCTTCACAAAAAACATGACTTTGCCCGTGACCTGTAATCATGTCCAAATATAAACAAGTATATTTGTTATAACAAGCGATTTGTTCGATATCATTTTTAATTCGGGCACCTGCGTCAGAAGTGTCCTTCAAATACATTCCACACTGTTGAAGTAAATCACATCCTATAATCATTTAAATCTCACAGCTAGACTCCATTAGAAGCGATTATACAATGTTCGTGCCAAATCAAATTCTATTCAGAAAAAAACTTTATTATTCACTATACTTATATACAGTCAATCATTAGCAACAGGTTCATAGATATTGAATAAAAAAAGTAGTCCGATTTTTTGGCTAAGTATATTTTGACATTATTTTGAATGGACTATAATGTTCTTCTAATAATATATTTCTAGCGGATTAAGGATATTTACATAATTTATAATTGGATTGACTTTTATGTGTGAAGAAGTGACTATTACGGGAAATATTCAGGGACAGATCAACCTTGAGCGATTTTGATTTTGTGACATTGAAATTCTATTAATTTAATATTATCAAAGGCAAATAGAGCGTGTTGACCTTCGGGTATTGAGGTAAAACATATGTAAGTACGAGATAAAATATTCAATATTATAATATGAAAGGAATGCAACTAAAAAAGCCAAAAATCAAAATAATTATAAAACAATAACGAATAAAGCTGAAACTAATATATAACGTAACCTGTATAGCTAAAATCATAACAATTACATAACAAATAACGAGTAAAGCCAAAATCTGTAAATTGAGTAACGTAAATTGTCAAAATCTTAGTTATTACGTAACAAATAACAAATAAAGCCGAATCTATCGAATTCTTAAAAATCAATACAGCCGAAATTTAACACAATGCTGTACCGGAGGGACAAAACGCTCTCACTAAATATTTCGCCAAATTGCCTTTTTTCAAGAGTTAAACGAACAATTTCTGTCTCTACATATCTGCAAACATTTACGTGCGTTGCCATATGTAGACAGAAATTATTTATGTTCAACTCTTGAGAATGGCAATTTGCCGTAAATTTGATTAAGAGCGTTTTTAGAAAAACAAAAAATCTAACAGATTACACATATTGTAAGTCACTTGAACCATGCTCTGGGATTGTTCATCTTTCTGGTCAAATTTCGCAATTTAATGCTTGCGGCACATTGTTAAATTATATATTTCCTGATCATAAAAATGTACATATATGCAGCAGTAGCCGGCATTTTACAATTGATACTGAAACAATATTAGCACCAGTTACCAAATTAAGCTTAGTGGCGTGGTGTGACGTTACGTCAATTTAAACAAGCACATGCAATTTAACAATATACCGTCAATTGAGAGCTTTACATCTACGACAAAAATGCCTTCCGACTCAACGTCATATTTTCTTACATAAGCATGGAAACAACAGATAGGCTCGTGTCTGAAAAGGTAACAAAAACAATCAGGTAAAAAAAATATTACAAGACTTGCAAAAACAAGCAAAAAATGTAACAAAACTTATACAGCCGAAATCTTAAAGATGTCATAACTTGACACCATTTAAGGGAAATAAGTTATTATTTACCAAAAGTATCAGACACATCAAAAATACATCTAGCACATTGAATATTTGATAGCCTAAAGAAAAAGCTCCATTGACTGTTGCAGTATATTTTGCAATTTATGCGAAATGATTATACCGTTCAAAATCGAATTCAGATTATTCGTAATTAATCGCCAAACAGTTTTTAACATCCGTCTACATAAGATTCTATTCTCCGTTCGTCGGTGATTAGAGCAGGTCGATGATGATAATCCGTGGATTTATTTACATCTATTGTGTATTATACTGTTACAGCCGGATGCACATGCTGGCAGAATTTTGAGAAATACAATGTATGTTAAGCCTGTGGTAATCCGATTAGGTTTTTTTTCAATCATCGTATGAAAACACCAGACATGATAGCTGGATATAGAACACAGACAGTTAATCCCAAAGACATGTTTTAAGTGTACGCACTTCCTCTTCTATCCTCTTCATCATAGCGCAATAATAAAAAAACGAAATCCACATTTACATGCTTTTTATGGCGTAGTAATATTTTAAGTAAATGGCGTTTAAACAATAAAAAATAACCAAGAAAACTGATTGATTGAATACGTGTGAAGAGAATGAGTACGTGCTGATTATGATGATAACGATACTTTGCTGTTCTTGAGGGGCATTGGATGTCTACTTTAATGAATATACATGTATATACCTGTACTTAAACTTATACGAACTGTATATACGGTGTCAGAAAATATATGATAATCACAAACCGTTAACGAATGCTCTTTGAATAAATCTCTATAAAAGTCAGCTAAAATTAATGAAGATTTTTTGCAACGGAACAATTGCTTGCGTTATCTATAGCGTTGAGGACTGTAACGTAAAGTTGATATAACTGAGTACTGATCGAAACTGACTTGATTCACGGAAACACTACACTAATATATTTATTGAGCTGTTATTGGGCACACTGCAAAAAATTATAAATAGAATGTTTTTATTATATAGAAAAAGCTGCATTGTAAAATTGTTCGATACTTTAATTTTGTTGTTGTTGAAAACTTCAGTTATTTAATTAAGCAGCCGAAGGAGATCGGCAATCCTGAATGTAGACAGGCATGTATTTGTTCTTCTATGATAATGCTATTTTCAACACTATCTGTTATTTTACAGTGTATGGCTACACATATCGTAAATATTTTATGCCAATATAAATTGTTCTGTTCTGTTCTATAGGCTTCTGGTGTAACATGGTTTAGTCATGTATAAAACATTTATATTCTCCATTAAAAAGGGAGATTACTCAAAGGGTTTCAAATGTTTTGAAAATGTTATAGACAGTTCAGATGCTCTAATGACTCTGCTTTATGTGTTTTTGACTTATTGTCAAAAGGCGTACAGCGGCTAATACATAAATAAAATCGTTAACGTTTGTCTTGTCTTTTTTTTAGAGCAACAACCGCCAGTCGTCTACAAGTCAGCGACAACAGAGCGAAACCTCCATCCAGAAACAGCTGGTGGCTTTCGAACGTCTGCTGCAGCACTCTATGTCTCGATTTTCCAAGGAAACGCTTTATAACGCGCTACGTCACGTGACAGAGTGGGCAGAGTCACAAGAGCGGAAGGGAACAAAAAAGGGCGGACCGTCGTCATCGACAGTGCTGTTTAAACTTCGCTCGATAAATCAGCTGCGTGAAATTGTAAACAAAATGAAAATAAGCATAAAACCCGTAACATCCGATTATGAGAACATTTTCAAAAAGTGCGAATTGTTCATGAATGATATCCTTTACCTGAAAGATTTAAAGAAATATTTCGATGATGAAATTCACAAGGAATTGATAAAATATCATTTTGATCCGTTGGTTGGAAATGAAACGTCGCCAAAGCCGAACGTGAAACAGAAACAAACGTTTATTACGGACGATGAAGATAGCGGAAACGGGTCGCAGCCAGACACTGATGACGTAAAAAAAGGAAGTCGTAAAGCGGATGCCAAGCGTCGTAAAATGAAAACTGTTGACGGCGAAGATATTAAAAAGTCTGAAGCTAGATATAAGAATACCATTCGAGAACTAAGTGAAATTCTTCGTAAATGGGAAGGTTTACTATCAGAATACACATTAGATCTGAATGATTTCGATCCAGACAGCTATCATGAACTGATGCAATTCAGCAATTACTCTCAGTTCGAGCCCATACTTCGCATGGTCCCAGATATTTTTGCCAAATGCTATAAATGCATTGATCTTGCCAAATTGTGGTTGAAGGACTCGAACATTGTGATGCCCATTGAAGAAATCCGCGAGGAGTCGCCACCTCCGGACGTACCTGCTCCTGAGGAAGATGAAGCGTCTACAGAGGTGTCTGAGAAAAACCGAAAAGAGTTTGTACGTCAAGTTAGAGATTTGCAATCGCAGATCGAAAATGTCGATCAGACTATAGCAGAAGACGAGATGGAGCTCGTAAAGCTGAATCGCGAAATGTCGGATCTTGCCGATCGTGAACGACGTTACTCTTTGGTATCTTCCGGCGTGGAACGAATAGATTCCGATATTGAGGCTGTTGCGGGAGAGTATCAGAAGACCAAAACAGAACAATATGCCATCGCTTCGAAACTAAGAGGCGTTCGAAAAGGAAGCACAGACTATGACGAGTTAAAATCGCATTTAAAAAGACTCGATAGCGCAGTTGCCGAGAAACATTGGAAACTGAAGTTACTGGAGTTTGAAAGAACGACAGTTCAGTCAGACTTTCTTGTCGAGCTTGATGTGCGACCGACTTTAATTAGATACGAAGGTGCGACTCAAGAAAGGATCGATAATTTAGAACGAGTGCTCAACGCCCGAAAGGAAGAGAAAATCAAACTTACCAAGCAGATGGCACTATTGAAAACGAACACTGAGCGTATGAGAAATATCATGCGATCATATCTTGGCAATTCCGAAACTCCACTTCCGCCGGAAGAGAGTTTATCACGTGATTCGACAATTGCGTCATCGCTTGCGTCACATTCGGATGACCTTTCAGAATTTGCAGTTGACGGAAATGAGGCAGATGACGATGATGTTTCTACAATGAACGGAGCGAGTAGTCGAATTGAAACAGACCAGAATGTATCAACAATTCTGAAGAAGCCAACCCTGGTTAAACATGGACGAAGTCCGATTCTGGAAAGGAAATTAATAAACAAGACTGAAGCAAAGAAAACTGACAGAAGAGACTCGCCTCAGTCTCGAACAACACATTTTCGAGGACCAAAGGCGGCTCTCCGGTCAACACCGAGGAGGGTATGGGAAGATGCGTGAACTTCGGAGATTTGTTCATGCATTTGGTGGTACCTTATTTTCAAAGATACGCTTACTTGGTGGTGCTTTATTCAAGTTGTAACACGTAAAAGTACATTGATTTTTCCTTGATAGATCTCGGCCAATTAAAGGATAAATACTATCTTGTGTCAATATTTATACAAAGCTTAGTACACGACCGTTAATTATGTTTGTCGTTGGCAATGTGTAATGTTGACACCACTGTTTTACCAGACTTCAGTTTATTTTATTCGTATAGTCTTTTTTTTTCTTTTTCAACTGTGCCTAAGTAACTTATATTCTGCAGTTTTCTTTTTACCCACGTGACAATAACATGGAGCCACAATACTCAGGGATCAACACCCAAATAACTTGTCTATGTGGAATTAAGCCTTTAGTGAATTCACAATGGTTTACATTCGAGATGTGGCTGTTTTTAACTACATGTATACAAATTGTCAAGTATGGTGGCTGATATATGCCCCTTGTTCTTATTTTGGCGTGAGTAGCAAGGCTAAGTGTCGGAAAGACCAAGGCACAAGACCAAGGCGATCCAACGGATATTGGTGACTTTAAACTTGTGTGCCAAAAACGACAAAACAAAATGCCACAAATCATGCACCATAATAAATTATTTATATATAAACAGAACAAATATAGTTTAAACCTATTTGTTTGATAGTCGATTGGAAAACAAGTCAACTTTCAACTCATATAGCGGACCCTGTCCCCCCACACCCGACTGCACAATTCCTAGGTAGAACAAGTGCTCTGGTAGTAATTGCCTGGAGCATGCACAGTAAACATTCTTGCCCAGGGACTAACATCTCGTTGTCAGTCGGGTTCAAAATTGGGATCCCCCTATCTAAAATAAAACGTCTTAACAACAAAACCAGACATTCTTGAATATTATATATAAATTAGTATGTTACTTCCCGGCAACTGAACTTAGTTGAAAATATTGAGCTTTGTAATATTGTCCATGCATGATCATTTTGTTTTGTCTTATCTGTCCCTTACTTACCCAATATCCCGGCCACACAATGTCTTCTTCTTTCTCTTCTTCTGCTTCTTCCCATCTCCTTACTATACTTCTTATTCCTACTTCTCCTTTCTTTTTCTTTTCTTCCTCAATGTTTCTTCTTTACAGCCTTTCGTTTTTTGCCTTTTGTATCTTTTGATCTTCCAATTTTGCTACTGATCTTTATTAGATCTTTTGTTATCAGTTGGAACGTTTATAAAAATAAATTGATTACGTTTTATTTACACAAACCGTTTTATGTTTCTGTGTCAAATAAAGATCTGATATACCGCTACCATAAAAAAGTTGTTGAATTCTCTATTGATTTAAACCCCATCTAAAGTGACTATTAGCATAGTTCGGTCAAATTGTGAATTTTCGTATCGTGAAATGATGGAAATTGTAAAAAAATATTTCGCGACACAAAACAACTCGTGAATTTTAATTTACAACAGTAAAATATCTTATTATAAATACATACTGCTTTGGCTATTGTTCATGTTTAGAAAGTTTAGGACTAACTCTCTAGCATATCTTTTACTCCAGTACACCCCTTATCTGTTCAAATTATCTTATATGCCTATATTAAAGGAAAATTTTAGCGGCTGGTGGCAGCTGTTTAGAATGCTTTAGTTTTAATCTAAATAGTAAATTGTGCCCATTTACATTGCTCTACAGTGACTTCTGAAGATTGAAATGACAAAATGAAATGAAAATGAGCAGTTTTCTTTTGTTATACTACAGTTATATGCTGAAAACAGAATATAGAGGTAATGTAAATATGTGGAATAAATCGACAGTTGGTGAACTGTACAAATGACGCAGATGATATGTTTAACTGGGAACACTTTCTTCCTGTAGTATATTGAAAGCGAATACGCATCGAAGCGAGATAACTCTGTAAGCATTATGTTTATAGTTTACAAGAGTTGCCTATATACATGAAAAGTTTGTATGTGTGTTTTGTGTGAGTGAGTGAGAGAGAGAGATGGTGAAAGAGAGAGAGAGAGAGAGAGAGAGAGAGAGAGAGAGAGAGAGAGAGAGAGAGAGAGAGAGAGAGAGAGAGTGTGTGTGTGTGTGTGTGTGTGTGTGTGTGTGTGTGTGTGTGTGTGTGTGTGTGTGTGTGTGTGTGTGTGTGTGTGATCTTTATTATACAATGAACACAGTCTAAAATGACAACACATAAGTGGGGTTTAGCATTACGATGACAATCCTACATATAATTCTAACTAACAGTGTCTGTTAAATATATACATTTGAGTCTTAAAACAAGGTAAGTGACAGTAATAGGAAAACTTACAGTGAGAACTAACGACTAGCTTCGACAGTTCGTGGTATTATCCAAGATAATAAGGGACATAACTCTGTCAAACTAATATAACTATAAGTGTTTAAAGTAAAGCAAACTGCTACAATCTCGATGAACGATGACATTATCTTATAACGATGTCTTACAAGTTTTGATAAACATAACACTTTCAAAATACATTATTATATATAGGTAAATAAGAAAAGGGCCTATCAAAATTTTCACAGATATTTAAATTTTATCTACCTGCAGACCAAGGCAGACAAGGTAAATGTAAATGTGACAAAAAACACAGAGACGAGACATAACACACAAAAAGAAAAACCATCAGTTACCGCCTTGGAAAACTTGTTTAAAGTGATGTAAATGACTTGTCAAGAAAAACAAACAATAATTCATGTACGAATAAAAAACAACGTCTTTGATTTTATTTCTCATTATATATAACGTTATCTTGTTATTTCGATTTTTTTATTTTATTTTAATTTTTCACCAATCTGCCATTCTTCGGCTGTCGAAAGCACTGTACTTATATAATTTTATGGTTGTACTTAAATTGTATGTTAATGTTTCCAGTAGGTCTCATAAGGTACATGTCATTTTAAGAAAGAGGCTTGGAAAAGGAGAAAACATTTTATTGCTGTAGCAATAAATGTTTTAATTGAAATATTTATTTTAATTAGCCATCGGAATAGGTGTTTAATACTGGCCTATGTGCTATTCATAAGCTATTGTAAAAACACAATCATGTTTTCATTCATCCAGTACTTGGGTTAGTTTTGGGTGAAAAAAAGGGAAATTGTTCTTGTTAATTACGTTATAATTACAGCAGAGTATAACTTGCTATACTGATGATACAACATGATTGTTTTTGTTTGTTTGTTTATTCTAGAACATTAATACACATTGCCAATTTGAATAATAAAACAGAGGTATTTGACTACGATTTCCATGACATCAGCAAGATACATCTGATGTTCCGTAACTGGTATGTCACAGAATTTAGGAATACAATCGTAATGATATAGTATGTGTTTTTTGTTTTTAAGAACAACAACAACCACAACAACAACAACAACAACAACAACACACTACAGTGATTTCTAAGCGAGATTATCCATTTAAATTTTTTTCTTTAGTTAAGACCGAATGTGGACCAACAACAACACTGAATCAATCAACAATGTAATACAACTCTCAACACACTGGCAACCTCAGAACACAGCCGACATCGTCGAAAAACTATACAACATCACGCGGCTCCATTTCATAGATTATCGAAGTGCCCTACATTCCTGTGGAAATTACCGTCTACGCGAAGAAGACACTACCTGGTTTCAGCCCAAGTTTGGCAGTGCAAATCCGAAGAAGAGAAGAGCACTATGTTCAGGGCATTCTTGAGGGACCCTAAAAGACGGAAAACCCAGAATCTCATCTCATCGCAGCAAGGAACAGCAAAAGCAAACATAAATAATATATATATATATATATATATATATATATATATATATATATATATATATATATATATATATATATATATATATATATATATATACAACCCCAAAAAACAACAACAAACAACAACAACAAAAACGGTGCCACGGTCTGATGTACCGTGCTACGATTTCTCTGTCTAGTCTGCGCATGTGCCAGATTGCTATTTTAACTACGCGTGCTTAAATTTCCGAACATTCCATACTGGTGTAAAACATGTTTATGGTTATATTTTGAGGCCCGGGTGGAGATATAAACCCATCTATAGACTGTCTGAAGTTTCTATAGGGCCTGTCTTTCTTTATCTTTATTAATACCCATTGTTTTTCGTTTATTTAATATGGATACATGCGCCCGGGTGGAAATATAAGGCCATTTATACATGGACTGATGTTTCTACCAGACCATTCTTTTCTACTAGGTCAACCTATCTTTCTCTACTATACAAAAAAGATAACTATGTTGTATTACGTTTTACTGAAGATGGAAATGTGCACCCGGTGGATGTCTAAGCTCGTCTATACACGGGCTGATCATTCTTTCGGGTCAATATTTCTGTCTGTAACATACGTTCGTCTATAACATACGTACACATAATATAATTCGTTTTCTTAAGATGAAAACATGTGCCCGCAGGAAATCTCAACCCCTTTATACATAGGCTGATGTCCCTTCAGGCCAATATTTCTGTCTCAACCATATACATTATATATAAACATAACGCGTAAACTTAAGATAGAAATGTGTGCCTGAGTGAAAATTTAAGTCTGTCTTTTCACGGTCGGACGTTTCTGTTGGGCCAATCGTTCTATCTTTACAATATACATGTATACCTAGAATATTTAACGTTTACTTTAGAGGGAAATGTGTGCCCGGGAGGAAATCTCGGACCATCACGGGCTCAAATTTCTATTTAAGTTTTGAACATGCGCATTTGGGCGAGTGAGAAATTTAGACACGGTAGAAATATGAGACCGTGACCCAGGACAACGCAAGCGCCCAATCAACAGAAGAACCAGAGCTATTAATAAATAAGTGTTGTTTTTACGACAATGTGAAGGGATAAAACTTTATTTATGGAAACTTTTACGAAATATGTTTAATGCTGTCATTTTAATGTTGTAACCTGTAACTTGTAATGTAATATAATAATATAACTTATAATAGAACTTATTACAATATTTTTACAGTTGTTTCGTAAACCATTACCTAATTAACTCACTTTTTTTATTTATGTAAGTATATTAAAAATGACAGCACAAATCATGTTTCAATCTGGATTGTTTAAACTGTTTTAATAGTTGATGTTTACGCATCGTTGATAATTTTGTAGAAGACGAATATCTGTTTGGTTATACCTTAATTCATATTCGTATTTTATTGATTATGCCTTATTAAATTGTTTTAAATAAAAGACATCTAAAACATTTGTTCATTGTTTATTCTTTCTCACTATTTTTAAGTTTATTTGAAATTTTCCAAATATTCACGTGTTTCCTTCTGGAAATAGTTATATAACTTCTTTGAGATATTTTACAGTCTTTGGGGTTCCTTGGGGGTTTTTGGGGTATTTCGACGGACCCCAAAGAAACATGATAAGGGACATAACTCGTATTTATAAAAAATATCCGTTTACAAGAGTTAGCTATCTTATATGGTTTATTTATGTAAATATTATATATTAATTTAAAAAGATAGAAGCGATGATGAACTTGAAATATTTAAAAAATACTCAATGCTTATGTTTAATATAGATTTAACTATTGGTCGGTTTCAAGTTCCCGGATATTATTTAACTTTTAAAAGATCGAAGACAGAAACCATTTCTAGATATATATTTTTACATGCGATTAAAACATTATTTCGTAAACTGTCCAGTCTGATACTCACGATTGAGCAATACTATATCCTTTATTAACCCTACATTGTAATTCGTCATGACATTACTAATTTGTGTTTTTAATTATGATTTTTTTTGCAACCATTTAGTGTATTGTAACCTACACAAGCAAGGGGACGTAACCTGCATTAGCTAGAAATAAACGATATTACTGTGTTTATTTTTTCCACTTGATCTGACATTTTTCTTATAAGCTGGTGATTGGAAATTAACGGCTTCCAATGATGGCTATGGCGAAAGTGAGGGCATGCTTATTTCGTATCGGGTAATGTATTCAAAAGTTTCTATTCTGTATCAGTTTGGGCAGTACGTCCCCGATAGGTAAATAATACAATGTACCATTTCGTAACTGCCAGAACTGACAGGTGAGCGAAACACCTATAGAAATACACATGTGTCCGTGTTTGTAACACATCTGATGCACTTTTACGCAATGTTAGGGCCATTGGGATTAAAGAAATAGTTAACAGCAAGGAAAGATGATTCATTGTTTGATCATTTTAAACATGGATTTTATTTAAAATCAAAATCAATTACAAGAATCTCAGATCAAGCCCACGACTGGAAACTCTTATGATTAACACATTTGTAACAGCAGTAATCCAGCGAGAAGCTTTACTATTGGATCATTTTTTATTTTACTTGAAGCTTATGTTTTAATTATCTTACAGGTGTTTGGGTTAGGCAAAAAAACCCAGAAGTATCAAACTTTATGTTCTATCATGGTTGAAACAACAGCAATGTTATCATTTACCCAAATGTTATCAATTTAGCTATGTTAAAGAGAGAGAAAGTTAAGCAAAGGTAAGAAAGGTGTGACTAGGTCAAGATAGGAGGTAAAATTTACCATCTTTGTTTGTCATTGACCAAGGAACCAGTGTGATGTGTCTGTGTCTGTTTGTATCTGTATTGAACGTGACACTAGTATTCATTAAATGACCATCAATAAGGTAGACAATAAAGGGAGCTAATTAATTAAATAAATACATTTTTAGTAAAAGTTTATAACATTTATCTCTGTCAAAGGCTCTGAGTACAGTTCTTTTGGCCAATCAGATTGTCGAGTGACATTAAGTGAAAAAGTCGACACTTTTATAACAGTTTGGTCATTTACCACATATATACACATATTACTACGCCATTGTTAGTAGGTAAATAGTTCTCAAAGTTCCATTTGTATTACAGTTACTTACTAAATATTGTGCTTGTTAGGAATGTTTCCACCCAATACGATTTTAGCTGTGATAACATCACTTACATTAGGCAGTCAGCAGATACTGTATTGGTATAAAAACAACAACTAGGAGACAATGGACTTTTAGTCAACTCCAGAGGTACATGCTAATATATATGTAGCTGGGTGATAGGGAGAGAATGTGTAAGCGGTCCGGTCAGCACAGTCGGTAGAGCATTCGGCCTGAAAGCAAAGTGTCCCGGGTTCGAATCCTGGACTGGCTGCACATTTTACTCCCTATGTTACATTGGTGCCCAACGTAAATGACCCGCGGTCGTTACGTACAAGTGCTTGAGAAGTGCTTGTGAGTTGTATGTAAAGTATTTAGTCTGTGGAAATTTGAGGACGAATTTCAAGTTGCCCGGTGTGTATTTAGCCAGGTGATAGGGAGAGAATGTGTAAGCGGTCCGGTTAGCTCAGTCGGTAGAGCATTCGCCCTGTTAGCGTAGGGTCCTGGGTTCGAGTCCCGGACTGGCTGCACATTTTTCTCCCTATGTTACATATATATATATATATATATATATATATATATATATATTTGTTTTTGCTCAGATTTTTTAGCAAAAAATCATATTTTTGGATGTTTCTAACCCTACACCCACATTTTTTTCAAGCAAATAGAAAGTTAGTACCACAACTGGTCTCCCAGGTGACAGGATAATGTGACTTGGAATGGTATCATGCCAGTGTTCACATCATGGGTGAAGGCAACTATATCTGGATACATTATCTGAATAACTGTAGTACTGTTGGTGTGACGTTAATCATTACTAACAAACCTTACATACATGTCAAATTGTTATTGCCCTTTATATAATGAAGAAAAATGTGAACCAAGATAACAACTCACTATAAGCTTTTATCCATTTTTCCTCAAGTAAGAAATTGTATTTTTCTTGTCAATATGTAGACGTCATTTGAAGCAGAAGGATGATACTTTCTGGATGTCATTAATTTGAAAGTTGAGTATTTCACAATGTTGAATAAATTTTCATAATTTCTACTTTCAGATATTTTCTGTATACCAGAACACGCTTTGGCAAATACTATTTCAGAAAGGATATTATAAAGGCCAAGGACAAATATGACGACAAAGGACACACAGTAATAGAACCAACAGAATTTGAAAGTAAGAATATCTTTGTTATATCACATTGTTAAACGTGATGGAAGAATTTTTAAAATATATCCAAGATATTAAACCATTCATTGGCCGACGACAACACATGCATGTTTATAGTAAAATACTTAGGTAAAAGAAAACAAGTAACTTAAGGTAGAAATTCTCTTCTTTGTATTCAGGTGTCCTTTTTATTGAAAGAAATCCCCTACATATAGACAATGTTTACATTAAAACCCTACATAAACAAAATGTTTACATTACAAAACATACATATACACAATGTTTAAATTAAAACCCCTACATATACACAATGTTTACATTAAAACCCCTACATATACACAATGTTTACATGAAAGTCCCTACTTATACATAATGTTTAAATTAAAACCCCTACATATACACAATGTTTACATGAAAGTCCCTACTTATACATAATGTTTAAATTAAAACCCCTACATATACACAATGTTTACATGAAAGTCCCTACTTATACATAATGTTTAAATTAAAACCCCTACATATACACAATGTTTACATTAAAACATTACATTTATGCAATGTTTACATTAAAAGCCCTATATATACAAAATGTTTACATTAAAACCCTACATATACACAATGTTTACATTAAAGCCCTACATATACACAATGTTTACATTAAAACCCTACACATACACAATGTTTACTTTAAAAAAACCTACATATACAAAATGTTTACTTTAAAACCCCTACATATATACAATGTTTACATTAAAACCCCTACATATACACAATATTTACACTAAAACCCCTACATAAACAAAATGTTTACATTACTAAACATACATATACACAATGTTTAAATTAAAAACCCTACATATACACAATGTTTACATTAAAACCCCTACATTTACACAATGTTTATATTAAAACCCCTACATATACACAATGTTTACATTAAAAACCCAAAAACCCTACATATACACAATATTTACACTAAAACCCTACAAATACACAATGCTTACATTAAAACCCCTACATATACACAATGTTTACATTAAAACCCCTACATATACACAATGTTTACATTAAAAACCCTACATATACACAATATTTACACTAAAACCCTACAAATACACAATGTTAACATTAAAACCCCTACATATACACAATGTTTACATTAAAACCCCTACATATACACAAGGTTTACATTAAAACCCCTACATATACACAATATTTACACTAAAAACCTACATATACACAATGTTTACATGAAACCCCTACATATACACAATGTTTACATGAAACCCCTACATATACACAATGTTTACATTAAAACCCCTACATATACACAATGTTTACATTAAAAACCCTACATATACACAATATTTACACTAAAACCCTACATATACACAATGTTTACATTAAAACCCCTACATATACAAAATGTTTACATTAAAAACCCTACATATACACAATGTTTACACTAAAACCCTACAAATACACAATGTTTACACTAAAACCCTACATATACACAATGTTTACATTAAAAACCCTACATATACACAATGTTTACATTAGAACCCTACATATATACAATGTTTACATTAAAACCCCTACATATACACAATGTTTACATTAAAACCCTACATATACACAATGTTTACATTAAAAACCCTACATATACACAATGTTTACATTAGAACCCTACATATACACAATGTTTACATTAGAACCCCTACATATACACAACGTTTACATTTAAGAACCCTTCATATACACAATGTTTACATTTAAGAACCCTTCATATACACAATGTTTACATTAAAACCCCTACATATACACAATTGTTACATTTAAGAACCCTTCATATACACAATGTTTACATTAAAATGTTACAATTTCATCAAGTTAATTTGCTTGCATGCTCTTTTGAACTCTTTCAATAGTGGGGATCATTCTTAAATCTGTTATTGTTGACAACTATAGTATGCTTACATGATAGCAAAATATAAGTTTTAAAATATAACAACAATTTTTTTCATTTAAAAAGTGTAGATAAAATTTACTTATATTCTGAGGACTGTGGAATACAAATTACTTGAATGCTCTTTAGAACACTTCAGTACTAGAGATACAACTTACTTTAATGATCTTTAGAAGTGAATGTACAATCTTACTTATATGCTCTTTAGAAGTGGAGATATATACTTCCTATAAGTTGTTATAACTTTTCACAGATGTGGGAAGACAACTTTATATGTCATTTTATTTTCTGTCACATCAGAGATGGAGATAACTCCCATACCTGTTGCCCTTGACAACTACGCCTACATTATCCTTGAGACTGAGTCCAACACATGTGTAGTGGTAGATGTCGGAGATGAAAGTATAGTCATTGTAAGTCATTAAACTCATTGGACACATATAGATAGTTTCCACATCAGTGAAGATCCCTTATCTTGGCAGCCATCTTTGATGGCAACTTCAAGGGATTTTCAGATGAATTGCATAGAAGCATAATTTTCTTTTTCTTGTTATGTCTTCATTTGTGGTCCAAACATTAAAAGCTCCACACCATTGGAAAGCTCTTGAAATTCATATTTTTAAAATACAATATTTTTTAAAACTGATAAATTCACAAAGAATTAATACACAGAAAAAAATAAAATTATTGGCTCATCCTTAAACAAAATAAACAGTGTATCTTCTTTGGTTGTATTTTTTACCTTTTAAACTATCAAAATATAGTTTTAATATTAAAAATACTTCATAAAAGCTGTTTAATTTGATAAAAAATTCCATAAATAGACTGAAAAATAAAAACACAGTGGGGAGTTTAATACAGCACATATTTCCAGATTTTGGCCTGCATAAGCTTCTGCCTTCAAAGATGGCTGCCTGAACCTGGCTTATCATTGCCTATGACATCACATGGAAACTATCTGTACACATTTTTATGAATACTAACTTTAACCTTTAGCAAATTGAAATAATGGTGACCAATTCTAAATTTCCTGCTCACAACGTTAGTGCATAAGTAACAGGATGAAATGATAGAGAAGATCCTGATTTGACAGGACCCAGATTTAAATCTTCACTGTTTGCATAAGTGACAAGTCAGATTCATCCATGTTACTGTCTGTTCATCTGATCCTGACTTTAGTTTTCTGCTGCAGTTGTCCCAGTTTCTGGGATTGGCAGCAGGCAACTGGAATGTCTTGCACCCGGTTTCAATGCAACTCAGTTCAGGTTAAAATGTTCTAGTCGTAGACTTCTGGCCCTGAATGTGTAAGCTTTGTACAATGCACATAACAGTTGGTACATAAAATAAGCTTGTAGATTTAATCATCTTAATTTGCCTGGAAATGATTATGGTTTAATAATGTAAAAGAATGAATTAACCATTATGTCTTAAAAGAATAGTACCATTTTTCTGACCCATATTTTCTCATCAAACCCATGATTTGTCATGAAACCTATACGGTTTAGGATGAAATCAATTATCAAGGTATCTTATGACATTATGAGTGCAATTTAATACCACTAGTTTCAATTAAGTGTTCAAAGTTTCTTTTTGTCTTACAATCAGGAGTTCCTGGACAAGATGAATGTGACACCAGCTGCGGTGCTGACCACTCATAAACACTGGGACCACAGCGGTGGCAATGCTGGGATGCGGGTGCGATACCCGGACCTGCAAGTCTACGGAGGGAAGGGAGACAATGTGCCAGATGTCACACAGTATGTATTTCATCTGATAAGGGATTGCAACGGTCTATCAGTTAACTAGTTAAACTTTTATCCATGTAGGTTAACCAGTTACACATTCCCCGAACCTGGTAGCGCAGTCGGTAGAGCATCGGCTCTAGGTACGGGAGGCCCCGGGTTCTGTCCTGGGCCGTGACATACCAAAGTTGTAAAAAAGGGTAGTGTTATAGCTCCCTTGCTAACGCTCAATCAAATATAAGGGTAGCTCCATGACTGGTATCATGCCAGGTGTTCACAGCATGCTGTAGACAGTGAAGGCAGCACTATAACAGCTTCAAATGGACACCGTCTTCAGATAACTGAAATACTTGTGTTGGGACAATACACCCAATAAACAAACAGTTACACATTTTGTCATTTAGTTAATGACTTGTAATAGTGATATTTCGATTCTGGTCAATAAAGTTTAAATCTATTCATTATTTTTATGAATGATAACCATCAAAATTGCTAGATGAATTAATGTTCCTATCCCAAGCATGTAATCACAGAATTATCAACTATCTGGGGTATCAAAGTGTGACCTTGATAAATTGTGAAAACACAGCTCACTATCCTGCCAGATGAGTCAAAGTCCCCTTTTGTCCCCGCTGAACAGATCTTTTCCATTTTGGATGTGCTTTTAGACTAAGTCAGTGAGATGTAGTGGACATTTTATTGTTACACAAAAGTTTAACCAGATTGTACACACTGATTTTGTAATCTTTACTGTTCTGATGTTTTTGTCTATGTTTGTGATTGTCTGTCATGTTTGTTCATTACATGTCCTGAAAAAAATGTTTTTTCTTTATATTTTTCTTTTATGAATGTTTATTTTAGGAAAAAAAAAAGTATTCTGCATTTATTTGAATCACATGAATTAAAATAAGAGGACCCCAATTTGTTTGTGAGGATCGTTGTAATAATTGTCTCATTATATTTTTATAACTACTTAGCAGAACAGTTAATGTTGTTACGTTGAAAACCGGCCGCAATAGCTCAGGTGGTAGAGCGTCGGCTTGCGGATCGGGTCAAACCAAAGACTTTAAAGTTGGTAGTAGTGGCTTCCCTCCTAACGGCCGGGGCTAAGGGGACTAGTCAGTGTCAGTATAATGGACCGGCCGGGTTCAGTCCTTGGGCACCTCATAAGTGCCCCTGTGCTATAATGATAGAAATGTCGCTGCACAGTATCGGCAAAATGCAGGCAAATGTTATGTTGAAAACATACATGTGAACTCTCCTGCTTTTGGAGGGAGATTCTCTCTTTTATGGTTCAAAATTATTTGAAAATGAGGGTTGTTCTGCACATTTTCAGAAATCTCCATACTTGAAAACAGATAACTTCCTTCTTTGATAATTTGAAAATAACAAGTCTCCCACTTTGCAAGTGAATAACTTGTGCACTAATTTTGACTATTTTCATTTTACTTACAATGAATAAATATCACTGATACATGTGTCTTTTCAAAAACATTAACAAGCAAAAAATTCTCCTGATTTATTCAGTGAGGTAGAAGACAAGCAGACTCTTCAGTTTGGAGGTTTGATCTTCACTGTCCACACTACTGTTGGTCACACTATCGGTCACTGCGTGTACGTCCTGGATGGAGCACCGCTGGGCGCGCCAGGTTGTCTCTTCTCCGGTGACCATCTGTTCCTAGGAGGTTGTGGTGGGTTGCTTTTAGTAATAACACATGGAAGCTTGCAGTGAACCCTGATTTTATTAAAATAAAATAAAATTGCATAAATTTTGTCTTTATATTGTATTCAGATTTTTATTTGATTGAACAGTTTGCAAATTCATTTTTTTCAAAGGGGTGAGTTGTTAATTTCTATTAATAATTTTGTGGTTGATTGTGTTGAACCCCTTTTTCCTTATGAGATAAAAACTATCTTTGAAAGTTTTGTTACAATTATAACATACAGGTAATGTCAATGTAAAGAACCTCTCTTTAATAAGTTATCAATTTTCAAACTGTTTATTAAGCTTAACGTTATAATTTTTAAACTGTGTTATATGTTAACTTGTTTTCAACTACAGTTCACATTATTTTAACCAGATAGATTTTTTATATTTCTACTCATGTGTTTTAATTTTTTACCTGATTATACTCTCTTCAAGTTAAACTTCATTGTATTTGGCAGCGTATGACCTATCTAGTGCCGATGTGCCATAAAACCAAAAATACCATTCTAAATAATCTCTTTCAGTCATACAAAGCTTTTTCAAAGGGTTTTGAGGCCTTTAACAGGTCTTGAAAGTAAATAAAAGTGTAGTCCTTGTATCTTTAATCTGGTGCCCTCCCCTCCCCCCAAACCATATTCCTAAGTTATTGGCTAACAACTTCATGCAAATATTAAATAAGGTGTATTGAGAAAGATTTTGCAGCAAGTTGAGCACGTCCTGTTTAGGAAGTTTAGACAGCTTTAGGCCGAAGCAGGCAGATATATATCTACACCATTTTCCATAACCTTTTTAAATTATCCTGAGCAGAGTTAGGGATATATGTTACATTTTTCAGGTCGAATGTTTGAAGCAAAGCCAGAGAAGATGCTGAGATCGTTAGATCTTATCTGTCGTCTGCCACCAGATACTTTGATATGGCCAGGTAATGTTTGTTGATAATGAAGGCATAGTAATTAGCCTTAAGTTTCCCTATCAAGTGGCTTTTTACTTTAAAAATTTCATGGAAGTTTTATTCTTATTCTGACATTGAGAAAAATGATTGAATATGTAACAGTTAAATATAAATTTCAGAACTATGTTTGTTTGATTGTTAACCCAATATGAAGTTAAAAACAAGCTTAAATTGAGAAAATTGTCTCTAACAAGTTTGGACATGGTTATCATCCATTTTATTGTATTTGTCTTGTAATTTAAAGCTGCTTTTTTCTATTCAAAACATTCGTTTTTGGCCGGATTCTATAAATGACTTTCTAATGATTGCAATTTAAGATCGGGTCCCTTGAAAACAAAACAACATACATGCATACACAAACATGTTGTTCTGAATATTATTTTTTTTACAGGTCATGAATATGCTGTTGAAAATCTAGAGTTTGCAGTTCATATTGATCCAGAGAATGAGAAAGCAAAAGAAAAATATGAATGGGCCAAAGTCATGCGAAAGAAGAAGCTTAAAACAGTAATGCATTTTTTATGTATGGTAATTTATTTGAGTATTGGCTTTTGAACATTCATTGTTAAAGATTTTGTTGGACTAGAAAGTTATACAAAATATTGATTTCTAATTTGTCTCATGATGGTTATGATTATGATTTTTTTTTCTTAGCATTTATTGACTTTGTTTTTATTTTTATGCTCCCCGAATGAAACTTTGTTATTTAAAGTCGCATTTCAAAAATTATATGACAGAAATAATCGTGATATCAAAACAAATTGTTGCACGCAATATTTGTTTTGCTACTTTAAAGGTCAAGGTCACAGATTGACCTTGAAGCAAAATCGTGTCTAGCCAATACATTTTTAAGTCTATCAGTCTACCTTATTAAATACAATACACAATGAATTGTATTTCTTAAATTCTTTGCCATTGTTAGTATGACCAGTTCCATTGTTTCTCAAGTTAACTCAGTGGTTGAAATAGCCATTCCCTCCAACCTTCATAGGTACAGGTTTGATTATGTCTGATTTTATAGCACTACTCCATTTACAAAATTCACCTTCATAGTTATACAACAAACCAATTTTGTGACAAAATACCCGTTTGGGGAGCATCATCCGTCTTCGGTCTCTTGTCATATCAAGAGATTCAAAAACATAATTATGGCCATTTTTTTTCTTTTCTAGCTATATTTGGTGAAGATTAAGTAAAGACAGTTGTAGCCTTACACATGAAAGTTGTTTGTCTTGACTGCAAGTCAAACCAACATGGAGTTACTTATATATCAGACTCTCACCACTCCACATTGGTTGCTCCTACTTACATGTTTACTATTTACATATTTACTATTTACACTCTTACTATTAACATATTTACTATTTACATATTTACTATTTACATCTTTACTATTTTACTTTTTTACTATTTACATGTTTAATATTTACATGTTTACTATTTACATGTTTACTATTCACACATTCACTATTTACATATTTACAATTTACATTTTTACTATTTACATTTTTTACTATTTACATTTTTACTATTTACATTTTTACTATTTACATTTTTACTATTTTACATGTTTAATATTTACATATTTACTATTTTACCTGACTTAACACTGTATATTTTGTAACCTTATCATCACTATTTTAGTGCCCATCAACCATTGAAGAGGAACTGACATATAACCCATTCTTACGGACTTCAAGTGATTCATTGTTGAAAAGTCTTGCCTTTGTGGCTAATGAAGAAGGACATGAACTGATTGTGCATGATGACGTTGTACGAGCGCAGGCCCTGAAAGAGCTGAGAGAGAGGAAAGATGCCTTCAAGTATATACTGTAGTGGGTTTAAAGTTCCCTGTACTGTGTATTATTAAGGTCTTGGGTCGCCAGATTTTAATGCCAAAGTTGGCAGGGATATACTATAGATAGTTTCCACATCAGTGAAGATCCCTTATCTTGGCAGCGATCTTTGATGGCAACGTCAAGGGTTTTTCAGATGAATGGTATAGAAGAGTAAATTTTATTTTCTTGTAATTTCTTTATTTGTGGTCCAAAAATTAAAAGCTATACGCCATTGGAAAGCTCTTAAAATTCATATTTTTAGAATACAATATTTTTAATATAAATGCACAAAGAATAAATACACAAAAATAAAAATAATTATTGGCTCATCCTTAAACAAAATTAACAGTGTATCTTCTTTGGTTTTATTTTATTACCTTTTAAATTATCAAAAAATAGATCTGATATTTAAAATACTTCAAAAAAGATGTTAAATTAGATATAAAATTAATTAAAATTGACTGAAAAATAAAAACAGTGGTGAGATTAATACAGCACATATTTCCAGATTTCAGCCTGCATTAGCTTTAGCCTTCAAAGATGGCTGCCCTAAACTGACTTATCAGTGCCTATAACATCACATGAAAACTATCTATAAGTGGGTACGCACTAGTCACTGGTGTGCATAATATATGGTTTACGGTACTTATGAAGTCTCTCATTTTTCTTCCCAACTTGATGTCTGTACCCTGGTAATGATCTCCCACTATTAAGATTTCAGGTGAGGATTATCTGGGTTAGTTGAGGAGACTGATATATGACAACTTAATTATGGGTTACTCCCCTTGTTTATAGGTCTTCAAATTGTTTGGATATATTTTTACTGATTTATGGTTATATATACTGGGTATATATAGTAATTTGTTTTAGACTTGCTTCCAATTAAGATGGTGTATTGGACTTAGATCTCTGAAAGAGAAAGGATGCCTTTCTATGTTTACTAGTGTCTGATAATACTTATATCTCTGAAAGAGAAAGGATGCCTTTGTATGTTTTCTAGTGTCTGATAATAGATATGTATGTAATGAAGTTTAACTATTTGACTTACTTTGAATATAGATCCATGATTGATACTTTATGGTACTTACGCTCTGTGAGAGTTACCATATTCATTTTTGATGGGTTATTATTTGAAAGACAAGCAATTTAGAAAAATTATTCCTGAAGGAGATTTAGCAGATTACAGTGTTTGTAATGAAGTTACTGCCCTTGCTTATTTTCCTTGGCAAATTCTTGTGATGGTAATTTTTCACAGATGAATCATTATTTTCACCTGTTGCTTGAACATCTTCTTTTTCTTTTTTTCTTTATGACAGTATGACTGCATCATTGTTACATAAAAGATATAAGGTCATGATAAAATCAGTTTCATCTGAATTTCCATATTTTTATGAATTTTATATGAAACTGCAGTATTGAAATCATAATTATCAAGCTAGAATCTAAAGTGGGATCATTGATGTTATATTTGCAGGATATAGACGTGCAGAAGAAAATATTAACAATTGAGTGTATATTACTGATATATGAAAAATGTAGATGTCAGTATATATCTACTCTATAATAATAATAATAATAATAATTGTAATTTATATGTAATAAAAATGTTATTATTTTTATTAATTGTTGTCATTATTATTATTATTGTCTATGGTCTGCATGTATCTATATTCGAACAAAACTTTAACTTATTTTTACTATTATTATTGTAGTTATAATAATAATATTTAATATTGTATATATTTATATGTATATTTGAACAAAGCTTACTTTTTATCTTGGTTACATAAAATCTTATTATATTTATACTGAGCTGAGGATGTTCACAGATAATGAAAAAACAACAACAACATACCTTCATCCATTCTCTCACCAGAGGGCTTGCTACACAAGTTTCGTTTACACCTCTGTCAACGCCAGGAAAAGTAGTTCTCATACACGTGATAGTGATCTTATTTTTAATTTTTACCTCCGCAAAATAGTTCCCCGAGAATTTGGGTTAAAATATATCTTAAACATTGTTCTAAAAAATACCCATTTTCATTTTAAGTAAAATATACAGAGATCAAAGTAATCTCACGAGCATTTTATTCATTATTTATATTTTGTACAAGAATCTTGTACACCGGGCGTTGACAGAGGTGTAAGCAAAACTTGTGTAGCACGCCATCTGGTGAGAGAATGATCTTCATCCAGTTACACATTAAAAAGAAAAATAATGTAAAGACAATACAAGTGTTGTGTTATTAGAAAAAGTCCTAATTGACCAAAACGTTTATTTGCATTTTTTACATTTTAAATGAAGGAATGCTTTTGTTTCAAGAAAATGCAAATATTTAAATAAAAGCATGTCTTTTTACAATAAAATATGCATTTTTCATGAATAGAGGTAACCGTAGTAACCTTTTGCATGTTGAATTTGGCATTATCCTGTGTCAAGATTATAATAAAATATTCATAATTAAATACAAAAATGTTCAGTGGTTAACAGTAGCCTATCCAGATTCCACAAACAATGTTTATACTGTTTTTATCCTAGATCAGAAGTTGTGAGACCAGATCCAGGATAATGCAATTATATTTCTGGTCACATTTAAATAAACTTGGTAAACATGACATCATTTCATGGCAAAACACAGTCATACTTGAAATCTGCAAGATTAAACATAAATATTGTTGTAAGTTGTGAATCAAAGAATTCAGCAATTTATTTATTTGTTTATGAAGATATTCAGGATAGAATATAGAAAAAAAAAAGAATGTTAAATGATATAATTGGATATTATTTATTTTATATATATATATTTGTCTGTTTGGAAAAGCAACATTATGAATGCTGCATTAGCAATGTTTTGTAATTTTATGCATTGTGATATTATCTGTACATTTTTTATTTATGTTTTTCTTTTCTTTAAACAATATTATTAATGGTAGAATACTTTTGTAAATTGAAGGACAACATATTAAAGGTATTTGTTATGTTAAGTGTGACATTCAAACAATGCAATTTAGTGTGTGTGTATATAAAGATGTTGGTATTGATGTATTTGATGTTTTACAAATTGTGAACATTTAAGAACAAAGATGAAACGTTTGAGAGGGAAAATGTGCTTTATGTGGTGTTAGTAGTTGTTAATTGGTGGCATGACCAGTGTATGAGACATTTAACTGATACATAAACATCATCAAAAATTTCAGCCACAGGTAGGTGCAGCATTTTTGATATATCCAGAAGGTGGTTTTAGGGTATGGTGCACAACGTTAGGTTGTAAGCAATTTCTTATGCAGCATGACTCCTCCTTTTTTGCTTTTTGGATAAGTTATTTAAATTTTCATTGATGAGTGATATTGATGTATAGTTGTTTATAAAAGTGACATAACTCAAGATGGCATTGTGAGCTCTGGAGTTATGGCCCTTTGTTGTTTTTTATTAACAAATTTTTGTGCGGATGACTCCTTTTTTTCTCAGTAGTTTTTTTCACAGACATATCCTATTAATGTGTACTTGACATTCAAACCTATGATGTTCTGTCATCAGCTCTAATGATCTGGTTTTCTTTTTGGGTATTTCTTTTTCTTTATATTCAGATATATATGTCATGTTCATGTACACCTACATGAGTAAATATATATGTTGAAATTTAAGTGCTGTTTAATAAACTGTCATGTACAAATAATTTAAATATTGTAAACCATTAAATATTCTACTGTGTATTGTAATGTGTTAATCTTTTTAATCAACTAATGCGAAATGCATTTCCTTTTTTGTAAAAAAAATGTTTCTTCTGTAAAGAAAGTCACTAAGTATTCAAAATGTACACATTTGCAATAATTTATTTGTGATATAGTTAGGCTTAATTTTTGTCTTTCAGACTCTAATTAGTGGTATTCACAGTGAAGTGAAAAACATATTGGTCGAATGTCAAGACTGAGGTAAAAGACCTCCTCAAGCCATTAGTTACTTTGATTTAAAGTAATTAGTTGTTCAAAAATCTAAAGTATAAGCCTATTTTAAAGCTGTTCTAAAGTTCAAAGTACATAGTAACTAAAATTCAAAAAGGACCTTCCCAATAACAGTTTTATGTCCCAATAACAGTTTTATATGTTGTTTTTTTAAACTACCACAATAGCAAACTGTCCACACAGTTTTGAGAAACAAATGTGCAAGATAGTGAAAGAGAACAGGAAAATACAAAAGTTTAATAGAAGCAAACAAATAGGTTTGGAGCAGTAAACTCCTGTATGGAAATCACTTATTGTGCCAGAGAGAGTCTTTGTAACTTAACATCATTATGGTTTAAGTAGTTATATCAATACAATGTGACCGCCGCAATTAGTTATAGCAATAGTGTGACCGCTGCAATTAGTTATATCAATACAGTGTGACCGCCGCAGTCAGTTATATCAATGCAGTGTGACCGCCGCAATTAGTTATATCAATGCAGTGTGGCTGCTGCAATTAGTTATATCAATACAGTGTGACCGCTGCAATTAGTTATATCAACGTGCTTTACTCAAATTATTCTTATTACATTAGAGATTTCAAAACCCAGTGTTCAGTAGGCATTAAATACATTCGTATAGACGTAGATCCCCCAGAATTTGTTACTGGAAAAATGAAACGTATGACAAAATTGCAAAAGAATTATTTACACTTGTGAAAAGTTCAATAAGATGCCGATGATTATATACAAAAGTCTCTAAATGCGACCCTACTGGATGCGACCGAAAGCCATTTAAATGTGATTGTTTTTAAAACGTTTTGTTGTGTACAGAAAGTATGCGACTGTATCGGCCTACAGATTACCAGGAATATTATAACTATAATAATAAAATTTAAAACCGGTCGAAAACAAAAAGGATTATAATATTTATTTTTTTTCGATTCGGGCTTGTATTTGTCTTCATACGGAGTTGAAAATATGTTCAAACGTGACATTATATTGTAATCATTATTTCAACAGTAACATGTTCGATATAACATTTAATGGCGGCATATAAATACTTTAATGACTTCATTGGCAATTGTAAAGTAATATTTGAAAGGGTGGCCTTTTTGCCATTTTATTCCGTTTTAAATTAAAACTTTTAATGCATTGTTTGTCATATTTTTATCGGTAATCTGATAGCAATGCATTCCTTTGTACAATGTAAAAGAAGTTCATTTCACCAATTCTTTAAAAAGAGAGTCGTTTTTGGCTTAATTCGATTGTTGCCCTTTAATACTTTTTCCTTCTTAGCAAACACGCACAGCTGAGTATACTTCTTTTGTCTAAAAAAGCATAAAAGGTAGGGTTTAATTTATCATATACATGTATGTTTTTTATTAGATATACCTTAACAATATTCATATTCTTTATTAAATATTACTAAAGAGCAATATATATTCATTTTTGATAATAGTACTAAATCAACATATGCCGAACTCGTCTTCGTGTCTTACTTCATGCAACACGAAGACTCAAGTGGCACCACGAAGCAAGACAATGATTATCGAAACAACATTAACCATTAATAATAAAAATGTTAAGACAATATTCGACTCAATCTGTACCGCATCATTCACGTATATTATAATGGAAACTGAGATCAATGTGTCACATACTTTCTACTTTGTGTCATCACGTAAACATTGTTAGAGTTTCATTGTAAATAAAGTCCGTTTATTGTTAACTACTGCTATGCCTGCTCTTCTAAAAGAAGCGTATATCTAACAATGCGATATTTATAACCTGAACAAAATTACAACACAGACGACGATGTCCGTGACGACGTCCGTGTTGGTGCAAATAAGAAACGAATTTAAGCATGGTAACAGTTTATGAGGGGCCCGCTGACTTTAAAGCCATAATAAATCTTGCAAACACGTTGTTTCATCTAATAAGTAACAGTTTTAAACGGTATGTGGTTTAAAAATAAAAACTCATCCTGCGTTTTAATTCAATAGCTGTTTATATCAAAGATGAAGAAAAAGACAAAAATAAAGAAAGACCTATAAATACAAAAAATGCTTGGGTTTTTGCAGAATTCAAACAATCGCTTTCAGTGCCATATACTTATTGTTACTAATTGTTTCAAACTGTTTTGTACGTATTTAATTGCTTTGTCTCAAATAGTATTGCTTTAAATTACTGACGTGATAACAATAGATCTCCGGTTTTTGTCGAGTGAACCGATTTGAAAATGACGAATACTCTTACGGCCAATTCCGAAGATTACCAAATGAACACGATAGCTTTATAAAAGCTTTAGTCTCTCCATCTTTCCATCCAGAGCCACGTCGGCATCTGCAGTATCATGTTTCATGTTCTTGTCACATATTCCTATACTGTCCTGTGCCATTTTATCTCCTGGGGCAAGCTCTAGCACTTTCTTAAACATTCCCATCGCTTTCTGGAACTGGCGGATTTTCATGTAACTGTATCCTAACAACGCACAGCTTTTGGCGTCGTTCATTTGAGTGCAATACTCGCCAAACTGTTTCAGAGTTTTAAGCAGTTCGTCTTTCTTTTTTAGTTGAATAAGGCTCTCGCATAAACCGTAGTAGGCGAAACTACACGAAAAGACCTCCAACCCATCAGTCGCCTCAATTTCTCGCTTTACAAAGTCATCAACGACGAGCGCTTCCATCTTGCCATAGAAGTTTATACTTTCTGGTTTTTTAGCTTCCTTCATAACGACTTTGCGAAGCACGGGAACGCTTTCTTGGTATTTCTTGATACCAGCCAGGAAGTTCCCATAGTCAACAAATGTTCCAATTCCGCAGTCCTCCTTGCTGAGGGCGTCTTTGAATGCCTGTTCAGCTTTCAGGATTACTTCTTTCTTTTGTTCAGTAAAAACCGTCGAGGCTGCGTGATACATGCATGCCAGATGGTCATAGAGATGTGACCCTGTCTTCCCGTCGGCAAACTTCTGGATCAACATCCTGCACATTCTTATCGGTCGCCAGATTTCTGTCGGTGGAAGCTTCTCACTTAATGTGATATTCTTTTGTGACAACAGCTGTGGCAAGAACTGCAAATGCTTCTGCGCTTCCTTGTCGCCCTGTAGAGGTTTTACGAAATACTCAATGGCTTCTTCAAAACCAGACACTCCATGGGCAATGATAGAGTTGATGTAGTAGGCTATTTCTTCAAAAGATTCCTCATACGCTTCGAAACCCGTGTCCAGATAGAAGCTATTGCACAGCTCGTCTGTGATGGTAAGCAACGCTCTGACAGACTTCTCAACCTCCTTTTGCTTGGCAAAACCCTTAGCATCTTCGAGAAAAGGAGCAAAGAGTTGACTGACGTTGCAGTAAAATGGGAAAATGTTCACAAAAGCGCAGGATTTAGTCAACGAGAGGAGTTGTGTAACGGAGTTGTTGCGCAATCTTGACACCTCTGCTTCAAGTTTGACCAATGTCTCTTTAGCTAGTGAGCTGAGTGTATTGTTCTTGATTACGAAATAATCTGGTAGATTTGCACTCCTGACACAGTCTTGTAGATGTTCTAACATGATGTCCACGCAAAGCGCCTTATTGATGCGCCAATATTTCGGATCAGTGGTCTCGCACACGAAGAAAAAGACAGATTTCAACTGCTGCAAAGACAACATTTCAGATTCAACGCAGTCTAACAATATCATACAAAACATGATAAAGCATTGTCGTTGAGCTGAGGAAACTGCTTCTTTGTTTAGAATTCGTTCGGCTTCATAGAAGTTGAATGTCCATTCTATTTCAGGATCTCCGCTAAGCGGGTGAGCGCCTGGCGACACGTGACAACCTCCGGAAACGATCTTTTTCTCCAGACGCTTTCCGGGCCACCCGACATTTCGCGTACGAGTACTCCACTCGGAAGCAATTTCCGGCCATGACGGATGCCGGAGCGCAAGGGCGTACTCTACATTATCAGGTAATTTCTTTCGCTTCGATTTCGCAGAGGCATTAGCGGAGAATGTTCTGGGTGTTAGAGATTCACTTTCTTCCACAATATCTGATTCCTCCTGAATCTTATTCTGATTTTTTAGGTACATTCGTGATGACGTTCCTCTAGAATTGACTTCGCTCATCAACATGGATCTGGACTTTTCTCGCGTGTACGCTGGGGCGCTCTTGGCTTGTCTTACGGGGCCTCGAGGGTTGAGGTTCAGGAAGCCAGGTCGAGTGGCCGCGGTGTTGGCAATGCAGTCACAATCTTTGGACTTTTCATCATCTGGACCAACAGTTTCTTTGCCAACCATCATACACACGACCTCATCGTCAAATGAAGTTTTCTTTACCACGTTACCTTGTCCGTCATTCCTGAAAGAACAACTAAATAATTATTAATATATTCATGGTTATATCATTTATTTAGCACACACTTCATTTCGTGTTTTTTCTTTTGATATCGCCTTAATACTTCAGTATGTGGAGTTTGCCACCTCCCAGCTGTAATAGATGGAGAAAGATGCCGAGCGAACACCTGGTTACAACAAAACAATTTTCTAAGGTGAAAGAATTTATTCATAACGCTTTATTTTAAATTAAATAACCTAAATCTTATATGATTTACGAAAATGAGAAGTTTTCACATATTTAGATACATTTATTGACACAAACACTTACGTCAACATCGTGGGTATTCGGAATCCCTCTGGATACATCCCCACAAAGTTTGGGTCATCAAAGGCCTTCTGTCGCCGCACATAGCGGATGGGTACGAACGTGTGAAGGACGAAGGTTTCATGCAAAAATGGCAGACCAGTCGCTTTGTTGATGCATGTCAACTCGACGTTCTTTGGGTCTACGGGCATTCTGGACCTTAAATAAATAAATTTAAATAAATAAATGTAAGAATATGCGCATTAATCCAAATAAATCAATCATATACATAGCATAGGTTTTCCCATTAAAATATTTTAATACACACATAACATAAAGAAAGCGCATACTTTGTATGATTCGTACATATCAACAAAATAAAACATTTTCTCAGGAGATGCGGGATTTTTATTTTTTATTTTTATGAAAAAAATTATTACAAAACGGAATAAAATTCTCCCAACTATCCCAGGTCATGATTAAATGAGAGACAATAACTATATTAACATGATTTTGCCAGAATTCGCCCAGGCACCATTTCTGGGCATTACTACGTCAATTGCAGAGCGGGGTTTACTCGTTTTAAAGGGATTGCATTGGGCTATTTATTTCTTAACAAAACGTTTATTTTATTACATTTGTTTTTTTTTTATTACAAAGCGATTTTTATTACAAAACGGACTGTAACACTGCAAGCTGACAACTCTTACAACTTTTCTATTATAGACGATATCTGAAGAACCATCTTCGTGCATGCTGATAATAAATTAGCATTATTCAAATTATTTTAAATTTAATTCTGGAACATACAAATGTGTTTTATTATCAATGACTGGAGCGAGTCTAACATAAGTTGACTGGTTAGTGCATTTAATCAATAAATTTGCATCCATAATTCACAAAATGCGAAGGGTATTAATTTATAAATCGATCACGTATTGATGTTATTATATATTAACATACACCTCGTATAACATAACAGCTTTAGTTGGAAATTAACAAACTCAATTTGTCCAATGGTGCGACACAGACGCATTTCATATCAACCAAACACTTTTTTTGAGGCATGCATTTGAAAATCGTGTCATACCGTTCGGCTTTTTATGCATTAAAAACATGGATTATATTTTTGTTAATATTAGAGCCACTACATATCCAATATGAACAATCACAATAGCACAGCTATTTAGTTAAACTCAATGCACTTCGCAGACTGAAATTGAAACTCTGGGTTGCTATTCGTGTTGAGAATTACATTCAAACAGCGTAAAGTAAACATACATACATAAATCTATTCAAATAGGCAGCTCAGAATGTAACTAAATCTTCCGTCAGTTCATTACTTTTAGAATTTCTTGAAATGATTTTAAACTTCTTACAGTGCATGGAGATACTTTATTGCATACACACGACAATCTGGCCCATTGGTACAGAATTAAATAATTGACAATAAAATATAGCATTGCTTCAATGGCGAGATAGCTGTACAGTTATAAGCATGTATTTTAACATGTATGTGTTAGAAATTCAATGTTGCTCTCAGAAATTCGGTTTATGTATGACTTTCTTTATAATTAAGATCTTACAAGGATGACAGTTAGAGGTTTTTTGCACATTGTTTGTACATTGTTTGTCCATTGTCTGTCCATTGTTTGTACTTTGTCTGTACATTGTTTGTACATTGTTTGTACATTGTCTGACCATTGTTTGTACATGGACTGTACATTGTTTGTACATTGACTGTACATTGTTTATACATTGTTTGTCCACTGTTTGTACTTTGTCTGTACATTGTTTGTCCATTGTTTGTACATTGTCTGTCCATTGTTTGTACTTTGTCTGTACATTGTTTGTCCATTGTTTGTCCATTGTATGTCCATTGTTTGTACATTGTTTGTCCATTGTCTGATCATTGTTTGTACATTGACTGTACATTGTTTGTACATTGTTTGTCCACTGTTTGTACATTGTTTTACTTGTGTGCACGGTCTGATTGCGGTTAGTTATATTAGAAACTTTAATAATTATTATTTTTGCATCTAAATCGCGTATTATATATTATGTCTTTCTTTCCTTGGGAAGTAGTGTTTGTATACAATTATTCACAATATTGGCAACAAGTTATTCGTACCTATGTTTTAAAAGGTATGTCGGTGATACAGACATACGGTACGGGATTCTACTTACAAACCTCAAGTAATGTGGTCCGGATTTTCGTATTGACAAAATGTATACTTTAAACCTTTCATCAGCCCTTAAACCCTTGTAAAGTTGAAGCTCGGCGGTCAAAAGATTGTAACTTTTAGAATCATTATTGGTAAAGCGTGCCGTTGCTGCCTAGAAATGTATTGGTCGATGTATGATTCGATTCAGGTCGCATTTAGCAGTTATCTTAAATGATAGATGTCAAGATGTCAACAATGAAATGAAACGTCAGCATAAAAGTTAGGCACGATTCAGCACGTGCTAATTCAATTGACGGACAATAACATATTACAATCCTTAATAATAAATTGTTCGAATGTTAAATCCTTTCCCCTATTATGACAGGCGAATAAAACAATGTATACATAAATCTACTTAGCCTTTCAAAACTCGTTTAGTCAAACATGGTTAACTAGCAATCTAGTAATGACATAAAGTTATTGATATATCGATGGATCGAGTTAAGTATAAATGATATGTCAGTACACGGACTGACAATAATTTAAGATCAATGCACCCACTGATCATGACTTATCCGTGGATCGAGTTATAAATTTAAAATAATTTTAAGTAGCAAAAGTTGAGACCATGAATTCAGATCTTTTCCAATAGAAACAATAAATCGCTCTGCTTTTCTACGTCTCCTATTATATTCATTATTCTTACTGTATCTGAGTATGTGCGTGTGGTAATTATTTAAAGGTGGTATCCGACAGTTTGGACCAATTTTATAAAATATTCAAATAATTCATTGTTACCTGAAAAGATAATGCAAAATACTGTTCGTTAATGTTCTAAATCTGTGGCAAGCGTGAAGCATTACACCCCAATCGTCATTACAATCAGGTATTTTCTATCTGAGTCACGCTGCAGAGATATTTTAACTAAGAAAACCACGTGACAACTTACTTTTGAGATGTTATATCGTCATCCGGGTAGTCCGCTCTGACGTCGGTATCTATTTTAAGCAGACAACATTATGGTGCTTATTTATAGATTTGGAAAAAGGATTTAATGGTGTTTTTTTTCACAATGTGTTGTGTCTTAAACGATATCGGTAGGTTCAAACTTGTCTTTACTGAGATTACTTTCGTGCTTATTTATAGATTTGAAAGTAATGAACACGTAGAGTTATTTTTCGCAATGTATACTGTCTCATATAAAGGTAGTGTCCTAAATCATCTGTACTCAGACTAAAGTAGAAGGTTATGCAGACGTTATGCCTACATTCCCTGAAACCGTGGGAAAATATTGTTGCATGCATTTGGTGTAGGTAAACTGTCGGATATCACCTTTAATAACTAGTTTTTTTGTGTGTGTGTGTGTGTGTGTGCGTGCGTGTGTGTGCGTATGTGTGTGCGCGTGTGTGTGTGCGCGTGTGTGTGTGTGCGCGCGTTGTGTGTGTGCGTATGTGTGTGTGTGTGTGTGCGCGCGTTGTGTGTGTGTGCGTATGTGTGTGTGCGTATGTGTGTGTGTGTGTGTGCGTGCGTGTGTGTGTGAGTGTGTGTGTGTGCGCGTGTTGTGTGTGTGTGTGTGCGTATGTGTGTGTGTGTGTGTTCGCGCGCGTTGTGTGTGTGTGCGTATGTGTGTGTGTGTGCGCGCGCGTTGTGTGTGTGTGTGCGTATGTGTGTGTGCGTATGTGTGTGTGTGTGTTTGCGTGCGTGTGTGTGTGTGTGTGTGTGTGTGTGTGTGTGTGTGTGTGTGTGTGTGTGTGTGTGTGTGTGTGTGTGTGTGTGTGTGCTTCACCTCTGTTTATAATTTTATACAAATATATGTGTATGTGTGTTTCATATTTAAACAATTTAACAGGTCTTGATCTTCTGGTGCAAATAAAATTATTTTCCTTCGTCAATATCATCAAAGGCCCCGGGACGCTACCTGTGAATGCAGCTTTATGATATCATTACTAAGCAAAATAGCCGGCGATTCGTTTGAGTTAAGATCTTTAAATCATTATAACTAGACCAGTCCAGGTATGGGTGGAATGAAAAAGCAAATCAATAACAAACCAATATCTGATTATGTAGCTTTATCTTTGATACTCGATCAATGTTGAGACAAATCTGGACAAGCTTGAATGAATAATTCGGTCATTGTTTTGTATCAGTTTTTGAAATGTATCATTCAAATTAAAATACAAATCAGGAATTAGTTGAGTATAGACTTTCTATTGAATGATAGTGGTGATGACGACGGTGATGATGATAATAATAAAAAGTAATAAAAAGTAATAAAAAGTAATAATAATAATAATAATAATAATAATAATACCAATAATCATCATCATCATCATCATCATCATCATCATCATCATCAGCAGCAGCAGCAGCAGCAGCAGCAATTATTAACGATAACAATTTTTTAAAAAACCAAAAGGAACAATGTTCCTTTCAAGAAAGTGTGGATTTTACAGGAAAACCTTTCCTGTACTGAGTACACATGTGGAAGTTAAGGCAACCTTTTTGTGTACATAAGGCAAGTTATATCTATAAAGTAATTTGACAAAATAAACATGCCGTTAAATAACAAATACATCTGTATTTACACAATACAGTTAGCTTATCTGCCTTTATTCCTTGTCTCTATCCCATTAATTTCGAATGTTAGCGTACTTTTAAGATAGTTTACAAATAGGAAGACTATGTTAACTTGTGTCTTGTACAGTGTTGTCGTTATTATTATAAGGCGAGGAACACATGTCCTGTAACCTGGGCCTGAGGTCAGGCAGCTGTGAGTCCTGGATGAGCTTATGGGTTTGATTGGTCTGATGTGATTCCAGCTCAAATCCAGCCAATCAAACCTCGAGAATGGTGCTACACTCAAACTCTAACCTTACAATATTCACGCAAAAAATCCCATTTGGGCGTTTGCAATGAAAAAATAACAACAACTATTTGGGATTTTAGAAATGATTTCATTAGGAAATATAGTTATCAACCCGTGATATTTTTTTTAGATAACGGTAAACAACATTTAGTATATTTTTCTCTCAAATGACACATGGAGATGAAACATATATCATAATAATAACCGGTCAGTTTACCCAAATACACGACTTACAGTAATAACATACATGTATATTAGCAGCGATTTTGGGAGAGGGTACCATGAATAATAATGCAAGCTCATTTTAAATCAAATTACCCCCACCCCCACTTCCTCCCACTCACCGATTTCCCATTAATTACTTACGACATGTTGTAACATTCCTCTTATCTTAATTCGGATTTATTGTGTATCGGATACACCTGCTCTTGTGTTTAGCATATAAGCCTAAATAATTGACTATTGATACAAAGGTATTCACGGTTTCCAATAGACAGGACGTGTGTGTGTCCTCCAGGTAAAATGATACTAGCATTAAGTTATGATAGCCATAGCCACTCACTGTATTATATAGACGATGAGAAACAGTTGCCGGTGTAGAACTAAAAATCAATTTATTATGACGAAGTGTTTGAAGTATAAGCACAACCACCACCACCATCATCATCATCACCAGCAGCAGCAGCAGCACCAGCAAGTAATAATAGTTGCCAGTAGTATTTGTGGCAGTATAGTAACATAATTTATTGATTCTATACCTGACATTTATAATACATATACCAGACTCTTTTTTTTTTGCTCAAATGCTTATCTGCATAGTGTGGTTGAAAATATTGGTGGCCTTAAATGAACGCAAGTTTGTGTGTGTTTGTGTGTGTATACAAGTGTATGATACAGAGTAAGTGTAACGTTTACCTGTGAAGTGTATCCAGTTGTATGGTGAAGATTAGCAAATCACAACATCAACAAACCACTCAGTACATTTGTATTTTATGATCTTTGACTGTTTTAAATGGTTTCCAAACTTTCACATAAAAATTGTACACACACACATACACGCTTATCCATATATGGGCTACACACTAGATGTTAACCCATCCACTAGCTAGTATGTTGTCAGCCGCAGTGCTTGTAAGCCTTTCGTGATATCAAACGAGATAGTATGGTATGCATTATTTAAAGGGGAGACGATGGTAACAAATCGATAAGTATTCATTCGGGGAGAGTTTTGGTTTAAATTGTCGGCCATTTGTTTATACGGCGACGCTGTTGCTAGGAAACTTCACGAGTTTCGAGGGGCATAAAATTGATAAACGTTACGGGTTGTTGAGAAACAAATGAAAGTAGTCAATTAAGAAAGAAAATTGAGTTTAAAATGCTCACCGTTCGGTTGCGGGCTTCACGTTCACGTCATCCATTATAGCGATCGATGGTTAATCTTTTCCAAGTTCTTGTGATTATATTTCCCACTTTGTTGATATGAGTAGAGAATACACGATCGATTTGAATCGAGAGGTAAAAAAAGAACAGACCTCCTCGTGTGTCACTTCAGTATCGACGTATTGTCAGAAGACAATGAGTCGGTGCAACGTACAAAAGAGCGAAAACACAATGGTCTAACTATGACCATGGCCGGTTGTTAGTTCAGCAGGGCCTCATATAGCCAGTGGTTAATCATGTATACACAAGATTTGTAGTCTATTCATGACCTTCAAGGCATTCTTTTATTTGTAGTTAATTTAAACTGTAAAGATTTAAAGGTCACGTTCATTCACTTGTTCCATTGACCTTTAAAGGTGATATCCGAAATATTGGAACATTTTTATGTAACTACCCAATAAAGTTTGGTTAGGCTGTTAGATAAAGATAGTGAGAAATGATGTTTATTGAATAAAGTTTGGTTAGGCTTCTTAACGATAGTGTGAAATGCTGTTTATTGATGTCCCATATCCTTGATATAAAACTAAAGCATAACAACTACTCATCATTACGGGCATGTATTTCCTTACTGAGCTACGCTGCAGAGACAGCTTTGTTTAATCTTACAAAATACGTAACCACTTACTTGTGGGATCGCTTTATATTATCATTTGATTAATACGCTCTGAGGTCGACCTCTAGATTTATCGGAAATCTAAACAGTGCCAATTTATATGTTTGAAACACTAACATCAGCAGCAACAACAACAACAACAAGATACGACCATTTTAAGCCACTTTTTTCGATTTGTATTTTCCAACAATTGATGAAATGTTCAAAATTGTCTTTTCTTAGACTTCTGTTTGCGGTTATGCAGAAACGTTGCTAACATTATTCAAAACAGTGGTAAGATATTGTTACATGCACTTGATGTAGACAAACTTTCGGATACCACCGTTAACAGCTTAAACCGCAGTTTAGGTACACATAGAACCACTGGCACCGCAGTTTAGGTACACATAGAACCACTGGCCCCGCAGTTTAGGTACACATAGAACCACTGGCCCCGCAGTTTAGGTACACATAGAACCACTGGCTCCGCAGTTTCGGTACACATAGAACCACTGGCCCCGCAGTTTAGGTACACATAGAACCACTGGCCCCGCAGTTTAGGTACACATAGAACCACTGGCTCCGCAGTTTAGGTAAACATAGCACCACTGGCCCCGCAGTTTAGGTACACATAGAACCACTGGCCCCGCAGTTTAGGTACACATAGAACCATTGGCCCCGCAGTTTAAGTACACATAGAACCACTGGCCCCGCAGTTTAGGTACACATAGAACCACTGGCCCCGCAGTTTAGGTACACATAGAACCACTGGCTCCGCAGTTTCGGTACACATAGAACCACTGGCCCCGCAGTTTAGGTACACATAGAACCACTGGCCCCGCAGTTTAGGTACACATAGAACCACTGGCTCCGCAGTTTAGGTAAACATAGCACCACTGGCCCCGCAGTTTAGGTACACATAGAACCACTGGCCCCGCAGTTTAGGTACACATAGAACCATTGGCCCCGCAGTTTAAGTACACATAGAACCACTGGCCCCGCAGTTTAGGTACACATAGAACCACTGGCCCCACAGTTTAAGTACACAAAGAACCACTGGTCCCGCAGTTTAGGTACACATAGAACCACTGGCTCCGCAGTTTAGGTACACATAGAACCACACATATAACCACTGGCCCCGCAGTTTAGGTACACATAGAACCACTGGCACCGCAGTTTAGGTACACATAGAACCACACATAGAACCACTGGCCCCGCAGTTTAGGTACACATAGAACCACACATATAACCACTGGCCCCGCAGTTTAGGTACACATAGAACCACACATAGAACCGCTGGCCCCGCAGTTTAGGTACACATAGAACCACACATAGAACCACTGGCCCCGCAGTTTAGGTACACATAGAACCACACATATAACCACTGGCCCCGCAGTTTAGGTACACATAGAACCACTGGCCCCGCAGTTTAGGTACACATAGAACCACTAGTCCCGCAGTTTAGGTACACATAGAACCACTAGTCCCGCAGTTTAGGTACACATAGAACCACTGGCCCCGCAGTTTAGGTACACATAGAACCACTGACCCCGCAGTTTAGGTACACATAGAACCACTGACCCCACAGTTTAGGTACACATAGAACCACTGGCCCCACAGTTTAGGTACACATAGAACCACTGGCCCCGCAGTTTAGGTACACATAGAACCACTGGCCCCGCAGTTTAGGTACACATAAAACCACTGGCACCGCAGTTTAGGTACACATAGAACCACAGGCTCCGCAGTTTAGGTACACATAGAACCACTGGCTCCGCAGTTTAGGTACACATAGAACTACTGGCTCCGCAGTTTAGGTACACATAGAACCACAGGCTCCGCAGTTTAGGTACACATAGAACCACTGGCCCCTCAGTTTAGATACACATAGAACTACTGGCTCTGCAGTTTAGGTACACATAGAACCACTGGCTCTGCAGTTAAGGTATACATAGAACCACTGGCCCCGCAGTTTAGGTACACATAGAACCACTGGCCCCGCAGTTAAGGTACACATAGAACCACTGGCTCCGCAGTTTAGGTACACATAGAACTACTGGCTCCGCAGTTTAGGTACACATAGAACTACTGGCTCCGCAGTTTAGGTACACATAGAACCACTGGCCCCGCAGTTTAGGTACACAAAAAATCACTGGCTCCGCAGTTTAGGTACACATAGAACCACTGGCTCCGCAGTTTAGGTACACATAGAACCACTGGCTCCGCAGTTAAGGTACACATAGAACCACTGGCCCCGCAGTTTAGGTACACATAGAACCACTGGCTCTGCAGTTTAGGTACACATAGAACCACTGGCCCCGCAGTTTAGGTACACATAGAACCACTGGCCCCGCAGTTAAGGTACACATAGAACCACTGGCCCCGCAGTTTAGGTACACATAGAACCACTGGCTCCGCAGTTTAGGTACACATAGAACCACTGGCTCCGCAGTTTAGGTACACATAGAACCACTGGCCCCGCAGTTTAGGTACACATAGAACCACTGGCCCTGCAGTTTAGGTACACATAGAACCACTGGCTCCGCAGTTTAGGTACACATAGAACTACTGGCCCCGCAGTTTAGGTACACATAGAACCACTGACCCCGCAGTTTAGGTACACATAGAACCACTGGACCCGCAGTTCAGATACACATAGAACCACTGGCCCCTCAGTTTATGTACACATAGAACCACTGACCCCGCAGTTTAGGTACACATAGAACCACTGACCCCGCAGTTTAGGTACACATAGAACCACTGGCCCCGCAGTTTAGGTACACATAGAACCACTGGCTTCGCAGGTAAGGTACACATAGAACCACTGGCCCCGCAGTTAAGGTACACATAGAACCACTGGCCCCGCAGTTTAGGTACACATAGAACCACTGGCTCCGCAGTTTAGGTACACATAGAACCACTGGCTCCGCAGTTTAGGTACACATAGAACCACTGGCTCCGCAGTTTAGGTACACATAGAACTACTGGCCCCGCAGTTTAGGTACACATAGAACCACTGACCCCGCAGTTTAGGTACACATAGAACCACTGGCCCCGCAGTTCAGATACACATAGAACCACTGGCCCCTCAGTTTATGTACACATAGAACCACTGACCCCGCAGTTTAGGTACACATAGAACCACTGGCCCCGCAGTTTAGGTACACATAGAACCACTGGCCCCGCAGTTTAGGTACACATAGAACCACTGGCTTCGCAGTTTAGGTACACATAGAACCACTGGCCCCGCAGTTTAGGTACACATAGAACCACTGGCCCCGCAATTTAGGTACACATAGAACCACTGGCCCCGCAATTTAGGTACACATAGAACCACTGGCCCCGCAGTTAAGGTACACATAGAACCACTGGCCCCACAGTTTAGGTACACATAGTACCACTGGCCCCGCAGTTTAGGTACACATAGAACCACTGGCTCCGCAGTTAAGGTACACATAGAACCACTGGCCCCACAGTTTAGGTACACATAGAACCACTGGCTTCGCAGTTTAGGTACACATAGAACTACTGGCTCCGCAGTTTAGGTACACATAGAACCACTGGCCCCGCAATTTAGGTTCACATAGAACCACTGGCCCCGCAGTTAAGGTACACATAGAACCACTGGCCCCACAGTTTAGGTACACATAGTACCACTGGCCCCGCAGTTTAGGTACACATAGAACCACTGGCCCCGCACTTAATGTACACGTTGTATAATAAATGCATCTTATATCCTGGCAGCATGCACTGTCTCAAGATATACTAGTTGTGTTATTAATCTTTATGGCGAAAAGCAAAGTTGAAAAGCGTCGGAAAGCTTTTGATTTCTCTTAATCTGTTTGAAACTATAGTCTAGTGATAACGAGGTGGAAACTGGAGGCAACTGAAATTTGGTCTCTTAGGAGAATTTTGAACATATCCTGGACAGAAAAGAAAACAAATCAAGAGGTGCTAGAAATGGCAAACACAGAAAGGTCTCTAATAAGAACAATACGAAAAAGACAGACGAGGTCCATGAGCCATGTCTACAGAAAAATGAAATAGAACAGATTAGTTTGACGGGAAAGATCGAGGGTAGAAGAAGTAGAGGATGGCAGCGAGAAACATACGTGGACAGTCTGAACACCTGGGTATTATCAAAAGTTGATGAGCAACAATGAATTCATGAATGCCTCGAGGGAGAGAGATGGAAGGTCATACCCGTCGATGCCTGTTCCAGACAGGACACCACTTGAAGTCTAGTGATCCAATGTAATAGTTTATTATTATTCCAAAACGGTTTAACAAAATTTAAGTTTTGCTTTTCCAAGCATAATACAAAATGCAAATATAATCGATTGTGTGCAAATACTATGAAAGTTTAGCTTTATTAACAACAGACATAAATATAATTGAAACTCTAACGGATTATACTGCAAAATGTTTACTGACGTCTTCTTCCTGTCCTGACATATAACAAAGTGACTAAGCATATTACTGTTAAACTATAGAACAATGTGACTGAGCATGTTACTGTTAAACTATAGAACAAAGTGACTGAGCATGTCACTGTTAAACTATAGAACAATGTGACTGAGCATGTTACTGTTAAACTATAGAACAAAGTGACTGAGCATGTCACTGTTAAACTATAGAACAATGTGACTGAGCATGTTACTGTTAAACTATAGAACAATGTGACTGAGCATGTTACTGTTAAACTATAGAACAGGTGACTGAGCATGTTACTGCTAAACTATAGAACAATGTGACTGAGCATGTTACTGCTAAACTATAGAACAATGTGACTGAGCATGTTACTGTTAAACTATAGAACAAAGTGACTGAGCATGTCACTGTTAAACTATAGAACAATGTGACTGAGCATGTTACTGTTAAACTATAGAACAATGTGACTGAGCATGTTACTGTTAAACTATAGAACAGGTGACTGAGCATGTTACTGTTATACTATAAAACAATGTGACTGAGCATGTTACTGTTAAACTATAGAACAATGTGACTGAGCATGTTACTGTTAAACTATAGAACAAAGTGACTGAGCATGTTACTGTTGAACTATAGAACAAAGTGACTGAGTATGTTACTGTTAAACTATAGAACAAAGTGACTGGGCATGTTACTGTTAAACTATAGAACAAAGTGACTGAGTATGTTACTGTTAAACTATAGAACAAAGTGACTGAGTATGTTACTGTTAAACTATAGAACAATGTGACTGAGCATGTTACTGTTAAACTATAGAACAAAGTGACTGAGCATGTTACTGTTAAACTATAGAACAAAGTGACTGAGTATGTTACTGTTAAACTATAGAACAAAGGGACTGAGCATGTTACTGTTGAACTATAGAACAAAGGGACTGAGCATGTTACTGTTAAACTATAGAACAAAGGGACTGAGAATGTTACTGTTAAACTATAGAACAAAGTGACTGGGCATGTTACTGTTAAACTATAGAACAAAGTGACTGGGCATGTTACTGTTAAACTATAGAACAATGTGACTGAGTATGTTACTGTTAAAATATAGAACAAAGGGACTGAGCATGTTACTGTTAAACTATAGAACAAAGTGACTGGGCATGTTACTGTTAAACTATAGAACAAAGTGACTGGGCATGTTACTGTTAAACTATAGAACAAAGGGACTGAGCATGTTACTGTTAAACTATAGAACAAAGGGACTGAGCATGTTACTGTTAAACTATAGAACAAAGTGACTGGGCATGTTACTGTTAAACTATAGAACAATGTGACTGAGTATGTTACTGTTAAACTATAGCACAATGTGACTGAGCATGTTACTGTTAAACTATAGAACAATGTGACTGAGTATGTTACTGTTAAACTATAGCACAAAGTGACTGGGCATGTTACTGTTAAACTATAGAACAATGTGACTGAGTATGTTACTGTTAAACTATAGAACAAAGTGACTGGGCATGTTACTGTTAAACTATAGAACAAAGGGACTGGGCATGTTACTGTTAAACTATAGAACAATGTGACTGGGCATGTTACTGTTAAACTATAGAACAAAGTGACTGGGCATGTTACTGTTAAACTATAGAACAAAGGGACTGAGAATGTTACTGTTAAACTATAGAACAAAGTGACTGGGCATGTTACTGTTAAACTATAGAACAAAGTGACTGGGCATGTTACTGTTAAACTATAGAACAATGTTACTGAGTATGTTACTGTTAAACTATAGAACAAAGGGACTGAGCATGTTACTGTTAAACTATAGAACAAAGTGACTGGGCATGTTACTGTTAAACTATAGAACAAAGTGACTGGGCATGTTACTGTTAAACTATAGAACAATGTGACTGAGTATGTTACTGTTAAACTATAGAACAAAGTGACTGGGCATGTTACTGTTAAACTATAAAACAAAGTGACTGGGCATGTTACTGTTAAACTATAGAACAAAGTGACTGGGCATGTTACTGTTAAACTATAGAACAATGTGACTGGGCATGTTACTGTTAAACTATAGAACAATGTGACTGAGTATGTTACTGTTAAACTATAGAACATAGTGACTGGGCATGTTACTGTTAAACTATAGAACAATGTGACTGAGTATGTTACTGTTAAACTATAGAACATAGTGACTGGGCATGTTACTGTTAAACTATAGAACATAGTGACTGGGCATGTTACTGTTAAACTATAGAACAATGTGACTGAGCATGTTGCTGTTAAACTATAGAACAAAGGGACTGAGCATGTTACTGTTAAACTATAGAACAAAGTGACTGGGCATGTTACTGTTAAACTATAGAACAATGTGACTGAGCATGTTGCTGTTAAACTATAGAACAAAGGGACTGAGCATGTTACTGTTAAACTATAGAACATAGTGACTGGGCATGTTACTGTTAAACTATAGAACAATGTGACTGGGCATGTTACTGTTAAACTATAGAACATAGTGACTGGGCATGTTACTGTTAAACTATAGAACAATGTGACTGAGCATGTTGCTGTTAAACTATAGAACAAAGGGACTGAGCATGTTACTGTTAAACTATAGAACATAGTGACTGGGCATGTTACTGTTAAACTATAGAACAATGTGACTGAGCATGTTGCTGTTAAACTATAGAACAAAGGGACTGAGCATGTTACTGTTAAACTATAGAACAAAGTGACTGGGCATGTTACTGTTAAACTATAGAACAATGTGACTGGGCATGTTACTGTTAAACTATAGAACAATGTGACTGAGCATGTTGCTGTTAAACTATAGAACAAAGGGACTGAGCATGTTACTGTTAAACTATAGAACATAGTGACTGGGCATGTTACTGTTAAACTATAGAACAATGTGACTGAGCATGTTGCTGTTAAACTATAGAACAAAGGGACTGAGCATGTTACTGTTAAACTATAGAACAAAGTGACTGGGCATGTTACTGTTAAACTATAGAACAATGTGACTGAGCATGTTACTGTTAAACTATAGAACAAAGTGACTGGGCATGTTACTGTTAAACTATAGAACAAAGGGACTGAGCATGTTACTGTTAAACTATAGAACAAAGGGACTGAGCATGTTACTGTTAAACTATAGAACAAAGTGACTGGGCATGTTACTGTTAAACTATAGAACAAAGTGACTGGGCATGTTACTGTTAAACTATAGAACAAAGTGACTGGGCATGTTACTGTTAAACTATAAAACAATGTGACTGGGCATGTCACTGTTAAACTATAGAACAATGTGACTGAGCATGTTACTGTTAAACTATAGAACAATGTGACTGGGCATGTTACTGTTAAACTATAGAACATAGTGACTGGGCATGTTACTGTTAAACTATAGAACATAGTGACTGGGCATGTTACTGTTAAACTATAGAACATAGTGACTGAGCATGTTACTGTTAAACTATAGAACATAGTGACTGGGCATGTTACTGTTAAACTATAGAACAAAGTGACTGGGCATGTTACTGTTAAACTATAGAACAAAGTGACTGGGCATGTTACTGTTAAACTATAGAACAATGTGACTGAGCATGTTACTGTTAAACTATAGAACAATGTGACTGAGCATGTTACTGTTAAACTATAGAACAAAGGGACTGAGCATGTTACTGTTAAACTATAGAACATAGTGACTGAGCATGTTACTGTTAAACTATAGAACATAGTGACTGGGCATGTTACTGTTAAACTATAGAACAAAGTGACTGGGCATGTTACTGTTAAACTATAGAACAAAGTGACTGGGCATGTTACTGTTAAACTATAGAACAATGTGACTGAGCATGTTACTGTTAAACTATAGAACAATGTGACTGGGCATGTTACTGTTAAACTATAGAACATAGTGACTGGGCATGTTACTGTTAAACTATAGAACAAAGTGACTGGGCATGTTACTGTTAAACTATAGAACAAAGTGACTGGGCATGTTACTGTTAAACTATAGAACAATGTGACTGAGCATGTTACTGTTAAACTATAGAACAAAGGGACTGGGCATGTTACTGTTAAACTATAGAACAATGTGACTGAGCATGTTACTGTTAAACTATAGAACATAGTGACTGGGCATGTTACTGTTAAACTATAGAACAAAGTGACTGGGCATGTTACTGTTAAACTATAGAACAAAGTGACTGGGCATGTTACTGTTAAACTATAGAACAAAGTGACTGGGCATGTTACTGTTAAACTATAGAACAATGTGACTGAGCATGTTACTGTTAAACTATAGAACAATGTGACTGAGCATGTTACTGTTAAACTATAGAACAAAGGGACTGGGCATGTTACTGTTAAACTATAGAACAATGTGACTGAGCATGTTACTGTTAAACTATAGAACATAGTGACTGGGCATGTTACTGTTAAACTATAGAACATAGTGACTGGGCATGTTACTGTTAAACTATAGAACAAAGTGACTGGGCATGTTACTGTTAAACTATAGAACAATGTGACTGAGCATGTTACTGTTAAACTATAGAACAAAGTGACTGGGCATGTTACTGTTAAACTATAGAACATAGTGACTGAGCATGTTACTGTTAAACTATAGAACAAAGGGACTGAGAATGTTACTGTTAAACTATAGAACAAAGTGACTGGGCATGTTACTGTTAAACTATAGAACAAAGTGACTGGGCATGTTACTGTTAAACTATAGAACAAAGTGACTGGGCATGTTACTGTTAAACTATAGAACAATGTGACTGAGCATGTTACTGTTAAACTATAGAACAAAGTGACTGGGCATGTTACTGTTAAACTATAGAACAAAGGGACTGAGAATGTTACTGTTAAACTATAGAACAAAGTGACTGGGCATGTTACTGTTAAACTATAGAACAAAGTGACTGGGCATGTTACTGTTAAACTATAGAACAATGTGACTGAGCATGTTACTGTTAAACTATAGAACAAAGTGACTGGGCATGTTACTGTTAAACTATAGAACAATGTGACTGGGCATGTTACTGTTAAACTATAGAACAAAGTGACTGGGCATGTTACTGTTAAACTATAGAACAAAGGGACTGAGAATGTTACTGTTAAACTATAGAACAAAGTGACTGGGCATGTTACTGTTAAACTATAGAACAAAGTGACTGGGCATGTTACTGTTAAACTATAGAACAAAGTGACTGAGTATGTTACTGTTAAACTATAGAACAAAGTGACTGGGCATGTTACTGTTAAACTATAGAACAAAGTGACTGGGCATGTTACTGTTAAACTATAGAACAATGTGACTGAGCATGTTACTGTTAAACTATAGAACAAAGTGACTGGGCATGTTACTGTTAAACTATAGAACAATGTGACTGAGCATGTTACTGTTAAACTATAGAACAAAGTGACTGGGCATGTTACTGTTAAACTATAGAACAAAGGGACTGAGAATGTTACTGTTAAACTATAGAACAAAGTGACTGGGCATGTTACTGTTAAACTATAGAACAAAGTGACTGGGCATGTTACTGTTAAACTATAGAACAAAGTGACTGGGCATGTTACTGTTAAACTATAGAACAAAGTGACTGAGCATGTTACTGTTAAAATATAGAACAATGTGACTGAGCATGTTACTGTTAAACTATAGAACAAAGTGACTGAGTATGTTACTGTTAAACTATAGAACAAAGTGACTGAGTATGTTACTGTTAAACTATAGAACAAAGTGACTGGGCATGTTACTGTTAAACTATAGAACAATGTGACTGGGCATGTTACTGTTAAACTATAGAACAAAGTGACTGAGTAAGTTACTGTTAAACTATAGAACAAAGTGACTGGGCATGTTACTGTTAAACTATAGAACAAAGTGACTGGGCATGTTACTGTTAAACTATAGAACAAAGTGACTGGGCATGTTACTGTTAAACTATAGAACAAAGTGACTGGGCATGTTACTGTTAAACTATAGAACAAAGTGACTGAGTATGTTACTGTTAAACTATAGAACAAAGTGACTGAGCATGTTACTGTTAAACTATAGAACAAAGTGACTGAGCATGTTACTGTTAAACTATAGAACAATGTGACTGAGCATGTTACTGTTAAACTATAGAACAAAGTGACTGGGCATGTTACTGTTAAACTATAGAACAAAGTGACTGGGCATGTTACTGTTAAACTATAGAACAATGTGACTGAGTATGTTACTGTTAAACTATAGAACAAAGTGACTGAGCATGTTACTGTTAAACTATAGAACAAAGTGACTGGGCATGTTACTGTTAAACTATAGAACAATGTGACTGGGCATGTTACTGTTAAACTATAGAACAAAGTGACTGAGCATGTTACTGTTAAACTATAGAACAATGTGACTGGGCATGTTACTGTTAAACTATAGAACAATGTGACTGGGCATGTTACTGTTAAACTATAGAACAATGTGACTGGGCATGTTACTGTTAAACTATAGAACAAAGTGACTGAGTATGTTACTGTTAAACTATAGAACAAAGTGACTGAGCATGTTACTGTTAAACTATAGAACAATGTGACTGAACATGTTACTGTTAAACTATAGAACAAAGTGACTGGGCATGTTACTGTTAAACTATAGAACAAAGTGACTGGGCATGTTACTGTTAAACTATAGAACAATGTGACTGAGCATGTTACTGTTAAACTATAGAACAATGTGACTGGGCATGTTACTGTTAAACTATAGAACAATGTGACTGGGCATGTTACTGTTAAACTATAGAACAATGTGACTGGGCATGTTACTGTTAAACTATAGAACAAAGTGACTGAGTATGTTACTGTTAAACTATAGAACAAAGTGACTGAGCATGTTACTGTTAAACTATAGAACAATGTGACTGAACATGTTACTGTTAAACTATAGAACAAAGTGACTGGGCATGTTACTGTTAAACTATAGAACAAAGTGACTGAGCATGTTACTGTTAAACTATAAAACAATGTGACTGAACATGTTACTGTTAAACTATAGAACAAAGTGACTGGGCATGTTACTGTTAAACTTTAGAACAAAGTGACTGGGCATGTTACTGTTAAACTATAGAACAATGTGACTGAGTATGTTACTGTTAAACTATAGAACAAAGGGACTAAGCATGTTACTGTTAAACTATAGAACAAAGTGACTGGGCATGTTACTGTTAAACTATAGAACAAAGTGTCTGAGTATGTTACTGTTAAACTATAGAACAAAGGGACTGAGCATGTTACTGTTGAACTATAGAACAAAGTGACTGAGCATGTCACTGTTCAACTATAGAACAAAGTGACTGGGCATGTTACTGTTAAACTATAGAACAATGTGACTGAGCATGTTACTGTTAAACTATAGAACAAAGTGACTGGGCATGTTACTGTTAAACTATAGAACAAAGTGACTGGGCATGTTACTGTTAAACTATAGAACAATGTGACTGGGCATGTTACTGTTAAACTATAGAACAAAGTGACTGAGTATGTTACTGTTAAACTATAGAACAATGTGACTGAGCATGTTACTGTTAAACTATAGAACAAAGTGACTGAGTATGTTACTGTTAAACTATAGAACAATGTGACTGGGCATGTCACTGTTAAACTATAGAACAATGTGACTGAGTATGTTACTGTTAAACTATAGAACAAAGTGACTGAGTATGTTACTGTTAAACTATAGAACAATGTGACTGGGCATGTTACTGTTAAACTATAGAACAAAGTGACTGGGCATGTTACTGTTAAACTATAGAACAATGTGACTGGGCATGTTACTGTTAAACTATAGAACAAAGTGACTGAGTATGTTACTGTTAAACTATAGAACAATGTGACTGGGCATGTTACTGTTAAACTATAGAACAATGTGACTGAGCATGTTACTGTTAAACTATAGAACAAAGTGACTGAGCATGTTACTGTTAAACTATAGAACAAAGTGACTGGGCATGTTACTGTTAAACTATAGAACAATGTGACTGAGCATGTTACTGTTAAACTATAGAACAATGTGACTGAGCATGTTACTGTTAAACTATAGAACAAAGTGACTGGGCATGTTACTGTTAAACTATAGAACAATGTGACTGAGCATGTTACTGTTAAACTATAGAACAATGTGACTGAGCATGTTACTGTTAAACTATAGAACAAAGTGACTGGGCATGTTACTGTTAAACTATAGAACAAAGTGACTGGGCATGTTACTGTTAAACTATAGAACAATGTGACTGAGCATGTTACTGTTAAACTATAGAACAAAGTGACTGGGCATGTTACTGTTAAACTATAGAACAAAGTGACTGGGCATGTTACTGTTAAACTATAGAACAAAGTGACTGAGTATGTTACTGTTAAACTATAGAACAATGTGACTGAGCATGTTACTGTTAAACTATAGAACAATGTGACTGAGCATGTTACTGTTAAACTATAGAACAATGTGACTGAGCATGTTACTGTTAAACTATAGAACAATGTGACTGAGCATGTTACTGTTAAACTATAGAACAATGTGACTGAGCATGTTACTGTTAAACTATAGAACAAAGTGACTGAGTATGTTACTGTTAAACTATAGAACAATGTGACTGAGCATGTTACTGTTAAACTATAGAACAAAGTGACTGGGCATGTTACTGTTAAACTATAGAACAATGTGACTGGGCATGTTACTGTTAAACTATAGAACAATGTGACTGAGTATGTTACTGTTAAACTATAGAACAAAGTGACTGAGCATGTTACTGTTAAACTATAGAACAAAGTGACTGGGCATGTTACTGTTAAACTATAGAACAATGTGACTGAGCATGTTACTGTTAAACTATAGAACAAAGTGACTGGGCATGTTACTGTTAAACTATAGAACAAAGTGACTGGGCATGTTACTGTTAAACTATAGAACAAAGTGACTGGGCATGTTACTGTTAAACTATAGAACAAAGTGACTGGGCATGTCACTGTTAAACTATAGAACAAAGTGACTGGGCATGTTACTGTTAAACTATAGAACAATGTGACTGGGCATGTTACTGTTAAACTATAGAACAAAGTGACTGGGCATGTTACTGTTAAACTATAGAACAATGTGACTGGGCATGTTACTGTTAAACTATAGAACAATGTGACTGAGCATGTTACTGTTAAACTATAGAACAAAGTGACTGGGCATGTCACTGTTAAACTATAGAACAATGTGACTGAGCATGTTACTGTTAAACTATAGAACAAAGTGACTGGGCATGTTACTGTTAAACTATAGAACAATGTGACTGAGCATGTTACTGTTAAACTATAGAACAAAGTGACTGGGCATGTTACTGTTAAACTATAGAACAATGTGACTGAGTATGTTACTGTTAAACTATAGAACAAAGTGACTGGGCATGTTACTGTTAAACTATAGAACAAAGTGACTGGGCATGTTACTGTTAAACTATAGAACAATGTGACTGAGCATGTTACTGTTAAACTATAGAACAAAGTGACTGGGCATGTTACTGTTAAACTATAGAACAATGTGACTGAGTATGTTACTGTTAAACTATAGAACAAAGTGACTGAGCATGTTACTGTTAAACTATAGAACAATGTGACTGAGCATGTTACTGTTAAACTATAGAACAAAGTGACTGAGTATGTTACTGTTAAACTATAGAACAAAGTGACTGAGCATGTTACTGTTAAACTATAGAACAAAGGGACTGAGCATGTTACTGTTAAACTATAGAACAAAGTGACTGAGTATGTTACTGTTAAACTATAGAACAAAGTGACTGAGTATGTTACTGTTAAACTATAGAACAAAGGGACTGAGCATGTTACTGTTAAACTATAGAACAAAGTGACTGGGCATGTTACTGTTAAACTATAGAACATAGTGACTGAGCATGTTACTGTTAAACTATAGAACAAAGGGACTGAGCATGTTACTGTTAAACTATAGAACAAAGTGACTGAGTATGTTACTGTTGAACTATAGAACAAAGTGACTGAGTATGTTACTGTTAAACTATAGAACAAAGTGACTGAGTATGTTACTGTTAAACTATAGAACAAAGTGACTGAGTATGTTACTGTTAAACTATAGAACAAAGTGACTGAGTATGTTACTGTTAAACTATAGAACAAAGTGACTGAGTATGTTACTGTTAAACTATAGAAGAAAGTGACTGAGTATGTTACTGTTAAACTATAGAACAATGTGACTGGGCATGTTACTGTTAAACTATAGAACAATGTGACTGAGCATGTTACTGTTAAACTATAGAACAAAGTGACTGGGCATGTCACTGTTAAACTATAGAACAATGTGACTGAGCATGTTACTGTTAAACTATAGAACAAAGTGACTGGGCATGTTACTGTTAAACTATAGAACAATGTGACTGAGCATGTTACTGTTAAACTATAGAACAAAGTGACTGGGCATGTTACTGTTAAACTATAGAACAATGTGACTGAGTATGTTACTGTTAAACTATAGAACAAAGTGACTGGGCATGTTACTGTTAAACTATAGAACAAAGTGACTGGGCATGTTACTGTTAAACTATAGAACAATGTGACTGAGCATGTTACTGTTAAACTATAGAACAAAGTGACTGGGCATGTTACTGTTAAACTATAGAACAATGTGACTGAGTATGTTACTGTTAAACTATAGAACAAAGTGACTGAGCATGTTACTGTTAAACTATAGAACAATGTGACTGAGCATGTTACTGTTAAACTATAGAACAAAGTGACTGAGTATGTTACTGTTAAACTATAGAACAAAGTGACTGAGCATGTTACTGTTAAACTATAGAACAAAGGGACTGAGCATGTTACTGTTAAACTATAGAACAAAGTGACTGAGTATGTTACTGTTAAAAACTATAGAACAAAGTGACTGAGTATGTTACTGTTAAACTATAGAACAAAGGGACTGAGCATGTTACTGTTAAACTATAGAACAAAGTGACTGGGCATTGTTACTGTTAAACTATAGAACATAGTGACATGAGCATGTTACTGTTAAACTATAGAACAAAGGGACTGAGCATGTTACTGTTAAACTATAGAACAAAGTGACTGAGTATGTTACTGTTAAACTATAGAACAAAGTGACTGAGTATGTTACTGTTAAACTATAGACAAAGTGACTGAGTATGTTACTGTTAAACTATAGAACAAAGTGACTGAGTATGATGAGTATGTTACTGTTAAACTATAGAACAAAGTGACTGAGTATGTTACTGTTAAACTATAGAAGAAAGTGACTGAGTATGTTACTGTTAAACTATAGAACAATGTGACTGAGCATGTTACTGTTAAACTATAGAACAATGTGACTGAGTATGTTACTGTTAAACTATAGAACAAAGTGACTGAGTATGTTACTGTTAAACTATAGAACAATGTGACTGAGTATGTTACTGTTAAACTATAGAACAATGTGACTGAGTATGTTACTGTTAAACTATAGAACAAAGTGACTGAGTATGTTACTGTTAAACTATAGAACAAAGTGACTGAGTATGTTACTGTTAAACTATAGAAGAAAGTGACTGAGTATGTTACTGTTAAACTATAGAACAATGTGACTGAGCATGTTACTGTTAAACTATAGAACAATGTGACTGAGTATGTTACTGTTAAACTATAGAACAAAGTGACTGAGTATGTTACTGTTAAACTATAGAACAATGTGACTGAGTATGTTACTGTTAAACTATAGAACAATGTGACTGAGTATGTTACTGTTAAACTATAGAACAAAGTGACTGAGCATGTTACTGTTAAACTATAGAACAAAGTGACTGGGCATGTTACTGTTAAACTATAGAACAGGTGACTGAGTATGTTACTGTTAAACTATAGAACAAAGGGACTGGGCATGTTACTGTTAAACTATAGAACATAGTGACTGAGCATGTTACTGTTAAACTATAGAACAAAGTGACTGAGTATGTTACTGTTAAACTATAGAACAAAGTGACTGGGCATGTTACTGTTAAACTCTAGAACAATGTGACTGAGTATGTTACTGTTAAACTATAGAACAATGTGACTGAGTATGTTACTGTTAAACTATAGAACAATGTGACTGAGTATGTTACTGTTAAACTATAGAACAATGTGACTGAGTATGTTACTGTTAAACTATAGAACAATGTGACTGAGTATGTTACTGTTAAACTATAGAACAAAGTGACTGAGTATGTTACTGTTAAACTATAGAACAATGTGACTGAGTATGTTACTGTTAAACTATAGAACAATGTGACTGAGTATGTTACTGTTAAACTATAGCACAATGTGACTGAGTATGTTACTGTTAAACTATAGAACAAAGTGACTGAGTATGTTACTGTTAAACTATAGAACAAAGTGACTGAGTATGTTACTGTTAAACTATAGAAGAAAGTGACTGAGTATGTTACTGTTAAACTATAGAACAAAGTGACTGAGTATGTTACTGTTAAACTATAGAACAAAGTGACTGAGTATGTTACTGTTAAACTATAGAACAAAGTGACTGAGTATGTTACTGTTAAACTATAGAACAAAGGGACTGAGCATGTTACTGTTAAACTATAGAACAAAGTGACTGGGCATGTTACTGTTAAACTATAGAACAATGTGACTGAGTATGTTACTGTTAAACTATAGAACAAAGTGACTGAGTATGTTACTGTTAAACTATAGAACAAAGTGACTGAGCATGTTACTGTTAAACTATAGAACAAAGTGACTGGGCATGTTACTGTTAAACTATAGAACAAAGTGACTGAGTATGTTACTGTTAAACTATAGAACAAAGGGACTGGGCATGTTACTGTTAAACTATAGAACATAGTGACTGAGCATGTTACTGTTAAACTATAGAACAAAGTGACTGGGCATGTTACTGTTAAACTATAGAACAATGTGACTGAGCATGTTACTGTTAAACTATAGAACAAAGTGACTGGGCATGTTACTGTTAAACTATAGAACAATGTGACTGAGTATGTTACTGTTAAACTATAGAACAAAGGGACTGAGCATGTTACTGTTAAACTATAGAACAAAGGGACTGAGCATGTTACTGTTAAACTATAGAACAATGTGACTGAGTATGTTACTGTTAAACTATAGAACAATGTGACTGAGTATGTTACTGTTAAACTATAGAACAATGTGACTGAGTATGTTACTGTTAAACTATAGAACAATGTGACTGAGTATGTTACTGTTAAACTATAGAACAATGTGACTGAGCATGTTACTGTTAAACTATAGAACAAAGTGACTGGGCATGTTACTGTTAAACTATAGAACAAAGGGACTGAGCATGTTACTGTTAAACTATAGAACAAAGTGACTGGGCATGTTACTGTTAAACTATAGAACAATGTGACTGAGTATGTTACTGTTAAACTATAGAACAATGTGACTGAGTATGTTACTGTTAAACTATAGAACAATGTGACTGAGCATGTTACTGTTAAACTATAGAACAATGTGACTGAGTATGTTACTGTTAAACTATAGAACAAAGTGACTGGGCATGTTACTGTTAAACTATAGAACAATGTGACTGAGTATGTTACTGTTAAACTATAGAACAAAGGGACTGAGCATGTTACTGTTAAACTATAGAACAAAGGGACTGAGCATGTTACTGTTAAACTATAGAACAAAGTGACTGAGCATGTTACTGTTAAACTATAGAACAAAGTGACTGAGCATGTTACTGTTAAACTATAGAACAAAGTGACTGAGTATGTTACTGTTAAACTATAGAACAAAGTGACTGAGTATGTTACTGTTAAACTATAGAACAAAGTGACTGAGTATGTTACTGTTAAACTATAGAACATAGTGACTGAGCATGTTACTGTTAAACTATAGAACAATGTGACTGAGCATGTTACTGTTAAACTATAGAACAAAGTGACTGGGCATGTTACTGTTAAACTATAGAACAATGTGACTGGGCATGTTACTGTTAAACTATCGAACAATGTGACTGGGCATGTTACTGTTAAACTATAGAACAAAGTGACTGGGCATGTTACTGTTAAACTATAGAACAATGTGACTGAGCATGTTACTGTTAAACTATAGAACAAAGTGACTGGGCATGTTACTGTTAAACTATAGAACAAAGGGACTGAGCATGTCACTGTTAAACTATAGAACAATGTGACTGAGTATGTTACTGTTAAATTATAGAACAATGTGACTGGGCATGTTACTGTTAAACTATAGAACAAAGTGACTGGGCATATTACTGTTAAACTATAGAACAAAGTGACTGAGTATGTTACTGTTAAACTTTAGAACAAAGTGACTGAGTATGTTACTGTTAAACTATAGAACAAAGGGACTGAGCATGTTACTGTTGAACTATAGAACAAAGGGACTGAGCATGTTACTGTTAAACTATAGAACAAAGGGACTGAGAATGTTACTGTTAAACTATAGAACAAAGTGACTGAGAATGTTACTGTTAAACTATAGAACAAAGGGACTGAGCATGTTACTGTTAAACTATAGAACAAAGTGACTGAGTATGTTACTGTTAAACTATAGAACAAAGGGACTGAGCATGTTACTGTTGAACTATAGAACAAAGGGACTGAGCATGTTACTGTTAAACTATAGAACAAAGGGACTGAGAATGTTACTGTTAAACTATAGAAGAACGAGTGACTGAGCATGTTACTGTTAAACTATAGAACAAAGGGACTGAGAATGTTACTGTTAAACTATAGAACAAAGGGACTGAGCATGTTACTGTTAAACTATAGAACAAAGTGATTGAGCATGTTACTGTTAAACTATAGAACAAAGGGACTGAGCATGTTACTGTTAAACTATAGAACAAAGGGACTGAGCATTTTACTGTTAAACTATACAACAAAGTGACTGAGCATGTTACTGTTAAACTATAGAACAAAGGGACTGAGCATGTTACTGTTAAACTATAGAAGAACGAGTGACTGAGCATGCAACCAATGAACTTAACATTTCAAAACGATGACACTTCGTTATTTTGACAATAAACAAAGGACAAACACAAGCTAATATCGAGAAAAGAACATTACTAACGTTTGATTGGGATGGACTTCAACATTGTCCATTTACAAAACTGTCTGGTCAAACTTTTAATCAGCAACCCAATATAATTGCATACTTTTGATACCATAAAACACGTTCAATTGAACAATTTGTCACTTTGGCCGAGTGTTTTGAGTTAATCCAGCGGACATCATGCCATCAGTTTTGTCTGTTAATGAAATTTTCCTTTTACTTTACTTGGTTTGAAAACACTAAAGTTTTTCACTTAAATTGCTAAACTTTTTGAAAGCAACTTCATGTGACAATTTCAAGAATTGCGTATAGTAAAAAGTAAATTAGTAATATAAAAAAGTAACTAAGAGGTTTTAATCATATTTATTTGTCATGTAAACATATAGAATCTAGACTTACTCGATTTACAAACGAAAAACTCACAGAAAACTTACGATAAATTTTGTTCTTGTATATGTACATGTGTATAATTTAACACATTAAAAACTGAGTAAAATTGCATTTAATAGAAAAGTGATATAAATATAGTTTAACAAAAACTTAAAACAAACATTAAAACGAACACAACTATTAAGGACATATCTGACAAACATCTATTTGAAATATGTACATTCACATTATTACGTGGCATTAAATATAGTTATTGTGTCGTTGTTTTTCTGCAGTAACCTCCCCTGTATGCTTTCCTGTACGACCGGATTTGTTTGTGTTCACTCCGTAGCTGTAAGTTCTATAAGTTGGTTATTTATAATACATAGCTTGATGTTCTGCTGTTATCCTCTTTTTGTTTCTTGCTGTTATGTTACTTTGTGCGTGTCTATTGCATTGATTAGTGTCTTGGCATGAATAAAAACGTGCAAGTCATATTTTACACGTCAAGCCATATCCAGCCGAATTCAAGATCTCTGAGCTATGATTGTAAATAAAAGTAACATTATTTTTTTTACATCAGCCAGTGCTAACGACACAGAGAACTTCAAAATGTGTATTCTTATGTATTCTTAACTTTTCTACCTCGAGCATAATAGGACCAACGTCACTGTAGGACCAACGTCACTGTATCGACTTATCCGTTTTAGGAACTGCATGTTATTTTCTCTCAGTATTTAAATAATAATAACACAACAGTCATCGTCAACACTTATAAATGACCCGATGCACCAGTAGTGCACAATAAGCGACTAAGTATGATTGTGAGACTAAGCATTCTGACATAAGTTTAACAGAATACTTACACGAAATCTTCATTACACCCATTCATCGTTGCCAGAATGTCTTTAACAACATCAATAAGGCATACATTTATTACTTCCTTCAAAGCTCTTAAACAGTAGATTTAGTAATTTTTATTGCTGATTTATAATCGGAAATATCAATTATATATATCGTTGAAAACTGAAATGAAATTGCCACTTTGTCTTCGTTAAAATTAGATCATGAAAAGAAACAACGCATTTTAAGAAATAGCGAACGTGAATTTACATCAATATGATGTGCTGACTGTCCTTGACACTTACTTGACGAAATAATAACGTTTGACAAAATCCTTGTTTTTTTTTATTTCCCCCAAAAAATTGAACCTGCCATTTGCCATGATTTCGTGTGGTAAATGTTTAAATTACGTCATTTCCGGTAAGACATCAAGCTGCCATTTCCGCTTCCGTACCGTGAGTTTGTTGGAGCTAAAACCAAACAAATTGAAGCAATGTCTTTAAACAGTTACACTATAAGGCCAGATACTTCTTTGTATTGCTAATAAAATATGGTATTTAAATAAATGAAATGTTCGTTTAATCAATGGTATATGAAACTCATTTATTTCATGCAAACAACTTTGTCTATATATAAATATATCGTTAAGCAACTTTAGTACACAATAACCACACACACTATAAATTCACTGCTTCATACAGTTAAGGGCAGTGTAGCCACTATATTTCGCTTTGAGCAACTTTGGCAATCTCTGCGTCAGGCGTCACGTGCCTTTCATAACACAGTAACTTCTGTCAGCGCGGAAAAAAGACATGTATTTGAGATTTGAACAAGATTATAAGTTATTTATAAAGTTTTTAAAATGTTTATATCGTTTTTATATAATTTTAACTGTATAATCTAAGGAATGTTTATATTTTAAAAGTAAATAATTTGACTTAAGTACATTTTGGTGCACGTAACCTCTATTTCTTACTTCACCAAGTATAGGGCACATAAAACTCTATAAGTCTTATCTAACCAAGTACAGTGCAATATAACCTCTACATTTCTGACTTCACCCAGTGTAGTGCAATATAACCTCTATATTTATTACTTCACCCAGTGTAGTGCAATATAACCTCTATTAGTCTTACTTCACCCAATTTAGTGCAATATAACCTCTATCTTTCTGACTTCACCCAATAAAGTGCAATATAACCTCTATCTTTCTGACTTCACCCAATTTAGTGCAATATAACCTCTATCTTTCTGACTTCACCCAATAAAGTGCAATATAACCTCTATCTTTCTTACTTCACCCAGTATAGTACTATATAAACAATATATTTTTTACTTGACCCAATATAGTGCAATATAACCTCTATATTTCTGACTTCACCCAATATAGTGCAATATAACCTCTATCTTTCTGACTTCACCCAATAAAGTGCAATATAACCTCTATCTTTCTTACGCCAGTCAGTAAAGTGTAACTTAACCTCTATATTTCCTACTTCACCCATATATACTACAACTTAACCTCAATATTGCCTACTTCACCCAATATAGTGCAATATAACTTCTATATTTCCTACTTCACCTAATATAATGCAACTTAACCTCTATATTTCCTACTTCCCCCATAATAGTGCAATATAACCTCTATATTTCTTACTTCACCCAATATAGTTCGATATAACCTCTATATTTCTTCCTATACTCTGTATAGTTCAGACCAACGACTATTACTTCCTTCTCTCTGTATAGTGCAGAATTACCTCTTTATTATTTCATTCACCCTGTATTGTGCAATATAACCTCTATAGTTCTTACTTCAGCCAGTGTAATGCAGAATTATCTCTTTATTATTTCCTTCACCCTGTATAGTGCAGAATAACCCCTATAACTTTTCTATAACGGTCTTACTTCGGATGAACATTAAGTAGTCCATACCGAGACTCCAGCCGACATATTAGAAGGCGGTCTCAATGGTTCTAAGTTATAAGCCCTCCTCTGAAGCGACCGATGGTGGCGCCACATTCGTCCATGAATAGACTGGTATAGGTGCTCTTCACGTTTCTAAAACGAAGATAATTTTTTCTTATGCATCCCATAACTTTTCATTTCTTGAAAAAGGATTCCATGAAAGAAATTAAAATTCTTTAAACAGCACCACCACCAACAACAGGAAAGACAACAACAATGTCATCACCACGACCAACAAAAAGAACGAATAGTATATGTACCGTAAAAATCTTAAAAGGGGTAATAGCTGTGCCAATTTTGTCACAAATTTTAAAAAGCGAGATTTTTATTCAAATGTTTGACGACGCCGTTTCCACGCAATTTAAATGAAACGTTGCAAAGGATTCGAGAATGTTTCATTGACTTTATTTCTCAAAGATATTGGTGTTCAACATCGTCTAAAAGTATTGCCTGATACAAGCTCACTGCTCTTCTTATTCCGTCAAAACCACATCAAAACATTTACAACTGATAAATAACTACATATTTATTTTGTTTCAAATACTCGGAATACCTTCTCTTCCATCCGAGCCAATGATTCCAGCAACATCTCGGACCGTTTGTTAATTGTCTCTCTTTGTTGTCTCACCTTGAGGTAAATGTCACGTGCTCTCTTTTCGTACTTTTCGAGATTTTCTTTGGCGACAGCCTCGATTCTTAACCACTGACCCTGTTAAAAGATCCCAAACAATCATGGTAAAAATCACGAAGTTTAAACGACAAAAAGCACATTTTGAAATAAATGCACAAACACATTTTAGTCTCCGTTTTTGATTGGAGACATTATGGTTGCACCAAATATTAGCCGAAGCTAGGCTTCTGTATGTACGTTCCTTCACAATTTACAGTTATTCGTGTGACGAAATTTTAGCGATCTAATTCATAATTCTTCAGTCGATGAATTATTAAATATTGTTACATTGTTATAATAATGTTCATACCTCATTCCTTCTTCGCATATGTTCACCAAATGACAGTGGAGCAGTCTCTTTGTGTTTATGGGGCGTGGCGTCATCTTCCGGATCTTTCTGCAGAAGGTGTAGAATAGGATTCGTAGAATACATGTATGTAATACAGAACAATATTAGATAGCAGAGGAAATAAACATTTTATAGTAAAATGTCGGATGTATCGACTGCAGAATATCACCAAAACGGATAAAAGGCGCCAAACACAATACACTGAATTAATGATTGAAAGCACACTTGAAGCTTTTGTCCACTTAGGCCTATTGAGGATTTTATCTACAGATTGTCATGTTTTATCACCACTGCAACAACCAGTAACACAGTCTGTTGAAGAAGACCGTAGACGTGTGGGAAGAATATACATGTAAATGATTACAACATACGCTCATATAATAAACATTTGCATATAAAATCTAACCTTTTTGGGGTACATCTAATTCAACTTCTGGGAGAAAGTATATAAGACAATGAGTTGGATCATAAACATACATGTCCACAGAGACAGATCAAGACGGGGACGCCCCGCTCCGCCCACTCCCGCTTAAACTTTAGAAAATAATTTATAACAAGGTATATAAGAAACTAGTAAAGTATCTCTGACAATCCAGAAATCAATAGCGATGGTTTTCAAAATAATCCTAATTCCGCATAAAGAGCATTTTGAAAATAAATCACGTTTTTTAAAGAAAAATGCTAGATGGCACCTGGTCTATTGAGTTTGAGGGACAATTTTTATAACATCCACCCAAGATACGTTACCGATTTCAACTGTCTCACTTTCTTCTTTTTCTGTGATCTGTTTGTATTTGTACCAAGGTTACTGAATAGGCTCGGAAAAGTGGAACTGTTGTAGTTCACAGGACTAAGCTCGCTGTAGAATGACGACTGTGAATTCACACCACGATGACTCGTGACGTCACTATTATCTGTCTCCATGCGCGTGCGCGTCTGCTCCTCTTGAAGACTGGCAAGAAGCTTATTTTTCAACAAGATTGTTCTTTGATCCTAAGAAGAGAACGGTTTAATTAAAATATATTTTATTTCTGTGATAAGAAATTGGGGTTAGTCACAGTATCATCGTCTTCATCATCATCACCACATAATCATTATCATCATCATCATCATTATTTGGAGCACTTTTAAACATACTTAGAATCAATATGTGTTCTAAGGATCACAAAATGCAGCATAATTTCAAATAAATTCCACTAGATAAATGTGATAATCGATTAGGGAAAAAGCGAATGAATTGAAAGGGACTGCCAGAAGAGGACTTGTGCGACATTGAGACACAAAGAGAAACACAAACTGATAGAAAAACTTATAGATAGAAAACATTATGGAAAACAGCGTAATAATGTATACTGTATACACTAAAACATGTTTAACCCCAAACGAAAATGTTGCCATCAAATCTATAATTCAATTTATTTCATTTAAACACAGAAAATGGTACATACCTCTTCAATCGGCATCACTTTTTTTTACTTCCGTTCCACCATTCAAATTATATTCGTTCTGATTTTTTAATTACAAAATATGGTTCAAAGTATACATCACCTGTGATCTATTGTTTATAAATAAACACACAAAGCATGTACTAGTATAACAACTATTTTTAAAACAATCGCAGACTGTCTTCCAAAAACGAAGATAGCCATTTGCGATAAAGAAACATGTCAGAGGACTCGCAAACAAACGTCGCGATATTGACGAGAGAACAATTACAGTGGTGGTTATTGGTCTGGATGAATGGTCGTGTTGTCAGAGTTAGATTTTAAAGGGAGTCTTCCTTAATCAGATTTAAAAATGTTACAAACAAAACAAGACTATTTAAACCTTAGAGGCGGACCTGAGAATATTTTTTTTTAAAGTGGTAGTGTTTGTTGTTGTTGTTGTTTGTTTCAAATGTTACTTATGCGGAAGAAGTATGTTTACTGACCTAATGACCTAAATTTATGTTTCATACTCGTACAGAGCATTTAGTGCATAGCATAATGCACATATAAGCAACATGAAAGTTTATTTCAAAATTGATTGTTTTGTCTAATTTCATAAACTTTTTTTAATTTATATGTATTTTGTATGGTCCTGGCATTTAGCATATGCATGTACGTGTGTGCGATCGAACGCGGATGTTTGTAGATTTAATATTATCATTAATTATCATTGAGTACATCTTACAGAACCAGATGTTTATTTATTTTTCTTTTTAATGTGTTTTTTCAATCACTGACTTTTTGTAACATATGCGTGAAGTAAAATGAATCAGAGTTAACTTACAGTTTCTGTGATATCATGAGCCAATATTTTGTCATGCTGAATTACTGCTCATTTCAACTCGCCGTGGCAAAGCGGAATAAAATCTTTAAATGCTGGGGACAACATTCCAGGCAGCAGGTGTTCCTTCAAGTGATAAATGTTGTGTCTTGGGTTTTATGTTGTATACAAAAGTGACCAGATATTTTTTGTTGGACTAATATCTGGGGATTGTGCAGGCCAGACAAAAATGGAACTGTTGTCTTCCTTCTCAGATGCAGCTGCACGTGATATATGCGCTGGGGCACAATCGGGACCCCTCGGAGATTTCTTCGGAAAGTTACGGAAATGACCGAGTTATTACGATTGGCTGGGGCATTGTCTTCTTGAAAGATCCAGAATTATAGTAACCAAAATGTTTTACAGCAGAAGATCACAAATACTGGTAATTTTTTTCAACATATTTTTGTGTGTTCATATTCCCATCTACAAAAGCTAACATCTGTACACCTGCGTAGCACATACAATCCATACATACTTTGACCGACACATAACGCAAACACTCGGGACGTCACTTTTCACAGGCCTCCAGACCTTCAGCTGACCACCAGACATGAAACTTACCATCAGCTTGCCACTAAAATCACATTTGTTCACTCACAATCAACTCTCCATGATAATTTTGTTCTACGCCAAAACATTTTCTTTCTCTTAAAGAGTGTCTCCCTTTTTGAAGCTACACCAAATTTCCAAGTAAATGCTAGTTTTGCAGCGCGCGTAGATTCAACGCTGAACGACGCCATTGAAAAAGAAATCACTAATTTTTGGCACGAAGCTTGTACTTCAAAGCATTTGAGCAAAGACCACATTATTAACTGCTTGTGCCAATCCCTCGGCTTTCGGCCAAGCTGTACCCCCCCCCCCCCACCAAAGCTATACCACCCACCACCCATCTCTCGCCAAAGCCATAGCATGCGCCCACCTACCCCCGCCCAAGCTGTATCACATATCTCCCTTCCAAGTTGTAACACCCATCCCTCAACCAAGCTGTAACACACACATACACCCATCCCCCGACCAAGCTGTAACACAAACATACACCCATTTCCCGACCAAGCTGTAACACACGCCTACCCATCCCTCGACCAAACTGTAACACACGCCCACCCATCCCCCGACCAAGCTGTAACACAAACATACACCCATCCCCCAACCAAACTGTAACACACGCCAACCCATCCCCCGACCAAGCTGTAACACACGCCTACACATGCCCCGTCCAAGCTGTAACACACGCCCGCCCACCATCCCCCGACCAAGCTGCAACACTCGCCCACCCATCCCCCGACCAAGCTGTAACACAAACATGCACATATCCCCCGACCAAGTTGTAACACAAACATGCACCCATCTCCCGACCTAGCTGTAACACACGCCTACCCATCCCCGACCAAGCTGTAACACACGCCCACCCATCCCCCGACCAAGCTGTAACACACGCCCACCCATCCCCCGACCAAGCTGTAACACATGCCCACCTATTCCCCGCACAAGTGCTAACAAACGCCCACCCACCCCCCGCCATAACTGTAACACACGCTTACCCATCTCCTGACCAAACTGTTACACAAACATACACCCCTCCGTCTCCCAAGCTGTAACACACGCCAACCCATCCCCTCCCAAACTGTAACACACGCCCACCCATCCCCTCCCAAACTGTAACACCCACCCACCCATCCCCAACCCAAGCTGTAACACACTTCCACCCATCCCCCACCCAAGCTGCAACACCCATCCAGTACATGCATACAAGTTTTCCTTGACCGGAACTCGATCCCGAGCGGTGCTGAGGAGCTGCTAATCGAAGATTCCTACGCTGGGTCAGGGGCGTCCTATATAAAACTACCTTTAAATCTACACTGGGGTTCAGATTTCAGCGGACAATAAAGCCGTTGTATTGTTATTTGTTTTGAAGAGTAACAGCGAGGAGTACAATTAAACGGCTATTGGTTTTTAAACTTTTGAAGAATACGCTTGGTTCCTACATTGTGATTTTAGATTTCCATTAGTAATAGTCCAAGTGATTAGGTAAATGTTTTGTTTAATTCGTTGGTAGTTGTATTTCACTTCAGTGCATGTTGTCAATATCATTGGAAAATGGGAGTGAAAGAAAACGAGAAAAACAAAGAACAAGAAGAGAATGGGAAATATGACAAAAATAAAAAGAATATTAGGAAAGAAATGACGAAAAAAGTGAACAACATAAGCATAAGAAAGAAACTCAAGTTAGCAGCAGCCATTGTAAGAGGGGTAGTGGTGGGTGGTAGTAGAAGTAGTAGCAGCAGCAATTGTAACAGGGATGGTGGTGGGTGGTAGAAGTAGTAGCAGCAGCAATAGTAACATGGTGGTGGTGGGTGGTAGTAGAAGTAGTAGCAGCAATTGTAACAGGGGTGGTGGTGGGTGATGGTAGAAGTAGGAACAATAGTAACATGGTAGTGGTGGAAGTAGAAGTAGTAGCAGCAGTTGTAGCAGGGGTGGTGGTGGGTGGTAGTAGAAGTAGCAGCAGCAGCAATTGTAACAGGGTTGGTGGTGGGTGGTAGTAGAAGTAGCATCAGCAGCAATTGTAACAGGGGTGGTGGTGGGTGGTAGTAAAAGAAGCAGGGGTGGGGGTGGTAGTAGAAGTATTAGCAGCAGCTGCAGCAGCGTTGGTGGTTGGTGGTAGTAGAAGTTGTAGCAGCTGTTGTAACAGGGGTAGTGGTGGTGGTGGTAGTAAAAGTAGTAGCAGCAGCTGTAGCAGGGGTGGTGGTGGGTGGTAGTTGAAGTATTAACAGCAGCTGTAGCAGGGGTGATGGTGGTGGTAGTAGAAGTAGTAGCAGCAGCTGTAGCAGGGGTGTAGGTGGGAGGTAGTAGAAGTAGCAGCAGCAATTGCACAAGGGTAGTGGTGGGTGGTTGTAAAAGAAGGAGCAGTTGTAGCAGGGGTGTAGGTGGTGGTAGCAAAAGTTGTAGCAGCAGCTGTAGCAGGGTCGGTGGTGGTGGTAGTAGAAGTAGTAACAGCAGCTGTTGAAAGTATGGTGGTGGTAGTAGAAGTAGTAGCAGCAGTTGTAGCAGGGGTGGTGGTGGGTGGTAGTAGAAGTATACAAAGTGTTGTAGCAGCAGCTGTAGCAGGGGTGGTGGTGGGTGGTAGTAGAAGTAGTAGCAGCAATTGTTACAGGCGTGGTGGTGGTGGTAGAAGTAGTAGCGGCACTTGAAGCAGGGTTGGTGTGGGTGGTAATAGAAGTAGTAGCAGCAGCTGTAGCAGGGGTGGTGGTGGGTGGTAGTAGAAGTATACAAAGTGTTGTAGCAGCAGCTGTAGCAGGAGTGGTGGTGGGTGGTAGTAGAAGTAGTAGCGGCAATTGTAACAGAGGTGGTGGTTGTCATAGTAGAAGTAGTAGCAGCAGCTGTAGCAGGGTGGTGGTGGGTAGTAGTAGAAGTAGCAGAAGCAATTGCACAGGGGTAGTGGTGGATGGTAGTAAAAGAAGCATCAGTTGTAGCAGGAGTGGTGGTAGGTGTTAGTAGAAGTAGTAACAGTAGCTGTAGCAAGGATGATGGTGCCAGTAGAAGTATTAGCAGCAGCTGCAGCAGCGTTAGTGGTGGGTGGTAGTAGAAGTAGAAGCAGCAGTTGTAACAGGGTTCGTGGTGGGTGGTAGTAGAAGTAGTAGTAGCAGTTGTAACAGGGTTGGTGGTGGGTGGTAGTAGAAGTAGAAGCAGCAGTTGTAACAGGGTTGGTGGTGGGTGGTAGTAGAAGTAGAAGCAGCAGTTGTAACAGGGTTGGTGGTGGGTGGTAGTAGAAGTAGTAGTAGCAGCTGTTGCAGGGTTGGTGGTGGGTGGTAGTAGAAGTAGAAGCAGCAGTTGTAACAGGGTTGGTGGTGGGTGGAAGTAGAAGTAGTAGTAGCAGCTGTTGCAGGGTTGGTGGTGGGTGGTAGTAGAAGTAGAAGCAGCAGTTGTAACAGGGTTGGTGGTGGGTGGTAGTAGAAGTAGTAACAGCAGCTGCAGCAGGGGTGTAGGTGGGTGGTAGTAGAAGTAGCAGCAGCAATTGCACAGGTGTAGTGGTGGGTGGTAGTAAAAGAAGGAGCAGTTGTAGCAGGGGTGTAGGTGGTGGGTGGTAGTAGAAGTAGTAACAGCAGCTGTAGCAAGGATGGTGGTGGTAGTAGAAGTAGTAGCAGCAGCTGTAGCAGGGTTGGTGGTGGGTGGTTGTAGAAGTAGTAACAGCAGCTGTTGCAGGGTTGGTGGTGGTAGTAGAAGTAGTAACAGCAGCTGTAGCAAGGATGGTGGTGGTAGTAGAAGTAGTAGCAGCAGCTGAAGCAGGGTTGGTGGTGGTAGTAGAAGTAGTAACAGCAGCTGTAGCAAGGATGGTGGTGGTAGTAGAAGTAGTAGCAGCAGCTGAAGCAGGGTTGGTGGTGGGTGGTAGTAGAAGTAGTAGCAGCAGCTGTTGCAGGGTTGGTGGTGGGTGGTAGTAGAAGTATGTTTATTGACTTTCTACATCTATGTGAAGCATAACACCTCAACCATGTATTTCCAATACGAGACGCTGCACAGTAAGCTATTTTTAAACTAGGTTAACCACGTGACCACTTTATTTTGTTTATTGTTCATTGGGTTTATCGTCCCACCAACAGTATTTCAGTTATCTGGAGACGATGTCCACTTGAAGCAGATATAGTGCTGCCTTCACTGTGTATAGCATGCCGTGAACACCTGGCATGATACCACACCCAGTCACATTATCCTGACACCGGGCCAACCAGTCATGAAACTACCCTTATATTTGCTTGAGCGTTAGCAAGGGAGCTATACCACTACCATTTTTAACGACTTTGGTATGTCGCGACCCGGGATCGAACCCTGGGCGTCCCGTACTCTTTATTTTGAGATCACGTTATAATATTATTCAGGCAATCCCCTCTGACGTCGATGTCTTTTTTGACAGGAATCCCAATCATGCTTATTTAGATCTGGAAAGACTAAACATTTAATGAGATTTTTGTACAGTTTGATACTGTTTAGAGATGTAAAAAGCGTTTACTTCAACTTAATGTTTGTTTATGCTGTTAGTACGTTCGAATTCCCCAGAACAGGGTTTATACGCCTTAGATATAGGCAAACTGATGGATACCACATTTGAAGACGATATAACCATATTCAGCATAAATTTCTTTCGCTTGTCTTTCAAACTGAAACGGAAATTGGCGAGTAGGACCGACTGTTGCCGGAGATATGCGCTCATGGTTATTTATAGATATGCAATAATTACGGACCAATGGTTGTTGAGGGTAAACATTGCACAACAAACTGAAAGTAGACAACGGGGTATATATAAACAGACAATTCTGAATTCAGCTATACAATCTAAAGACTTGTTCGTGCGCCCTTGAAAAGGCAAGATGGTAATTAAAGTTGGAAAGTTCGGAATTCGTTCCGGCAACACATTCAAAGCTTCCAGGTCCAAATTCCTGCGTCAATACAGGTAAATACTAAAGCGTTGTGTGTATGTTTACCTCCCTTGTCTTTCTTTTCATTAATTTCTTCGCTCGATAATAAACATAAGTTGCACTTAGTTACATGTTTTTTTCTCAATTTCCATCAAGTACTTTTTCATCAGACAGTACATGTTAATACTTTAAAATAAATTGTTATGACTACTTGCATATTATTTTCTTCTAACAGCCTCGTTGCACCTTTTAGTTTAGATCAGCAGTTGCAGTGCAAAAATTCTAGTTGCGCAAATCACGCGTCTTTTTTTTTTTTTTTTTTTTTTTAAAGTTACTACACAAACTTCTTTCTTTCTTTTTTTCTCTAAAATAAAGAAGAGTATAACACATTATTAAGAAACATTGATTTTAATTTCCAAGTTAATCACTAAAGTTCCTGGGCAGATTGACTAACTCCGACGCGCACACTGCCAGTAAATACACTGTAAAGTTTGTAGGCAGAATAGATTGATAGATTTATTTTGTCAAAACAACAATACAGGCATAATTACTCAATCGTTATTATTTATTTTATTATTATAACTTTTTACATTTTTAACTGAGGTAAATAAGGCATGCTTCCTTGAGTAAATATTTAGGTGTAAACCTTATAAGTTATATAAAATCTATGTAGCAGCAAATATAAATATTTATATTTTTTCTGCCAGAGATGTAGTTTCTGTTCACTGTATCAACTATATTATTATAGATTTGAATTAACAACTGTATCTTTAATTACTACAAAAGCTTAATGAATATGTCTTTAATTACTGCATACTGTTAATGAATATATCTTCAATTACTGCATACAGCATAAGGTTAATGAATATATCTTTAATTACTACACAAGATTAATGAATATATCTTAAATTACTACATAAGGTTAATGAATATATCTTTAATTACTACACAAGGTTAATGAATATATCTTTAATTACTACATAAGGTTAATGGATATATCTTCAATTACTACACAAGGTTAATAAATATATCTTCAATTAATACACAAGGTTAATGAATATATCTTTAATTACTACATAAGGTTAATGAATATATCTTCAATTACTACATAAGGTTAATGAATATATCTTCAATTACTACATAAGGTAGAGAATTTCACTTTCCTTGTTATTGTATACATGTTAAAAAAAACATTTGCATTTTGTTTCATTCATGGTGTGTAGATCATATTTTTAAGTGAAAATAATCCTCTGTATTGTTAAATAATAAACACATGCATATTTATTCCATTCTTCTATCTTTTTCAGAAAGCAATCTGTACTGGTACAGAACCATATTGCTGGTACTACGGATGAGGAAGCAGAGGTTCCTGAGAGTATCACCCAACGTGGAGACATTAATTCAGACCGGGTCGAGTACTCCTTGAACAAGAAAGCAAGATGGCTACTTCCAGCACTTATCAGGAAGGCCATCGAGCAGGGGGGAGAAGATTGCGCCATACAGCTTATTGAAAGTCACAAGGTTCTCAAGAGAGCCAACTGTATTGGGGTCTACACTACCCATGCCCCCTCTGGGAATGGCTCATACATGAGAGCAATGAGGAAAAAGAAACGAGGATACATCCAAGCCGGAAGTGTTCTTAATGCCAAGAAATCCGGAAATGGTCGGCGCCAGCATCAGAACCGCTTTCGAGTTGTCGCAAATGGTGACGAAGAAGAGGAAGAGAATACAGAGCAAGCAGCTGAAGCTAGGCCATCTATGGTTCGATATGATGTCATTTACCCAAGTCCAATTAGTAGCTCAGTCACCCATAATCCCAAATATATTGGACACGATACACAAAAGATAAAGTCATTCCGCAGCTCAAGATCAATTCAGAGGAGAAACCGTGTTCTTGAAGAGAATCATACAGACTTTGATAATGACAATTATTTTTTCTCTGATGAAGATACAGATGTGTTTGATGATTGTGACATTCCAAGAGAAAGAAACTACAATTTCAATCTGGAAGACTTTCTTCACCATGCCAATGTTGCCACAAGACTTGCACGCTCAACATCCACATCACATTCAAGAAACTCTTCATTCTGTGATTCACAGGTCTATCAAACAAAAGGGAGAGTGGTTTATGAAGAACCTGAATCTGCAAATGGGGACGGGGAAGCAGCTGAGATGAAGCCATCGGCAATAAATCAAGTAGAAAGCGTGCTCCTGGAACCAGTGTATGTTATTCTTCCCAACGACCAAGTTGACCCAAATAATCTACGAGCAATGTTCCAGCAGAAGTTTACCGAATGCGAGTGCTTCCCAAGAAAGTTTATTTTAAACATTTCTGATCGAGTTTCTGACATCCATTTCCACAAGGACAGGAAATTAGCAACGCTAGCTTTTCTTATCTTTGAGTATGATGTTGATAATGAAATCAACAACATTAATGAGGGTGTCTATAAGATCTACTTCAACACAACTTTTTCCAAGAATGTAAAGAGCATTAAAATTGAAACAATGTTTGACTATATGGAAACTAATGTCGAAGAAGTCATCAACAGAACTTGTTTCTTTGTTGAAACACTGCCAGAAGGGATGGTTGAGTTGGAAGCAAAACCAAGAGGAGAAAAAACATCAATTAGTAGAATGGATCCGATCCTGAAGTGGAAGACAGAATCCTACAAGCCATCATTGGACATTTACTTTCAAGAATTCCTATCAACAACAAATGAGGCCATTGCTGAGGCCAATACCGACTATAATGTTGTTTCTTGGTTTGATGCCGATGGTTCAGATGAAGGCCATGATGTTGCTTCACCAAATGGACATTTCTGCTGCATCTGCTATGATACCTTGGACAGAAAGCATGCTGGGACGGCCCTAATTGCCTGTGGTCATTGGGTTTGCAACAGTTGCTGGCGACAGTACCTGGAATCTAAAATGATGAGCATTACAACACAACCCCTTCTCTGCCCTGAGTTTGAATGCAACAAAAGTTTGGACCCTGGAACAATCCTGAGTCTTTCAGAATTAAAACAGGTTTCTAAATATGCCAAGCGATGTCATGACACACAGGTAGAGCAAAGCAAAGGCATATTTTGGTGCCCCAAATCAAGCTGTGGACGAGTTCTCAAGATCAGCTCCCCTGAAGCTGTGGTGGCGCAGTGTCAGTGCGGAGAAAAATTCTGCGTGAATTGTTTCCAGAAGGGTCATTTCCCTGCCCCTTGTTCATCAGTTAATGACTATCACGAGAGACTGAGGAAGACAGGGGATGAAGGTATTCTGCCTGTAGAAGGTTTAGAGTCTGTAACAGTACATGGAAAGCAGTGTCCACATTGTATGAACTTTGTAGAAAAGAAAGGTGGATGTCCCCACATGAGTTGCATTTGCGGGAAGTCATTCTGCTGGGGATGTGGTAAAAAATATGGTATCGGAGTCGTACATGGCACAGAGTGTCAAAAAGGAACTAGGGATTCACATAATACAGTTTCACGTAAGATTCGTCAAAAGGATCTCTTAACAACACGCAAACGCGCCAAATGGTACCAGGTAGCAGTGACTCATCGGACCAATCAGCATCCATTGAAGCTTCGACTTTTATCATCTAAAAATATGAGCCGACTTGCAAAGCAAGTTCAGCGCTATATTGCGTATTCAGAAAAGCGTGGAATTCAAATTGATTTGAAATTTGAAAACAGGGACAAAGCATATTCCAGCGAGGGCGAGAAGGTCTGTGATTGGCTTAGAAGTTCTGTGCAGTTGTATCCAGAAATTAGCCGGCTTATTGAACACTCTGCACTGCTTGTTGAGTCGGAAATCCTGCCGGGAGAAAACAGACAGAAGCTCATCTATGCTATAAAGCGCTTGGGAGCGTTCACTGAGGTTTTGTTTTCACTCTTCACCAAAGAGCATTCTCCGCAAGAGTTCACATCTCAGCTGGTGCAAGTTAGGGAACATGTTTTCACCCTCATTAATGTTGTCATTAAGAGTGTAAAGGTTCTACAGAATGAATAAATTACATCGAAATATGAAGTGTTATTCATCAACAGCTTTCAGCGTGTACATGTGTATATATACAACATTAGTACAACTATACTATGGATAAGAAATTTACATATTAACATTTCGCAAACGTTTATTACGATTCAGTATGGGTCAGAATGTCTTTCTTAGGCTGACACTATGTGACAAATACCGGAAACATTATGCAAACCTTTTATGCAGAAAGATTATTGGTCGGAATTTCTTCATTAACTTGAAATTATGTGACAAAAAGTGGAAATATATTTGAATTTATTGCATACTATTGAATTTTATTTTATATATAAGAATAAAACAAAATAAAAGAATATTTAAGTCTTGACCTAAAAGATCAATATGGGTTTTATTGTCATCATTATATAAATATTATAAGCAAAACTTTTGAAATAACTCTGCAGAATGTATTCATATATTTTTATTTAAAATATGCCTTTTAATATATTTATCAAATATTTATTGTCCAGTATCAGTTTTGCATTTCTTATGAAATTATGAATTGTGTGTGTTAAACAAAATATGAATTTATCAAAGTTATAATTATATACATTGTCAAAGCAGTTAATAATGCTTGGTTTGTATAAAAATTACCAAATGCCATGTGAATAAAATATAAAAAACAACACTTTTTGTGATTATGTTGAAGTCACAAAGAACAGTTTACCAAAGAATAAAGCAATTCTAATGATTACAAAGATCAGTTTATTTAAAAAAATCAAAACATATAAAAAAGAACAGACCGGGTTTAAACCTGCCACCTCAGGGTCCTGAGGCAAGCACACATTGGAGCTTTTCTTTTAATTTTTTTTTTTACAATTTTATTAACTGACAAAAGGAATTTGATAAGGTTGTATAATACAGAAACAAAGACACAATTAGGCTTGTTCAACATTTATTGGATCATTTTAACACATTTAAACAATGTACATTTAGTACATCTAAATCTAGACAAAATATATACTCATATCATTGAAAAAGAAAATCTACAAAAAAAACAAAAAAAAAACATCAATTTTTAATAATAAGTTGTTGGCATAATTTTTCTGACCTTCAATTAAAATGTTTCACAATTGTCTGCAAAAAAGTGAAGAGAGAATGAAACAAAATGGGGAAAAAATAAATAAAAGTAATCAAAACCAAATTAATTATCATTTTTTATTTCAACACAAATAATGCTTAACTCAAATAATGCTAAAGCCTGTTGAATATAAATGCCAGATTATTGTGTTGGGAAAAATTATGAGAAATACTAATTAAAACGTACATAATCACCAAGGCACTTGTTATAAGTAACAGACACATGTAAAAAATCAATTAAGGGCATTTAAATGATCATTAACCAACAAACACTTCACTTACAACTTATCAGAGTTTAATTTCTCCCCTAAAGGAGACAGTTTATTTTCCATTTATTTGTTTTTGTTCTTATTCTTGATCCTAACTTAATTCACTGGTCAAAATGACTGCTGGTAGAAAACCACCTTAGAGAAATTTCTAAGTCTGAGTAGAGAACCACCTACCTACAGCAGGTCAACTTGTGTACCTCCACAAAGGAAAGTTTTCTTCCTGACCAAAACTTGACTAACAAATTGAAAAAAAAATAATGAAAAAAAAAAGCATAAACTTTAAAAACTGTATTTTTATCAACAGTCCAATTATTTACAAGTTGCTATGACAACCTTTTGGGGGGGGGGGGGGCATCAGTTGAAAAAATGGAATAAAGAAAAGCAGTATAAAGCTAGCACCAAAAGCCAATGACCTAAACACATAAAGATTGACAATATGGCTTAACAATACAATCACATGGCAAACTTTTGCACAAAAAAAAATGATGTAATGGTGCTGCATTTGTGGTCAGTTTTCAACAATGGGGGTGTCATTGAATCATCTTTATATGTGAGCATCTGATGGTCTGACTGCCATTAAAGGTCATGTGTTGCCATGAGATATTGGCGAGATTTGTTCATATGCTACAAAATGTGTATAGGTCCTTGGTAAAACACAGCCAGACATTTCCCCTATATACTTTAATCAAGAAAAATTAGATTGCATGGAAAGACATTATATCAATTGATTTATTTGAAATAATGATTAATTGTGAAGTTGAAATAATGATTTATTGTGAAGTTGGAATAATGATTTATTGTGGAGTTGAAATAATGATTTATTGTGAAGTTGGAATAATGATTTATTGTGGAGTTAATATAAATGTAAATCATTTTTCACCTTGTTCAGAAGTAAATCTCTTTTCTTTCTTTATTCCTTAAAAGCTCCTAACTTTTCTTCATGGATATTTACATATGGTACATATATTTGTCATGATTAATTTATACATTATACATACAGAAAAATAAAATTTAGAAAGCACCTAGCATTTAAAGCAAATTTAAATAACAAATGACAACATTCCAAAACTTGTAACAAAGCTATTCCAATTAAGCATAAGTGAACAAAACAAACACACATTTTACATAAGTATATAGTAACTTTCTACAGACCAACCCTGTTTTCTATTGTTGTTGCCAGACTATTTTTGTAAATGCCAATATGACGTGTAACTAAACTAAAAAAAGTCATGGAAAGAGATCAGCAATAAGGACTAGGACTTTAATTGTGACCAGCACACAGAATAAACAGACATTTTTATTTTATTTTAATGACATGAATAAATTGAATAATAATAATAAAAAAAAAATCACTAAACAACGATTGAAGAATAACCATGACAACAAAATCTGGTTTATTAAGTCAGGTGTAATGAAGATTTTAAATTAAATCTAAAATATGTTAATAGCCTTATTAAACTATTTTTAAAAATGTATTCATTATGAAGGTTGCAGTATTACAATAAAATATAAATTTCCATTCAAAGTGTGACTGAAACTTCCCTTACTAATTTGATGTTTGACAAACTTAACAATAAAAATAATTTTCAGATGCAATGTACAGACTTGAAAATAAAGGGATACATAAACTTATGCATAAACTGCTTTATATGCTGCTTTATAAACTAATAACTGAATGACAGTAGTTATGTATTTAAAAAAAAGACATGATAATTCTACAAAAAATCTACCAAAAAAGTCTATCAAGGCTGTTTCGTCACACTTCACACGCATTCAAAGCTGTTCATCACTATTGAGCCTATCAGTGTATCACATGCACTTATCACTATTAAACCAATCAGTGTATCACATGCACTTATCACTATTAAACCAATAGGTGTATCACATGCACTTATCACTATTAAACCAATCAGTGTATCAAACGCACTTATCACTATTAAACCAATCAGTGTATCACACGCACTTATCACTATTAAACCAATCAGTGTATCACACACACTTATCACTATTAAACCAATCAGTGTATCAAACGCACTTATCACTATTAAACCAGTGTATCAAACGCACTTATCATTATTGAACCAATCAGTGTATCAAACGCACTTATCACTATTGAACCAATCAGTGTATCACACACACTTATCACTATTGAACCAATCAGTGTATCACACGCACTTATCACTATTGAACCAATCAGTGTATCACATGCACTTATCACTATTAAACCAATCAGTGTATCAAACGCACTTATCACTATTGAACCAATCAGTGTATCACATGCACTTATCACTATTAAACCAATCAGTGTATCACACACACTTATCACTATTGAACCAATAGGTGTATCACATGCACTTATCACTATTGAACCAATAGGTGTATCACATGCACTTATCACTATTGAACCAATCAGTGTATCACACACACTTATCACTATTGAACCAATCAGTGTATCACATGCACTTATCACTATAGAACCAATGAGTGTATCACACGCACTTATCACTATTGAACCAATGAGTGTATCACACGCACTTATCACTATTGAACCAATGAGTGTATCACACACACTTATCACTATTGAACCAATCAGTGTATCACACACACTTATCACTATTGAACCAATCAGTGTATCACACGCACTTATCACTATTGAACCAATCAGTGTATCACATGCACTTATCACTATTAAACCAATCAGTGTATCACACGCACTTATCACTATTGAACCAATCAGTGTATCACACACACTTATCACTATTGAACCAATCAGTGTATCACACGCACTTATCACTATTGAACCAATCAGTGTATCACATGCACTTATCACTATTAAACCAATCAGTGTATCACACGCACTTATCACTATTGAACCAATCAGTGTATCACACACACTTATCACTATTGAACCAATCAGTGTATCACATGCACTTATCACTATTGAACCAATCAGTGTATCACACACACTTATCACTATTAAACCAATCAGTGTATCACATGCACTTATCACTATTGAACCAATCAGTGTATCACACACACTTATCACTATTGAACCAATCAGTGTATCACACGCACTTATCACTATAGAACCAATGAGTGTATCACACACACTTATCACTATTGAACCAATGAGTGTATCACACGCACTTATCACTATTGAACCAATCAGTGTATCACACACACTTATCACTATTGAACCAATCAGTGTATCACACACACTTATCACTATTGAACCAATCAGTGTATCACACACACTTATCACTATTGAACCAATCAGTGTATCACACACACTTATCACTATTGAACCAATCAGTGTATCACACACACTTATCACTATTGAACCAATCAGTGTATCACACGCACTTATCACTATTAAACCGATCAGTGTATCACATGCACTTATCACTATTGAACCAATAGGTGTATCACACACACTTATCACTATTGAGCCTATCAGTGTATAACATTGATTTAAAGCCATGTCAAGTGTCTATGCAACAACCTGCTAGAGTTAAAAACCATTGCAACTATTCTGATTTTGCCAACATAGAGAATAAACGAAACAACAAATCTTTTAAGACAAGCATGTTCATAATACAATCTAGTATCAAAGGATATATTCAAATCTGGAATTCATTGTCTTTTCACAAAGCTTTTTATATTTAAAAAAAAAAATATTTTCACCAAAAAATAAAATAAAAAATGTAAATCTTATCAACTGCAACCCGGAAGCACAAAGAGATTCCTCAGCCAGAATATTAGCTGCATTAATTAAATACTTAATGGAACAACTTCATGGTGATACACATATTGCATTGATATTGTTATATTCCTGATACATTATACAATAAATATTTACAAAAAAATAATCCATTTTAGTACCTGTAAATATTTAACAAGACAATCAATTAAGTAAAGCTATACAAGTATACAATATGATTCCCATACTGACTCTCATTACACATGGCAATCTGTACAAAACAATTCTAGATAAGAGCTGTATGAACACAGGGGACTAACTACAACAACTGACTACAAATAAAGCAGTTCTCAGGTTCAAATCATACTCACACACAGGACATTTTAGGATTGCAAAAAATATCATTTTTGTATTTTTTTTATATTTTTTTTATAGCAAGCATATTAAGTTTTTAAATTTAATGACAAATATTAATAAGATTTCTTTGGAATTATTTTTAAATCACTAGACCTTAATGATTCGGAAGAAGTTAAAACAATGTTTCTGCCACCATAACTATGGCCTGAATGATCAATGAGAGACATTAATGAATAGTCTCCCCTGAATAATCCTAAATGCAGGCAGGTCCTTTCATTTGTTTTACTTGGTTTTTAATGTTGTGCTCTATGGAGTGTATGTTGAGTTTTCTAACTTTCTTGTGATACCCAGGTTAACCAACACCAACAAACACTTCCATTTTCTTTTTTCAATAACATATCTGTATATATATATATATAAGTATATAAGTATTTAAATGAATTTTAAGCTTATATTAATGCAAAAGTAAGAAATTTCACTATTTGTTATTGCAATATCTACAAAAGAACAGGCGATAACATCCAAGACTTCCAACTAAAAGAACCTACCTACTGTTTGATATACCTCAGATATTAACTAACAAGGGAGACAATGTCCATTTCACGAATGTACCTCATTTAAGTAATATAAGTACATACTCCTCTCACTAGCAATACTTCCAATTTTCAAGGGAATCCATAAACAAAAGTACTTCTATAACTGCCCTGGATTATTGTTTGCAACAAATAGGAACCCTATTGGATTTTACTGGACAGAAATTTTTGTTCATTTAAGTCTTAAAATCTGATGCTGAAGAAAATGGTTGAACATTTTACAGAAGTTTCAAAACAATGCTAATTTAAAATTTCCTAAATTTGCATTGGTAGATAAAATACAAAACAGTAGAAAATAACATCAATAATGCTTAATTTGTTAATTTTTGGGTGAGTTTGTACTTCATTATAAACTATTTTAGGACATTTTTCTTGTACTTTTGTAATCAGATGTTACGGCCCTATTTCAACTAATAAACTGGCAGTTTATTTTAAATCTTTTGGTGTAACAAAGTAGTCTTTGGCCAATTTGGAAAGGGTCAGTTGAAATCAATAAGTGGAAATGTTTTAAAAATAATATAAAAATTTAATATCTACATTATGTTCAAAATGCTAGCATTAATAATGCTAAGCAAATTATTTACACTATTTTATAGACTCAAGTATTAGGCTAAAAGTTCAAAGATTATATTTACACTTACAACTTTTCTTATTAGGAGAAGAATACTATATATTTATGCCACGAATCTATATTTTTTTTTAAAAAAAGAAAAAAAAAGAAACTGGGTTGATAATTAATAATGGAATAAAATGAGCAACTTGTATAAAATAATGTGAGAAAATTAACAATTTAAACACAAAAATATTCCCATTATTGCCACAAATAGTTAAAAAAAACAAAAACATTTGTAAATTATAATAAAATATTCATATATGTGAAAAACCTCATTAATGACATTTGTTGATTTATTGATTGATCAAGTTGAATAAGATAAACATTCAATGAAATACACAACAGAGTTATAGTTCTTGAGCACGACTTTTTACTGCTCGTTGTTCCAGGTACTCTGTACATGAGCACTGGTTCTCTCCAGGAAGTCCGACATCAAGGAAGATTAATACAAGTTGAAAGAATCTGTTTCCCAACTGATCACACACAAACAGATTTATACTAAATGGAACTTTTTTCTATCACTGTAGTTATCACTGTTGAGTATAAAGTATATCACAAAACTTAGATGAAAGAACAATGTGGACACTTTGTATCACAATAGGAATTATACATAATTGTGTGTGTAAATTTAATATTTAAACATTTATTTACATATTTGGATTTCATAATGACAATCAGAAAATACATGGGAGATACATAGGCAAATATTTTTTGAAAACATTTCTATTTATCAATGATTACTTCTCCTACAACTTCATCAAACTACTTATTGATGTTATTTATACTATAATTATCTTATTTATATTATATTTTACATTATTCATAGTATATTTGAGCCTATTTATACTATATAAAATTATTACACAAACTGTAAACTCCAAATACCATGTTAAAATGGCTTAAATTTTCAAGATTATTTTTCAAAGTTGTATATTTGTTATGTTAATCATTTTAAAAACAATACTTTACTTAAGCATAGATTAGTGATTGTCTTTATCACAATGCCCTCTTTTTGATTATAAATTATCAAGGGACTTTACCCTATTTAAACTGCATAAGTTACCTCCCTTACAGGTAGATATTAAGTATATAGTTACTGTAGAAAATATAAGTCTTTCCCTAACTACTGAGAACACTTCAAGGGGCACCATGCACATTAAAAAATATTTTGTTAAATGAGATCAGTGCATGAGTATTATGATGAAAAATAAGCAAATTGAAAAAATTAGACTATTTCTTACATAAAGTATATGGAAATATCGACACCCAAGGGAGAAAACTAATTTTTAATACATAAAGTATATATAGCAATAGCCACACCCAAGGGAGATAACTAATATTTCTTAACTAAATATGAAAACATCTACACACAAGTGAGAACATTTGATTCATTTCCAAAATGGGGAATAATAATGGTAGTAAATTACAAATTTTGGTAAAAAAATGTTGTAATAAATATGCTGACACCTCTAGGTAGGTTGTCATGGTGATAGAATAAATTTGTACATGTTTATCATGTTTTAACAAAGATTTTTTTTACTTTGCTGGTACAATAATTAATTCAAATATTTATGTTATTTTGACTAAAGTTACCATGACAATGATTACTTTGTGTGCTGCTATCACGACGATACAGTGAAGTCACAAGTTGTCCAAGATCGCGGGAGCATCAAATTGAGGAAAGAGTCCTAGGAAAAAGACAAATAAGGATTTATCTTACTTATAAAATAATTAAGATATATTTATGTGAGAAGGATTTCATTATACAGTTTATGGAGTCCATTGAAATGCACACTATCATAGTTCTAAACTTAAAGTTAGTCTGTCATGATTCTGTTGACCATTCCCTACTTTTTTAATCAGTTAGAAAATTCAAATGTTAGATTCTTTAGACAAGGTCATACTTAAATATCTCTGACAACTTTAGCATGCATTAGCCAAAAAAAGACAACATGAACAATGCTTTTAACACCTTTTAAAACAAATGATAAAATATTATGACACCCGGGCAACCAGTTAGTTTTAGTTTTTGTAGTCTTTACATGTAAACAAACCGGCTAGTCATGTGATTATTCTGAGATGGATAAACTCTTACTTACATAATTTTCTGGACAGTTTTTGCGGGCATACCACTCCATGCTGTACAAGCAGAGAAGTAATCCCATCCCCATAAACAGAGCCAGCCAAAGGAAAATGTTCCAGCTGCGAGCCTTGCCCTTCACAAAGATGAAAGCGACTGAAATATAAGAAAAACAAAATGAGCACCCTTAGTCGGTTCATATTGCCGACTGACCGTTCCAAGGCGGTAACTGTCGGGTTAGATCTTTTCGTTAAATGACTCATCACAGATTTGTTCTTACTTTCCACTTGGCTTGCATGTGAAATACCTTTGTTCTGTGCCTTTTCGGAGTTTGGTATATGTTGCAATGCTCATAGAACTTTATCATATATTCTTATTTGTGACTTGCTGTACCAGTACACAATGTGGACAGTCAAAAAAAAAATAAACAAACTAGAACTGACTCTTAGGTCCATATTCACCAACCATTCTTAAGTAAAAATTGCTCAAGTCATCGATTTCAATTCACATTATCTTCCTTATATATTAAGCTACATGTCTGTATTTTTTCATGATATTTTAACTTTGCTACTTTCAGCTTAAAATCACATTGAAATTTTATAAAGCTTATTTTTGTTGGTATGAAAATTCTGACTTGGGCTTAAGTCATGACTTAGGCTTAAGAATGCTCCTTAATGTCACTGATAACCCCACTTCTCTTGCAGTACATGAATGCAATTATATTACTTACATCCTGCTCCAGCAAACATCACGAAGAGCACTGGATAGAAGAATCCCAGTGCCATTATGAGAACGTACTCATGAAATACGGCTGAAATCAGGAACACACACGCCATGGCAATGCCTCTGTACTTTGGACCAAATAACTGTGAGTAAAAAAATAAATAAATGTAAACAAAGTATCAATACAACAAGATTGTAGGTTTTGATTGTTTTTTACTGAATATATACAGTTACATATCTTTTGTGTGAATTTATAGCTATCTATATTTATTTCTTTGTTGTTTTTAGAAAGAAATGAATTTGTATGACATTTGTATTACAATCAAAACTGTGAATACAGAGGTAGTTTTTGTGTGTAATGCTTTAAGAGTATTTCATTTATTTTTGCTATATTAAGTGGTTTTATTTATTTAAGTGTAAAACAGCATAATATCCCTTTTAATAACATATACTTTTACATTTGTTACCATTTGTATGCATTGTCTCAACAATAGGTTTATTGTATATAAATTAAAATATGGCATAACATTCTGGTTATTTTCATAACTTCCAGGTATAGGATGCCTTGAGGTCATTACTACACCAAGATCTAAAAATATACATTCTAGTAGAAATGTGTCTGAGGTACATGGATGCCCCCAACTTTGGGCTCAAAATGTCTAAATAAACATCTGCCAATACTTTGTGGATAGTGACAAAAATCGACATGGACCTGTATTTTGACATCGTTTACTTGACATCATACAAATATGAACTAAACCTGTGCTTTAAAAAATATTGATCATAAATAAAAAATGACCTTAGGAAAAGTCAAGAAAGAACTATAACTCCAACAGTATTAAACATAGTAACCTAAAGAAAAGCTTCCCTGTATACTGATACATTTTTCTAATACAGCATATATGAATTAAATCTAAAGAACCATCTGAAGTTATTGATAGGAATGAAAAAAATGACATCAGAATGAGTCACATGGACCATTGCATTAACCAAAGATGAATTATGTTGAGTTCATTAACATTTATTGATCAACGAAAACATCCATTGATGCACAAACAGATCAACTGACAGTAAACTCTTTATGTCCCTCCTCAGATTATTCCATCCTAGAGAAAATAATTTCTCAAATTTATCTGGTGCAACCAACGGTAGAGTACCGTAGGTGATAAAAAGGTTCTTCAGAAAGTGGTAAGAGTAGTAGTAGTATATAGAAATATTTCATCCTATAAACTTTCATTTATCAATATTCATGTCAAGTTTAGAGAGAGCAGAAACACTTTCATTGTTTTGGTTACATCATATGCACCAACATATTTTTCATACATCCAGATGATTTGTGAATGATCTCATTACCAATGCTCTTCCTACTATGGTTTTTCCAGCCTTGTTATCAGTATAACACACCGGGATGTAGCCACACCTGGTGTCAGCACAATAGAGCATCATTGTCTTGGGACGACAACAAGATTTGAGCGGGGTTTTAAATCCTCCAAACAGACCAATATCATTATGAATTTGATAAAAAGATTTTATATCTTACCTGGTAGAATTCCTTGTACACGTAGGTGTACAGCCAGTCATGTACAACAATGTTCCACGTGCCATAAATCTTACCTGGTAGAATTCCTTGTACACGTAGGTGTACAGCCAGTCATGTACAACAATGTTCCATGTGCAATAAATCTTACCTGGTAGAATTCCTTGTACACATAGGTGTACAGCCAGTCATGTACAACAATGTTCCATGTGCCATAAATCTTACCTGGTAGAATTCCTTGTACACATAGGTGTACAGCCAAACATGTACAACAATGTTTCACGTGCAATAAATCTTACCTGGTAGAATTCCTTGTACACATAGGTGTACAGCCAGTCATGTACAACAATGTTCCACGTGCCATAAATCTTACCTGGTAGAATTCCTTGTACACATAGGTGTACAGCCAGTCATGTACAACAATATTCCACGTGCAATAAATCTTACCTGGTAGAATTTCTCGTACACATAGGTGTACAGCCAGTCATGTACAACAATGTTCCACGTGCCATAAATCTTACCTGGTAGAAGTCCTTGTACACATAGGTGTACAGTCAGTCATGTACAACAATGTTCCACGTGCCATAAATCTTACCTGGTAGAATTCCTTGTACACGTAGGTGTACAGCCAGTCATGTACAACAATATTCCACGTGCAATAAATCTTACCTGGTAGAATTTCTTGTACACATAGGTGTACAGCCAGTCATGTACAACAATGTTCCACGTGCGATAAATCTTACCTGGTAGAAGTCCTTGTACACGTAGGTGTACATGCAGTCATGTATAACAATGTTCCACGTGCAATAAATCTTACCTGGTAGAAGTCCTTGTACACATAGGTGTACAGTCAGTCATGTATAACAATGTTCCATGTGCCATAAATCTTACCTGGTAGAAGTCCTTGTACACGTAGGTGTACAGTCAGTCATGTATAACAATGTTCCACGTGCAATAAATCTTACCTGGTAGAAGTCCTTGTACACATAGGTGTACAGTCAGTCATGTATAACAATGTTCCACGTGCCATAAATCTTACCTGGTAGAAGTCCTGGTACACGTAGGTGTACAGCCAGTCATGTACAACAATGTTCCACGTGCAATAAATCTTACCTGGTAGAAGTCCTTGTACACATAGGTGTACAGTCAGTCATGTATAACAATGTTCCATGTGCCATAAATCTTACCTGGTAGAATTCCTTGTACACGTAGGTGTACAGCCAGTCATGTATAACAATGTTCCACGTGCAATAAATCTTACCTGGTAGAAGTCCTTGTACACATAGGTGTACAGTCAGTCATGTATAACAATGTTCCATGTGCCATAAATCTTACCTGGTAGAATTCCTTGTACACGTAGGTGTACAGCCAGTCATGTATAACAATGTTCTATGTGCAATAAATCTTACCTGGTAGAAGTCCTTGTACACATAGGTGTACAGTCAGTCATGTATAACAATGTTCCATGTGCCATAAATCTTACCTGGTAGAAGTCCTTGTACACGTAGGTGTACAGTCAGTCATGTATAACAATGTTCCACGTGCAATAAATCTTACCTGGTAGAAGTCCTTGTACACATAGGTGTACAGTCAGTCATGTATAACAATGTTCCACGTGCCATAAATCTTACCTGGTAGAAGTCCTGGTACACGTAGGTGTACAGCCAGTCATGTACAACAATGTTCCACGTGCAATAAATCTTACCTGGTAGAAGTCCTTGTACACATAGGTGTACAGTCAGTCATGTATAACAATGTTCCATGTGCCATAAATCTTACCTGGTAGAATTCCTTGTACACGTAGGTGTACAGCCAGTCATGTATAACAATGTTCTATGTGCAATAAATCTTACCTGGTAGAAGTCCTTGTACACATAGGTGTACAGTCAGTCATGTATAACAATGTTCCATGTGCCATAAATCTTACCTGGTAGAAGTCCTTGTACACGTAGGTGTACAGTCAGTCATGTATAACAATGTTCCACGTGCCATAAATCTTACCTGGTAGAAGTCCTTGTACACGTAGGTGTACAGCCAGTCATGTACAACAATGTTCCACATGCAATAAATCTTACCTGTTAGAAGTCCTTGTACACGTAGGTGTACAGTCAGTCATGTATAACAATGTTCCACGTGCAATAAATCTTACCTGGTAGAAGTCCTTGTACACGTAGGTGTACAGCCAGTCATGTACAACAATGTTCCACGTGCAATAAATCTTACCTGGTAGAAGTCCTTGTACACATAGGTGTACAGTCAGTCATGTATAACAATGTTCCACGTGCAATAAATCTTACCTGGTAGAAGTCCTTGTACACGTAGGTGTACAGCCAGTCATGTATAACAATGTTCCACGTGCCATAAATCTTACCTGGTAGAATTCCTTGTACACGTAGGTGTACAGCCAGTCATGTATAACAATGTTCCACGTGCCATAAATCTTACCTGGTAGAAGTCCTTGTACACATAGGTGTACAGCCAGTCATGTAAAACAATGTTCTATGTGCAATAAATCTTACCTGGTAGAAGTCCTTGTACACATAGGTGTACAGCCAGTCATGTACAACAATGTTCCACGTGCGATAAATCTTACCTGGTAGAATTCCTTGTACACGTAGGTGTACAGCCAGTCATGTAAAACAATGTTCTATGTGCAATAAATCTTACCTGGTAGAAGTCCTTGTACACATAGGTGTACAGCCAGTCATGTACAACAATGTTCCACGTGCGATAAATCTTACCTGGTAGAATTCCTTGTACACATAGGTGTACAGCCAGTCATGTAAAACAATGTTCTATGTGCAATAAATCTTACCTGGTAGAAGTCCTTGTACACATAGGTGTACAGCCAGTCATGTACAACAATGTTCCACGTGCGATAAATCTTACCTGGTAGAATTCCTTGTACACGTAGGTGTACAGCCAGTCATGTACAACAATGTTCCACGTGCAATAAATCTTACCTGGTAGAAGTCCTTGTACACATAGGTGTACAGTCAGTCATGTATAACAATGTTCCACGTGCAATAAATCTTACCTGGTAGAATTCCTTGTACACATAGGTGTACAGTCAGTCATGTATAACAATGTTCCACGTGCAATAAATCTTACCTGGTAGAATTCCTTGTACACATAGGTGTACAGTCAGTCATGTACAACAATGTTCCACGTGCGATAAATCTTACCTGGTAGAATTCCTTGTACACGTAGGTGTACAGCCAGTCATGTACAACAATGTTCCACGTGCAATAAATCTTACCTGGTAGAAGTCCTTGTACACATAGGTGTACAGTCAGTCATGTATAACAATGTTCCACGTGCAATAAATCTTACCTGGTAGAATTCCTTGTACACGTAGGTGTACAGTCAGTCATGTACAACAATGTTCCACGTGCAATAAATCTTACCTGGTAGAAGTCCTTGTACACATAGGTGTACAGTCAGTCATGTATAACAATGTTCCACGTGCAATAAATCTTACCTGGTAGAATTCCTTGTACACGTAGGTGTACAGCCAGTCATGTACAACAATGTTCCACGTGCAATAAATCTTACCTGGTAGAATTCCTTGTACACATAGGTGTACAGTCAGTCATGTATAACAATGTTCCACGTGCAATAAATCTTACCTGGTAGAAGTCCTTGTACATATAGGTGTACAGTCAGTCATGTATAACAATGTTCCACGTGCAATAAATCTTACCTGGTAGAAGTCCTTGTACACATAGGTGTACAGCCAGTCATGTACAACAATGTTCCACGTGCGATAAATCTTACCTGGTAGAAGTCCTTGTACACGTAGGTGTACAGCCAGTCATGTACAACAATGTTCCACGTGCGATAAATCTTACCTGGTAGAAGTCCTTGTACACGTAGGTGTACAGTCAGTCATGTATAACAATGTTCCACGTGCAATAAATCTTACCTGGTAGAAGTCCTTGTACACGTAGGTGTACAGCCAGTCATGTATAACAATGTTCCACGTGCCATAAATCTTACCTGGTAGAATTCCTTGTACACGTAGGTGTACAGCCAGTCATGTATAACAATGTTCCACGTGCCATAAATCTTACCTGGTAGAAGTCCTTGTACACATAGGTGTACAGTCAGTCATGTACAACAATGTTCCACGTGCAATAAATCTTACCTGGTAGAAGTCCTTGTACACATAGGTGTACAGCCAGTCATGTACAACAATGTTCCACGTGCAATAAATCTTACCTGGTAGAAGTCCTTGTACATATAGGTGTACAGTCAGTCATGTATAACAATGTTCCACGTGCAATAAATCTTACCTGGTAGAAGTCCTTGTACACGTAGGTGTACAGCCAGTCATGTATAACAATGTTCCACGTGCCATAAATCTTACCTGGTAGAATTCCTTGTACACGTAGGTGTACAGTCAGTCATGTATAACAATGTTCCACGTGCCATAAATCTTACCTGGTAGAATTCCTTGTACACGTAGGTGTACAGCCAGTCATGTATAACAATGTTCCACGTGCCATAAATCTTACCTGGTAGAATTCCTTGTACACGTAGGTGTACAGCCAGTCATGTATAACAATGTTCCACGTGCGATAAATCTTACCTGGTAGAAGTCCTTGTACACATAGGTGTACAGTCAGTCATGTATAACAATGTTCCACGTGCAATAAATCTTACCTGGTAGAAGTCCTTGTACACGTAGGTGTACAGTCAGTCATGTACAACAATGTTCCATGTGCAATAAATCTTACCTGGTAGAATTCTTTGTACACATAGGTGTAGAGCCAGTCATGTACAACAATGTTTCACGTAAAAAAAATCTTACCTGGTAGAATTCCTTGTACACGTAGGTGTACAGTCAGTCATGTACAACAATGTTCCACGTGCAATAAATCTTACCTGGTAGAAGTCCTTGTACACATAGGTGTACAGCCAGTCATGTACAACAATGTTCCATGTGCAATAAATCTTACCTGGTAGAATTCTTTGTACACATAGGTGTACAGCCAGTCATGTACAACAATGTTCCACGTGCAATAAATCTTACCTGGTAGAATTCCTTGTACACGTAGGTGTACAGCCAGTTATGTACAACAATGTTCCACGTGCGATAAATCTTACCTGGTAGAATTCCTTGTACACGTAGGTGTACAGCCAGTCATGTACAACAATGTTCCATGTGCAATAAATCTTACCTGGTAGAATTCCTTGTACACATAAGTGTACAGCCAGTCATGTACAACAATGTTCCATGTGCAATAAATCTTACCTGGTAGAATTCCTTGTACACGTAGGTGTACAGCCAGTCATGTACAACAATGTTCCATGTGCAATAATTCTTACCTGGTAGAATTCTTTGTACACATAGGTGTACAGCCAGTCATGTACAACAATGTTCCACGTGCAATAAATCTTACCTGGTAGAATTCCTTGTACACGTAGGTGTACAGCCAGTCATGTACAACAATGTTCCAGGTGCAATAAATCTTACCTGATAGAATTCCTTGTACACGTAGGTGTACAACCAGTCATGTACAACAATGTTCCATGTGCAATAAATCTTACCTGGTAGAATTCCTTGTACACGTAGGTGTACAGCCAGTCATGTACAACAATGTTCCATGTGCAATAAATCTTACCTGGTAGAATTCCTTGTACACGTAGGTGTACAGCCAGTCATGTACAACAATGTTCTATGTGCAATAAATCTTACCTGGTAGAATTCCTTGTACACATAGGTGTACAGCCAGTCATGTACAACAATGTTCTATGTGCAATAAATCTTACCTGGTAGAATTCCTTGTACACATAGGTGTACAGCCAGTCATGTACAACAATGTTCCATGTGCAATAAATCTTACCTGGTAGAATTCCTTGTACACGTAGGTGTACAGCCAGTCATGTACAACAATGTTCCATGTACGATAAATCTTACCTGGTAGAATTCCTTGTACACATAGGTGTACAGCCAGTCATGTACAACAATGTTCCATGTGCAATAAATCTTACCTGGTAGAATTCCTTGTACACATAGGTGTAGAGCCAGTCATGTACAACAATGTTCTATGTGCAATAAATCTTACCTGGTAGAATTCCTTGTACACATAGGTGTACAACCAGTCATGTACAACAATGTTCCACGTGCAATAAATCTTACCTGGTAGAAGTCCTTGTACACATAGGTGTACAGCCAGTCATGTAAAACAATGTTCTATGTGCAATAAATCTTACCTGGTAGAATTCCGTGTACACATAGGTGTACAGCCAGTCATGTACAACAATGTTCCACGTGCGATAAATCTTACCTGGTAGAATTCCTTGTACACGTAGGTGTACAGCCAGTCATGTAAAACAATGTTCTATGTGCAATAAATCTTACCTGGTAGAAGTCCTTGTACACATAGGTGTACAGCCAGTCATGTACAACAATGTTCCACGTGCGATAAATCTTACCTGGTAGAATTCCTTGTACACATAGGTGTACAGCCAGTCATGTAAAACAATGTTCTATGTGCAATAAATCTTACCTGGTAGAAGTCCTTGTACACATAGGTGTACAGTCAGTCATGTATAACAATGTTCCACGTGCGATAAATCTTACCTGGTAGAAGTCCTTGTACACGTAGGTGTACATTCAGTCATGTATAACAATGTTCCACGTGCAATAAATCTTACCTGGTAGAATTCCTTGTACACATAGGTGTACAGTCAGTCATGTATAACAATGTTCCACGTGCGATAAATCTTACCTGGTAGAAGTCCTTGTACACGTAGGTGTACAGCCAGTCATGTACAACAATGTTCCACGTGCGATAAATCTTACCTGGTAGAAGTCCTTGTACACGTAGGTGTACAGTCAGTCATGTATAACAATGTTCCACGTGCAATAAATCTTACCTGGTAGAAGTCCTTGTACACGTAGGTGTACAGCCAGTCATGTATAACAATGTTCCACGTGCCATAAATCTTACCTGGTAGAATTCCTTGTACACGTAGGTGTACAGCCAGTCATGTATAACAATGTTCCACGTGCCATAAATCTTACCTGGTAGAAGTCCTTGTACACATAGGTGTACAGTCAGTCATGTACAACAATGTTCCACGTTTAATAAATCTTACCTGGTAGAAGTCCTTGTACACATAGGTGTACAGCCAGTCATGTACAACAATGTTCCACGTGCAATAAATCTTACCTGGTAGAAGTCCTTGTACATATAGGTGTACAGTCAGTCATGTATAACAATGTTCCACGTGCAATAAATCTTACCTGGTAGAAGTCCTTGTACACGTAGGTGTACAGCCAGTCATGTATAACAATGTTCCACGTGCCATAAATCTTACCTGGCAGAATTCCTTGTACACGTAGGTGTACAGTCAGTCATGTATAACAATGTTCCACGTGCCATAAATCTTACCTGGTAGAATTCCTTGTACACGTAGGTGTACAGCCAGTCATGTATAACAATGTTCCATGTGCCATAAATCTTACCTGGTAGAATTCCTTGTACACGTAGGTGTACAGCCAGTCATGTATAACAATGTTCCACGTGCCATAAATCTTACCTGGTAGAAGTCCTTGTACACATAGGTGTACAGTCAGTCATGTATAACAATGTTCCACGTGCAATAAATCTTACCTGGTAGAAGTCCTTGTACACGTAGGTGTACAGTCAGTCATGTACAACAATGTTCCATGTGCAATAAATCTTACCTGGTAGAATTCTTTGTACACATAGGTGTAGAGCCAGTCATGTACAACAATGTTTCACGTAAAAAAAATCTTACCTGGTAGAATTCCTTGTACACGTAGGTGTACAGTCAGTCATGTACAACAATGTTCCACGTGCAATAAATCTTACCTGGTAGAAGTCCTTGTACACATAGGTGTACAGCCAGTCATGTACAACAATGTTCCATGTGCAATAAATCTTACCTGGTAGAATTCTTTGTACACATAGGTGTACAGCCAGTCATGTACAACAATGTTCCACGTGCAATAAATCTTACCTGGTAGAATTCTTTGTACACATAGGTGTACAGCCAGTCATGTACAACAATGTTCCACGTGCAATAAATCTTACCTGGTAGAATTCCTTGTACACGTAGGTGTACAGCCAGTTATGTACAACAATGTTCCACGTGCGATAAATCTTACCTGGTAGAAGTCCTTGTACACGTAGGTGTACAGTCAGTCATGTATAACAATGTTCCACGTGCAATAAATCTTACCTGGTAGAAGTCCTTGTACATATAGGTGTACAGTCAGTCATGTATAACAATGTTCCACGTGCAATAAATCTTACCTGGTAGAAGTCCTTGTACACGTAGGTGTACAGCCAGTCATGTATAACAATGTTCCACGTGCCATAAATCTTACCTGGTAGAATTCCTTGTACACGTAGGTGTACAGCCAGTCATGTACAACAATGTTCCACGTGCGATAAAAACTGGAGAAAGATGTTGTATTCCACCAGTCCTAAAAAAGAGAAATTCCAAAGTTTTTTTTTTAACTTAAAATGATTTTCACATGAAAATGCTAAAAAATTAAGTTTAAAGGGCAAATGCTTATGTAAAAAATGTTTATAACTGTATATTTCCATCGTTGTACATCATATATTCCTACCAGATGTGCCTCCAGTAATTACAAAACTCTGTACAACCCCTCTGTTTCAATTAGCCACAAGTGGATCATATGCCATGTGATTCTCACTCATCTTTTGATATACGTCAGACAGTTAAATTATATAAACTGTATTCTATATGTGACCATTAGCAGTACGTGATCATTAACAGTAGAAAGTCATACTAAACCCATGCCATGTTTTTGGGTTGACCTGACTTTGGATAGACAAACTGGTTTACAGACAAAAGAACATACATGGAAATGTGCAACGTCTATTTCCCTTGGCTGTTTCATGGTGAAGAGGGAAGGCATAAAAAATGATGTCAAAACTATTCCAAGATGTACAGAGATAAGGTCATGCTAATTCCAATCAATGCAGAACAGTATGATAACAAATACACAAGTTTTTGTGCAGGATTAAAGTTATAAATTAAAAACTTAATAATTTACAATATGGAAGTCATCTCAAGTGGTTTTAGTTATGAAAGGTTTGTGTATAATTATTTAAAAATTACTTTTTCACATAGGTTGCTGTTTAGTATTTATTTTATTTTCAACGACAAATTAGAATATAATTGTCTTCCAGGCTGCCAGCACCAACCTTGTAAAACATTCGGTCTCCAAATCTCAACATCTCGGCAAAAGCATTGAACCAGGAGTGGAGAATAGCAAAGAAACCTGAAAATAAAGTTTGAATTATTACTCAACAATACACTGTAATTTCTTCTTTAAAATGTATGCTGTAGATCAGGTATTTTATAAAAAATAAAAACAACAACAAATGAACTCATTTATCATTTGATGACCTGATGATATCATGAAGTTAATCGAACAAGACATTATAAAATAATCTGACACAATTGTATCTCATTTACAAGTTTTTAAAGTTAGGAAAATTATAAGAATGGTATAGATTTTGGTTTTGCATGATAAGTCACATTATAATACATTATGTTTTTTGTTTAATTTCTGCATATCTGAACAAACACCTTCTTTATTCTGAGATATATGTAAAATGCAAAAACAAAATCTATTTCCTAAAACAAATAATTGCAAGTCATTGTACTGATCAGAACTATGCCAGTGTGACTCACTTAAAAAACTCAAATATAACAAAATGATTGATTAAAAAAAAGACAGGGTTTTAAAATGACAAAAACAGGATTGCTGAAAACAATTGTAATAAAAAGCTACCACAGCACATGTTCAATCCACCTACCAATAAGCAAGACTAGAGTTCCAGGCAACATACAGCCAAACACGGAGACCAGAAATGACCTTGGAGTGATCTTATCTTGGTTAAAATTCTGAAACAGCGGCACGCAGAATCTCTCGAAGATGTAGTAGGTATACAGCAAACATGCCACAACCTGAGCGAAGTTGCTAACCACATAGCTCCAACAGATAATGGCAGTTCTGGAAAGAACAACAAACATTTGAAGTGTCCAAGATAAGGAAAGTAATTCTATTTTTTTGTTTGGCAATATTTACTTTTGGAAAGTAAATACATTCTCGTGTAGAAATATTTTGTGGTTTTGTCAAGAAAATATTTTTATGACTATCCAACAAAATATACAGTGTTGGTAAGTCATACCATTAAGGTGGTTCTAATAAGGACAACATGTGTGTGCCCATGGTCGAGTGTCCAGAGTCACAGACTTGTAAATCCTGAGGATGAAAAACTTTAATGTGAGGCAGTCTTTGAGCTGATATAACTGCTGGTTCTACCCAAACATTTGTCTGTGATCAATTATTAAGTGGACATGACCATATCACTATAACTGAGTCACTTCCAATTTATTGACAAATTATTATAAATTTATAAGATTAAAGCTTTTCTAAGTTACTAAGCTCAAAGCTTCTTATGACAAATAATCTGTTTAACAAGGTAAAGTATACATACTGCGGATAGCTGTCACGGTAGACAAGAGTTGGGGCAAACAGGAAGTACAGATACTTGGAGAAGTCTGGACACATATCGGCCACACTGTGGTCCTTGTCATCTGTCAATGAAAAAGAACAAATGTCACTGGAATTGAAAAATCCTTCTCTCCCCACCTGTTATATACAAAGACCTTTAATATGGCATTGACCTTAATGGTAAGACTGGTAAATGTGCAATACAATTTCAAATGTATGTCAGTAGATGAGTGAAATTTGTTTCTTTATTGGGTTTATCGTCCCACCAACAGTATTTCAGTTATCTGGAGACGGTAGTGAAATTGGATTGTACTGTAAATAATATGGAGGCCATAGCTGAGACTCAGAAATAGGAGAGACTAACAGACAGATGGATGGAGTGACAGATGGAGTGTCAAGATGAAGTGACAGAAAGATGGACTGACTAATAGATGGACAGACTGAAAGATGAATGGACTGAAAGTTGGCCAGACACACAGACTAAAAAACATGGATGAGTTGACAGATGGACAGACTGACAGATTGACAGACTGACAAATGGACTGACTGACAAATAAATAGACTGACGGGTGGACAGACTGACAGGTGGATGGACTGAAAGATGAACAGACTGACAGATGGATGGACTGAAAGATGAACAGACTGATAGATGGACAGAATGACAGGTGGATGGACTGACAGGTGGATGGACTGAAAGATAAGGTACAGGTGGGTAAGGTACAAGGTTAAACTACAGAGAATTGCTTTTTGTGTGAAATGGCAACATTTCTTTGATAAGTGATCTGTTTTCCCTTAAAGAAGGTACTTTTCTGTAATGTCATATTATAAACACAAACCCTAGTACAATAGGGCACTTAGTCACATTATCAGGACCTATGTTCAATTAATTTTGCAGTAAGTTTTGATTACAAAATGGTAAACTTTACAGTTATAGTGCTGCCTTCACTGTGTATAGCATGCCGTGAACACCTGGCATGATATCACACAGTATCTTGACATCGGGCTGAACAGTCGTTGAACTACCCTTATATTTGCTTAAGTGTTAGCAAGGGAGCTATACCATTTTTAACGACTTTGGTATGTCGCGGCCCGGGATCGCAAACGGGGCCTCCCGTTCCTGTAGCCGATGCTCTACCAATTGCGCTACCAGGTCCGGTGGACTTTGCTATGTATGATCCGATACTGAAAACTGAGCCTGTAATACAGGATGAGGAACCAAAGTCTGTTGAGCAGTTCTTGTGAGAAAGAAAATGACAAAAACATAACTACTCACTTTTGCTGTCATAAGCAATAACTCTCTCAAGATTTCCTCGTACAAAGGCATGCGACTTCATCATAAAACGGATCTGAAATAACAAATATAAAAGGTGTAAAGTATTTAAATTTACAAGATTAATAGTTGTTGCTTACAAGTTTAACAAAGAATTGTCTGACAAACATTTGTTTAACTTATTTACATGTATAACAAAGAATTGCCTGACAAACATTAGTTTACCCTTGTTTACAGGTATAACAAAGAATTGCCTGACAAACATTAGTTTAACTTTGTAATCTTTTACACTGTGTTACCCATCTATCCTCTATTTCCAATGTTTGGTGGTTTAAGAGCATTATGAAGAAAAAGTTTGGTCTGTACTAAAGAAGTAGACAGAAATAAAACAAACAGGGTATGATGAATTTGGAAGGCTTTAATCCTTTAATTTCATTAAGTTAGTCATTGTCATTGTTTGTGCAGGATAATTATTTCTTGAAAGTAAATTGTTTTCCCAGTATTTAAGGAGATAAGATAAAGTGTTTGGATCTGGCCTAAACTTTTACATAGTTTTCAAAATGTTTGGTGTATACCAGATTGTGTATAATCCAAAGGCGACTCATTAAATGCTGAGATCCTTAATTGGGCCCAGATCATCAAAAGTGGGTGAATTAAAAATGATCTCAATTTTAAAGTAGTTGGGACCAATAACTGGGCTGAACTAATAAGTGAGTGTGACAAAAAAACAACAAGAGTAGGTGAACCTATAGTTGGGCCCAACTTAACAGTAGGTGTGACCAATAATAGTTTCCAATGGAGTGGGTGTGACAAAAAAATGAGTTTAACTCAAAAGTGGGTATGACCAAAAATTTGATCTACCGGTAACTAAAAATGGCTGGGACCAATAATCAGGCCTCACTCAAAAGTGGGTGTGACTATAATGTGGGCCTTATATAAAAGTAGGTGCAACCAAAAATTGGGAACAACTCAAAAGGTGGTGTTACCCAAATATGGGATAAAGAAAAAAAATGGATGTGTCCTAACATTAGGCCCAACAATAAAATGGGTGTGTCCTAACATTAGGCCCAACAATAAAATGGATGTGTCCTAACATTAGGCCCAACAATAAAATGGGTGTGTCCTAACATTAGGCCCAACAATAAAATGGATGTGACCTAACATTAGGCCCAACAATAAAATGGGTGTGTCCTAACATTAGGCCCAACAATAAAATGGGTGTGTCCTAACATTAGGCCCAACAATAAAATGGATGTGTCCTAACATTAGGCCCAACAATAAAATGGATGTGTCCTAACATTAGGCCCAACAATAAAATGGATGTGTCCTAACATTAGGCCCAACAATAAAATGGGTGTGTCCTAACATTAGGCCCAACAATAAAATGGGTGTGTCCTAACATTAGGCCCAACAATAAAATGGGTGTGTCCTAACATTAGGCCCAACAATAAAATGGATGTGTCCTAACATTAGGCCCAACAATAAAATGGGTGTGTCCTTACATTAGGCCCAACAATAAAACGGGTGTGTCCTAACATTAGGCCCAACAATAAAATGGATGTGTCCTAACATTAGGCCCAACAATAAAATGGGTGTGTCCTAACATTAGGCCCAACAATAAAATGGATGTGTCCTAACATTAGACCCAACAATAAAATGGGTGTGTCCTAACATTAGGCCCAACAATAAAATGGATGTGTCCTAACATTAGGCCCAACAATAAAATGGATGTGTCCTAACATTAGGCCCAACAATAAAATGGGTGTGTCCTAACATTAGGCCCAACAATAAAATGGGTGTGTCCTAACATTAGGCCCAACAATAAAATGGATGTGTCCTAACATTAGGCCCAACAATAAAATGGATGTGTCCTAACATTAGGCCCAACAATAAAATGGATGTGTCCTAACATTAGGCCCAACAATAAAATGGGTGTGTCCTAACATTAGGCCCAACAATAAAATGGGTGTGTCCTAACATTAGGCCCAACAATAAAATGGGTGTGTCCTAACATAAGGCCCAACAATAAAATGGATGTGTCCTAACATTAGGCCCAACAATAAAATGGATGTGTCCTAACATTAGGCCCTACCAAAATATTGATGTGTCCTAAAATTAGGCCCAACTAAAAATGGGTGTGTCCTAACATTGGGCCCAACTAAAAATGGGTGTGTCCTAACATTGGGCCCAACTAAAAAAGGATGTGTCCTAACATTGGGCCCAACTAAAAATGGGTGTGTCCTGACATTAGACCCAACTAAAAATGGGTGTGTCCTCACTTTGGGCCCAACTAAAAATGGGTGTGTCCTAACATTAGGCCCAACTAAAAATGGGTGTGTCCTAACATTGGGCCCAACTAAAAATGGATGTGTCCTAACATTAGGCCCAACCAAAAAATGGGTGTGTCCTAACATTAGGCCCAACCAATAAATGGGTGTGTCCTAATATTAGGCCCAACTAAAAATGGGTGTGTCCTAACATTAGGCCCAACTAAAAAATGTGTGTGTCCTAAAATAAGACCCAATTAAAAATGGGTGTGTCCTAAAATTAGGCCCAATTAAAAAATGGGTGTGTCCTAACATTATGCCCAACTAAACAATGGGTGTGTCCTAACATAAGGCCCAACTAAACAATGGGTGTCCTAACATAAGGCCCAACTAAACAATGGGTGTGTCCTAACATAAGGCCTGACTAAAGAATGGGCGTGATCTTTAATTGGGCTCAACTCATAATGAACATGATCAAAAAGTGGGGTAGCTTTGATTTGTTACCTGCTCTGTAGTAATGATGACAGCAGATGCAGGAGGGAGCTGGTGTTCTATGATGTACCAGATTGGTATACAGAAGAAAGCTGTCTGATATGCCATATAGAGAGCTAGAGCTAGCCAGTCAATAATGCCTGAAACAAATAATGGTAACTTGATTTTAATTTTTTAAATTGGTCTTTAAGTTTATTGGTTAAATTTGTTTTTCAGACATTTCAAAGGTACTTTTTTTCATGTTTTTTATGTTTAAGTTTATTGGGTTTATCGTCCCATCAACAGTATTTCAGTTATCTGGAGACAGTGTCCACTTCAAGCAGATATAATGCTGCCTTCACTGTGTATAGCATGCTGTGAACACCTGGCATGATACCACACCCAGTCACATTACCCTGACATCGGGCCAACGAGTCGTGGAACTACCCTTATATTTATTTGCTTGAGCGTTAGCAAGGAAGCTGTACCACTACCATTTTTAACAACTTTAGTATGTCACAGCCAGGGATCGAACTGGGGGCCTCCTGTAACTGGAGATTAAACCTATCAGAATGGAGAATCTCACCTGGTCGTCCCAGAGGCCTGTGGATAGTCCAGTAGAAGAAGCCAGGGTAGACAATGAGCACCGACGACAGTTGCATGGTCAACCACAGGGAGATCACTCTAGGGAACTTACCCAGCCCCCACTGGATGAGTCCAAAATCTAGGCCAAGTCTAAAACAAGGAAACAGTCTCTAGTAGACAGATTATTAAGTTGATTATACTTAACTGTCATATTACAGATGGCAATGTTCTCACAGTGATGATAATTGTTTTTGTGTACTTTATGTACTGCATCTATAGAGACTTAATATTTATAATCAAATTTTATTACACATATCAAATTTCATTTTATTTACTGTATCAATGGAGAAAGACTAAATATTTATAATCAAATTACATTTATGTATTTTATCTATGGATAAAGACTAAATATTTATAATTAAATTTTATTACACGTATCAAATTTAATTTAATTGTGAGTGTCCGTGGTCTAGTGGTCAAGACGTTGGACTCCGGATCGGAGGGTCACGGGTTCAAACTCCGAAACTGACCACGTTATGTTAGTCCTTGAGCAAGACTATTTACTGCACATTGCTCCAGGTACTCTGTACCTGAGTACTGGTTCTACCCAGGAAGTGGGCAGTCAAGAGGGATTAATATAAGTAGAAAGAACTTGTTTCCTAAGCGACTATAAATAAAAAAGTTTACAGGGCTGCTGTAGAATACGCCATAAACATCTTACACAATATCTTAAAAGCCTATAAGAAAACAAAATATAAATTTCAAAATACAAAATTGTTTGTTTGTTTATTAGATTTATAGTCCCACCAACAGTATTTCAGTTATCTGGAGACAGTGTCCACTTCAAGCAGATATAGTGCTGTCTTCACTATGTATAGCATGCCGTGAACATCTGGCATAATACCACACCAAGTCACAGTATCCTGACACTGGGCCAACTAGTCGTGGAACTACCCTTATATTCGCTTGAGCAAGGGAGCTATACCACTACCATTTTTAACGACTTTGGTATGTCGCAGCCTGGGATTGAACCCAGGGCCTCCCATACTTCGAGCCGACGCTCTACCGATTGCACTACCAGGTCCGGTATACAAAATTGACAAAGTTTTGACTTATAATATTTTATTTTTAAGTTACTTACGTTCCCTTCTCAATGATGTCCATGACAAATGTGTTGAGGGAGAAAATGATGAGGATGGCGACGAAGATGTGGTAGATACTATGAATGTGGCTGATCTCAAACAGATCACTGAAATAAATACATACAATATTATGAGTACATGTTCTGAAAATCATTACTTACTGTACTTTCAGGCTGATCCAGGATTAAAACTAAGTGAGGACATTATTTTTTCTTATTAGAACTAGAAGTGGACATTTGAACATCTACGATCAAATTAAATTTCAAACCCACACATATGGTAAGGTCTGCATAATAGACATATAAAATAATGCCAGAAAAAACAAACAAGAAATGATTAAAAAGATGTTGAAAACAGCCTTTATATATCAACTCAAGGTCATTTCCAGGCACCTGAGCTTTGTGATAAGGAATATCTGATTATTTTTTTATGGGAACACATGAAGGTAAAGAAAAGATGACAATGACTTAAATCTGTAGCTAAATACCATTTTATCTGCTGTTTTTTTTTAAAAACTGTCCACCCCCATAGTTCACATTTCAAATTGCATTCATTTAGCCATTCCCATCGTCATTTATTCTTGATGTTCTTTTCTAATTCCTTTGTGTTATAAGCAGGTAGTAAATACTTCATTTTTATAGTTCACGTCAATGTTCACAAGTGTACAGTAAATAAATCGACAAGAATGATGCTGATGTATCGTCTGCATCATATGTATCTGCTTCCATTTTGACATTGTCTGGTTAGTACAAGATTTCTATTGGCAGACAGACTCTGTGAGAACCCATCAGAACGTATGCTACATTTTGTTGAACAAATTTACCAATCCCTTCCAAGTCCATATGCATTTTGGAACATAAATCTGAAACTCTCCTATTATTCCTTTATTTTACATAATTGCCATTATTGTAATTGATCAAACTCGGGAAAAATATTTCTAACTCTGTGCAACAGTTTCTTCCTTATTTGTACGACAGAATGTAGCTCTGGGAAATTTTGAGTTATGGAAGGGCTACCCTATACCCAAGCCCGCTCATCCTTGCATTTTCTCCTTGAATTTTTGTGATTTGGAAAAAGAGATCCCAGCGACAGTTGAAAAAAACCTGAATTCTGTCACAATACAGAAAACTTTCACAAAATGCCATTGCTGTGAGAGGGATCCAGTGCCTGCATCTCAGAGAAGCTTCTGGTTTGAGGAATGCTGGAGATGTGTCTGGCACATATCTGTGCAAAAACTGATACTATTTTATGAGTTCATTAAATTTATAAGCAAATGTATTAACAAACTAATCTTTTTCAGTTAAACAGTTCTAATGGTTAAATGTGGTTTTAATCACAAAATGTGTACCCATAACTGTAAAATAAAACATCATCCACTTAATGTGACCAGTGTGAATAGACAATGTGACCAGTGTGAATAGACAATGTGACCAGTGTGAATAGACAATGTGACCAGTGTGAATAGACAATGTGACCAGTGTGAATAGACACCACCAGTGTGAATAGACACCACCAGTGTGAATAGACAATGTGACCAGTGTGAATAGACAATGTGACCAGTGTGAATAGACACCACCAGTGTGAATAGACACCACCAGTGTGAATAGACAATGTGACCAGTCTAAATAGACACCATCAGACTACTTACGTTAACAGTGATCTTCTTGTAACAAATACTTTATCTGGCAGGTCTCCTTCATCTTTCATGCGTCTGCAAAATTGAAATAAAAGTTATTTATTGTAAGTAAATGATGTTTTTCTGCATTGTTTCTGATTCAGAATTAATGATTGAGTGACCCAATGTATGTGGTTATAAATGGCCTTCATGCATTACAAGGTATACATGTTAAAATTACATCTTACACATGTATTTGATGCACATCAGTATAGCTAACATGTTTTAGTATGATTTTTGGCAGGAAAATGCTGAGAGTTTTAATTAAAAAATGAAATAAATCTGTATCAGTCATTATATTATTGTTCCCAAATTTAATTAAAAACAAATCTCTTTTTCCATTTATATTTACAGTTAAAGAATCCTCATTATTCATTATGAAAAGTTCCAAGAAATTAACAGTAGGGGAATAATCAGTACAAGATCTCTCTTGGCTAATCAAAGACAGACAACAGACATACAACAGTGAGACATATGCAGACAGAAAGACAACAGTGAGACAGACAGATAACAGAAAGACAAAAGAGAGACTGGCAGATGACAGAAAGATAACTGAGAGACAAATAGATGACAAAAAGACAAAAGAAAGACAGACTGATGACAGACAGACAACAGAGAGACAGATAGATGACAAAAAGTCAACAGAGACTGACAGATGACTGAAAGACAACATAGACCGACAGATGACTGAAAGACAACAGACACTGACAGACAACAGAAAGACAGACTGATGACAGAAAGACAACAGAGAGACAGACAGGAGACAGAAAGACAACAGAGAGAGAGAGAGAGAGACAGGTGACAGAAAGACAACAGAGAGACTGACAGATGACAGAAAGACAAAAAAGAGACAGACGACAGAAGACAAAAGAGAGACAGACAGGTGACAGAAAGACAACAGAGAGACAGACAGGTGACAGAAAGACAACAGCAAGAGAGAGAGAAGTGACAGAAAGACAACAGAGAGAGAGAGAGAGAGAGCCAGACAGACAGACAGGTGACAGAAAGACAACAGAGAGACAGACAGATGACAGTAAGACAACAGAGAGACTGACAGATGACAGAATGACAAAAGAGAGACAGACAACATAAAGATAACAGAGAGAAAGACATGTGACAGAAAGACAACATAGAGACAGACAGATGACAGACAGATGACAGACAGACAAGAGACAGATGACAGAAAGTCAACAGAGAAACAGAAAGATAATAGAAAGACAACAGAGAGACTGACAGATGACAGAAAGACTAAAGAGAGACAGACAGGCAACAGAAGACAAAAGAGAGACAGACAGGTGACAGAAAGACAACAGAGAGACAGACAGATGACAGAAAGATCAAAGAGAGACAGACAGGAGACTGAAAGACAACAGAGAGAAACACAATTGACAGAAAGACAACAGAGAGACAGACAGGTGACAAAAAGACTAAAGAGGGACAGACAGGAGACAGAAAGACAACAGAGAGAGAGACAAGTGACAGAAAGACAACAGAGAGACAGACAGGTGACAGTAAGACAACAGAGTGACTGACAGATGACAGAAAGACAAAAGAGAGACAGACAACAGAAAGATAACAGAGAGAAAGACAGGTGACAGAAAGACTAAAGAGAGACAGACAGGTGACAGAAAGACTAAAGAGAGACAGACAGGTGACAGAAAGACAACAAAGAGACAGACAGATGACAGAAAGACAATATATTGATGACATAAAGTTAACAGAGAGACAGACAGATGACAGAAAGACAACAGGCAGATGACAGAAAGACAACAGAGAGACAGACATATGACAGAAAGACTATAGACAGATGACAGAAAGATAACAGAGAGACAGACAGATGACAGAAAGACAAAAGACAGAATGACAACAGAGAGACAGACAGATGACAGACAGACAATATACAGATGACAGAAAGACAACAGATAGACAGACAGATGACAGAAAGACATCAGACAGATGAAAGAAAGACAACAGAGAGACAGACAGATGACAGAATGACAACAGAGAGACAGACAGATGACAGAAAGACATCAGACAGATGAAAGAAAGACAACAGAGACAGACAGATGACAAAATGACAACAGAGAGACAGACAGATGACAGAATGACAACAGAGAGACAGACAGATAAAAGAAAGTCATAAGACAGATAAAAGAAAGACAACAGAGAGACAGACAGATGACAGAATGACAACAGAGAGACAAATGAAAGCCAGACAATAGATATCAGACAGTCTGATGATGTACATTATAATAATACAATCTTTTGGCTGTACGAAAGGCTTTTCAGCTTTCGCCAATTTTATCTAAAAATATTTCTTGACACTTTACTTCAGCCTTAGTGATATAAACAGTGTCACTACTGACTACTGTTGACAGTTTACTACTATTGGCCATACAGACACTTGTATAGTTACAGTTCAACTCTGCATGAACTAACTGCCAGATAAGACCTCTTTATCACCATTTATTACAAGGTTAATTACCTAATTAGACAAAATGTTTCAGACAAAATGTCATGAGTAATGATGTATATTTATACCAGTATATAATGCATAATAGAAAGGACATAGTTGACATAAACTGACCCAAAGTCATGTGAAGTACCAGTCATACAGTAACACCTGACCTGGATGTCGTACAACATCTGTCTGCGTGACAAAGGTTCATTGTAGTACAGTGTAAACATTCTATATGGTATATTTGTTGTACACTTCAATCATGTGGTTGAGTCCACTGATGGCCATAATCATCAAATATTTAATAATATAAGCCTTGCTCTGGGATTTCTATGACAATGCTTGAGAGAAAATGTTGGGAAAAAAAATGACAATGTCATTGGATGTTTCAAATAAATCGTGCTACAATTTAATACCTTTCTTATTTGTATTTTGTTCATGTTAGTTACAACACTGCAGGGTTATCGGAGATATCAACCTCTACTGGTTCATGATGTTATATTGTTAAACAGAACATGATTCCTCATATTGGCATAATATCACATCATATCACTAAGCTCTATTAAATAACCAAGACTTAAGAAGTTGAAAGATAACTGTGTGTAAAATGTTCCCTACTGTGGCAATGTGAATAAATTTCAACAATATGCAAAAAACAAGAAATCACAGAGTCCAATATTAAACACTTAGTTTAAGGCCAAAATTATTAGCAAACTTAACCAGTCACATTGTCAGATACTCTACAGCAAACAGCAAAAAGTTCAGATCCTCATTAGACAATTCCACACTTTGTGCTGGATATGAATAAACAATTCTTTATTATTCTCTTTTCAAAGCACTGGCACTGGCAGGGCAGGAAAAATATGGAAGCCTGACGTCTTGGACAAGTCAAAATGCAGTTTCCGGCTTTTGGTTATTGACCATTAAATAAGTACCGAACAAGTCATAAATCCAAGATTTGATGCAGACAGACAAACAATCTGATCAAGTTTGGTGAAGATTATGCTATGAATGTGGCCTCTAGTGTGTTCACACGCTTTTTCTGAAATTTAACCTAGTTACCTACTTTTTGACCCCACGTGACCCAGTTATAAACTCATCCAAGATTTAATGAAGGCAAATATTCTGATCAAGTTTGGTGAAGACTGGGCCATAAATGAGGCCTCTAGTTTGTTCACAAGCTTTTGTAAAGATTTGACATAATGACCTACTTTTTGACCCCACGTGACCCAATAAAGATCTCATCCGAGATTTTATGCAGACAAACATTCTGATCAAGTTTGATGAAGTTTGGCCAATAAATGTGGCCTCTAGTGTGTTCACAAGCTTTTTCTAAGATTTGATCTAGTGACCTACTTTTTGACCCCATGTGGCCCAGTTACGAACTCATCCAAAATTCAATGCAGGCAATCATTCTGACCAAGTTTGGTGAAGATTGGGCTATACATGTGGTCTCTAGTGTGTTCACAAGCTTTTTCTAAGATTTGAACTAGTGACCTACTTTTTGACCCCCCCGTGATCCAGTTACATACCCATCCAAGATTTCATGCAAACAAACATTCTGATCAAGTTTGGTGACGATTGGGCTATAAATGTGGTCTCTATGTATGATTACGAGCTTTTTCTAAAATTTGACCTAGTGACCTACTTTTTGACCCCACATGGCCCAGTTACGAACTCATCCAAAATTCAATGTAGACAAACATTCTGACCAAGTTAAATAAAGATTGGAATGCTGGACGAAGCGGTATCACATAAGCTCCCCTTGAGCGCGTTATAAATAAAAGTAAATAAAAATGAAAGAAACAACTTGTTGTTATACCTTGTTTGTTAGTTGTAGATATGACAAATGCGTTTTTGTGGTCATATATTGAAAACAATGCTATTTTTGTCCATGTTACTAGTCTGGGACTATTCATAGAAAAGAATTTTTTTTTACAGCCCAGACTGGTCTAAAATCCTGTTTGCAATTTGCAACAGTGGTTCTTCTCAGACCAAGTGTAAGATTGGCCTTGATAGATCAGTTAATTTAAACAACAACAACAACAACACCAACATGATCTTGTGCACAGGACACTGTTCTGTTCTATTCTCTGTCTTCAAGACACTATTTCTATAAGTTATTGGAACAAATTTAATCAAGGAATTGATGTCAAAGAAATAGTTTAAGCAAGATAGAGAGAAATAAATTTGGAATCAATAAAATAGGAATAAGTGAGAAATTAAACCAAACAAATAATGTTCATTTACCTGTATGTAATAAAGCAAATGACAATGTTTATATGTTAAAGAAATACCAATGACCCATGAGAAAGTAAAAGAAAGAACAGATTCCAAACATAAAAAAAATATTTAAATAAAATGATAAGTGAATGTGATCATGCATAAGTAACTTTCTTCATTACCAGTTGTATTTTAAAGTGAACAAAAAACAGAAATGTAAGCTGGAAGTGACAAAGTTAAGAACTGTTAAATAAAATGAAACTTTGTGTATTAAGTTAGACAATCTGCCTTCCATTTCTAGTGATGATAAAATCTTTGAGGTAATATCTGCTAAGTTTTAACATTTATTGTTTCTAAAAATCACCTTTGTTATGAAGATGACTGTGTATAATATCTGAATATTGCTGTTGCCTTTTGATAATAGTATCCAACTGTTTGCCTTTGTCAAATATATTTTCCCACCGTGTTGGGGAACTAAGGCCAAATTTCTGCATAAAACTTGAATTTTTGTTTCAATAAAGACAATTTTGAACACGACCACAATTGTAAGACAGCACAAAATAAATAATTCTCAAATGATGGAGTGATCTGCTAACAAAGATACTGATATCAAAGTGGATTAACTGGATGATAATATAACAATACCCCAAAGGTAAGTAGTCACATGGTTTTCTTAGTTTAAAAATAGCTAACTGTGCAGCAAAGCTCAGATAGGGAAAACTTGTTTGTTATAACAAAATGGACGTTATTTTGCATTTGTCTTAAAGAAGCAGGGTGTCAATAAACAGCATTTCATGGGATCCATTTAGGTAACATTAATTTATTTAGCAATTTGAGGGGGGAAATATTTGGTCCAAACTGTCGGGAGCTGTTTGATCAGGATATGCATTATTTGCTGTTGAGCCTTCCGAGCCTCTAGCAATATAGCTCGCTTTGTATGTAACTGTAAAATGTATAGTACACTTTGTATGTAGATGTATAGTACACTTTGTATGTAACTGTAAGATGTAAAGTACACTTTGTATGTAGATGTATAGTACGCTTTGGATGTAGATGTAAGATGTAGAGTATGCTTTGTACGTAGATGTAAGATGTATAGCTCACTTTGTATGTAGATATAAAATGTATAGTACACTTTGTATGTAGATGTTAAATGTATAGTACACTTTGTATGTAGATGTATAGTACAGTTTGTTTGTAGATGTTAAATGTATAGTACACTTTGTTTGTAGATGTAAGATGTATAGTATGCTTTATATTTAGATCTAAGATGTAAAGTACACTTTGTATGTAGATGTAAGATGTATAGTACACTTTGTATGTAGATGTATAGTACACTTTGTATATAGGTGGAAGATGTATATTACACTTTGTATGTAGATGTAAGATGTATAGTACACTTGTGTGTAGATGTATAGTATGGATTGTATGTAGATGTAATATGTATAGTACACTTCATATGTAGATGTAAGATGTAAAGTACACTTTGTATGCAGATATAAGATGTATAGTACACTTTGTATGTAGATGTAAGATGTATAGTATGCTTTGTATGTAGATGTTAGATGTATAGTATGATTTGTTTGTAGATGTTAGATGCAAAGTACGCTTTGAATGTAGATGTAAGATGTATAGTACGCTTTGTTTGTAGATGTTAGATGTATATTATGATTTGTTTGTAGATGTTAGATGCAAAGTACGCTTTGTATGTAGATGTACAGTATGCTTTGTATGTAGATGTAAGATGTATTGTACGCTTTGTTTGTAGATGTAAGACGTATAGTACACTTTGTATGTAGATGTAAGATGTATAGTACGCTTTGTTTGTAGATGTTAGATGCATAGTATGATTTGTTTGTAGATGCTAGATGCAAAGTACGCTTTGTATGTAGATGAACAGTATGCTTTGTATGTAGATGTAAGATGTATAGTACGCTTTGTTTGTAGATGTAAGATGTATAGTATGACTTGTTTGTAGATGTTAGATGCAAAGTACGCTTTGTATGTAGATGTACAGTACGCTTTATATGTAGATGTATAGTACGCTTTGTATGTAGATGTAAGATGTAAAATACGCTTTGTATGTAGATGTTAGATGTAAAGTATGCTTTGTTTGTAGATGTTAGATGCAAAGTACGCTTTGTATGTAGATGTATAGTACGCTTTGTATCTAGATGTAAGATGTATAGTACACTTTAAATGTAGATGTAAGATGTATAGTACACTTTGTATGTAGATGTAAGATGTATAGTACACTTTGTATGCAGATGTAAGATGTATAGTACGCTTTGTATGTAGATGTAAGATGTATAGTACACTTTGTATGTAGATGTTAGATGTAAAGTATGCTTTGTTTGTAGATGTTAGATGCAAAGTACGCTTTGTATGTAGATGTATAGTATGCTTTGTATCTAGATGTAAGATGTATAGTACACTTTAAATGTAGATGTAAGATGTATAGTACACTTTGTATGTAGATGTAAGATGTATAGTACACTTTGTATGTAGATGTAAGATGTAAAGTACACTTTGTATGTAGATGTAAAATGTATAGTACACTTTGTATGTAGATGTATAGTGTGCTTTGTATGTAGATGTTAGATGTATAGTACACTTTGTTTGTAGATGTAAGATGTAAAGTACACTTTGTATGTAGATGTAAGATGTATAGTACGCTTTGTATGTAGATGTAAGATGTATAGTACACTTTGTATGTAGATGTTAGATGTAAAGTATGCTTTGTTTGTAGATGTATAGTATGCTTTGTATCTAGATGTAAGATGTATAGTACACTTTAAATGTAGATGTAAGATGTATAGTACACTTTGTATGTAGATGTAAGATGTATAGTACACTTTGTATGTAGATGTATACTACACTTTGTATGTAGATGTATACTACACTTTGTATGTAGATGTAAGATGTAAAGTACACTTTGTATGTAGATGTAAAATGTATAGTACACTTTGTATGTAGATGTATAGTACACTTTGTATGTAGATGTATAGTACACTTTGTATGTAGATGTAAGATGTATACTACACTTTGTATGTAGATGTAAGATGTATAGTAAACTTTGTATGTAGATGTAAGATGAATACTACACTTTGTATGTAGATGTAAAATGTATAGTACACTTTGTATGTAGATGTAAGATGTATACTACACTTTGTATGTAGATGTAAAATGTATAGTACACTTTGTATGTAGATGTAAGATGTATAGTATGCTTTGTATGTAACTGTAAGATGTATAGTACACTTTGTATGTAGATGTATACTACACTTTGTATGTAGATGTAAGATGATAACTAAGGAAAGATAAAAATTAGCAGGTGCACCTTTTAAAAGCAAATGAGAATTAAGAAAAATACATACACATCTCTATTGGTATCTTGATACCGGGTCCAACTATATTTGTTATACATGTAAAACAATGACAAGATAATAAACACAAGTTTGAATATAAGAGTACAAGTATATTTATTTATATAGAAAGTATAGAAAAGTGCCAATGTTATTTATGAAATGTGAAGAGTATAAAAATATGTCAGACATGGCTAGTATACATGTGTCAAATCAGACATAGATGCAAAAACAACAACACACATTTCTTTATTAACATAATTTTAAGATATTAGTCTACAAATTTAGTAACATTTAATAATTACAGTATTAATAATCTATTAATCTAATACTACTGCATTAGTCTAAGCTCAGACATTTTAATGATTGTTTCTAACCACCAAAATATGATTTACACAAATGCACTTAAGTAGTTAAGACAATTTTCAGGTTTTAAATTACATTCACTTTATGCAATCTACTGAAGCAAAAAAATGGTGATTATCCAAGGATTGCTTTTTTCACAAAACATTCATTACAGAGATAAATAAGATTTCTACTGTTGTATTTCTGTAAAATATAAAGTGTGTACATACCCATGAGTTGGTGAATGGTTTGAGTTTGCTGGTTGTGTCCCTGTACAGTATAAAGTGTGTACATACCCGTGAGTTGGTGAATGGTTTGAGTTTGCTGGTTGTGTCCCTGTACAGTATAAAGTGTGTACATACCCATGAGTTGGTGAATGGTTTGAGTTTGCTGGTTGTGTCCCTGTACAGTATAAAGTGTGTACATACCCATGAGTTGGTGAATGGTTTGAGTTTGCTGGTTGTGTCCCTGTACAGTATAAAGTGTGTACATACCCATGAGTTGGTGAATGGTTTGAGTTTGCTGGTTGTGTCCCTGTACAGTATAAAGTGTGTACATACCCGTGAGTTGGTGAATGGTTTGAGTTTGCTGGTTGTGTCCCTGTACAGTATAAAGTGTGTACATACCCATGAGTTGGTGAATGGTTTGAGTTTGCTGGTTGTGTCCCTGTACAGTATAAAGTGTGTACATACCCGTGAGTTAGTGAATGGTTTGAGTTTGCTGGTTGTGTCCCTGTACAGTATAAAACGTGTACATACCCATGAGTTGGTGAATGGTTTGAGTTTGCTGGTTGTGTCCCTGTACAGTATAAAGTGTGTACATACCCGTGAGTTGGTGAATGGTTTGAGTTTGCTGGTTGTGTCCCTGTACAGTATAAAGTGTGTACATACCCGTGAGTTGGTGAATGGTTTGAGTTTGCTGGTTGTGTCCCTGTACAGTATAAAGCGTGTACATACCCATGAGTTGGTGAATGGTTTGAGTTTGCTGGTTGTGTCCCTGTACAGTATAAAGTGTGTACATACCCGTGAGTTGGTGAATGGTTTGAGTTTGCTGGTTGTGTCCCTGTACAGTATAAAGTGTGTACATACCCATGAGTTGGTGAATGGTTTGAGTTTGCTGGTTGTGTCCCTGTACAGTATAAAGTGTGTACATACCCATGAGTTGGTGAATGGTTTGAGTTTGCTGGTTGTGTCCCTGTACAGTATAAAGCGTGTACATACTCGTGAGTTGGTGAATGGTTTGAGTTTGCTGGTTGTGTCCCTGTACAGTATAAAGTGTGTACATACCCGTGAGTTGGTGAATGGTTTGAGTTTGCTGGTTGTGTCCCTGTACAGTATAAAGCGTGTACATACCCGTGAGTTGGTGAATGGTTTGAGTTTGCTGGTTGTGTCCCTGTACAGTATAAAGTGTGTACATACCCGTGAGTTGGTGAATGGTTTGAGTTTGCTGGTTGTGTCCCTGTACAGTATAAAGTGTGTACATACCCGTGAGTTGGTGAATGGTTTGAGTTTGCTGGTTGTGTCCCTGTACAGTATAAAGTGTGTACATACCCGTGAGTTGGTGAATGGTTTGAGTTTGCTGGTTGTGTCCCTGTACAGAATAAAGTGTGTACATACCCGTGAGTTGGTGAATGGTTTGAGTTTGCTGGTTGTGTCCCTGTACAGTATAAAGTGTGTACATACCCGTGAGTTGGTGAATGGTTTGAGTTTGCTGGTTGTGTCCCTGTACAGTATAAAGTGTGTACATACCCGTGAGTTGGTGAATGGTTTGAGTTTGCTGGTTGTGTCCCTGTACAGTATAAAGTGTGTACATACCCATGAGTTGGTGAATGGTTTGAGTTTGCTGGTTGTGTCCCTGTACAGTATAAAGTGTGTACATACCCGTGAGTTAGTGAATGGTTTGAGTTTGCTGGTTGTGTCCCTGTACTGTATAAAGCGTGTACATACCCGTGAGATGGTGAATGGTTTGAGTTTGCTGGTTGTGTCCCTGTACAGTATAAAGCGTGTACATACCCGTGAGTTGGTGAATGGTTTGAGTTTGCTGGTTGTGTCCCTGTACAGTATAAAGTGTGTACATACCCGTGAGTTGGTGAATGGTTTGAGTTTGCTGGTTGTGTCCCTGTAATGCTGATACTCTCCACGTCTGATATAAATGTATCAAAATAATCATCCAGGTCTTTATTTAGCTTTTCAGACAGCTCAGCACGCAGTTTCTAAAAAAAAGAAGAAGCAAATATTCAACTGGAACATGGTACTTTGTGCAGTAAAAACTCAAAGCAGGGTTCATATAGATCTGTATGAAAAAAAATCCAGACTTTTTCAAGACATAGAACTGAAATGTCCAAACTTTTCATTGCAAAAATCATATTATATGGTAACATACTGTACACTTAAATAATGTGTTACAGCCATATGATACTGGAACACAATGCTAATTATTGCTATTAATCATTAATCATTACTTTTACAGTGAAAATATGTATATACCTGGAAATATAAAAGTAAAACACGTTCAGGATATTGAAATTATGAGCCAATGTCACAAAATATCTGCAAATGATTAATCTCATGTTCAGGGTCAATATTGCCAGATATATTATTGGTACATATCAGTTGGTATAAAATGTGGGCCAAGTTTCACTGTATGAATCGTCTAACAATACATTTATGCCATTAGGTACATCCACATTTTAAGGTCTTAAAAAATAAGGCTGCATTTTTCACAGGAACACTAGCATTGGTTGGCAACATGTAGGGTCGTTAAGGTCAAATCTTACAACTGATCAGGACACTACTACAGGCAAATAAGGCCAATTAAATCATGGGTTAGATTACTGTGAACAGAAATGTGTACCCAGTTTATTTCTCCTAAGAAATTCCCAGAATTAAACTATGCTGTGTTGAAGAAACTGAAAAAGTGCAAAAGTTAAAAAAATCATTTGCATAAAAAAAATTCCCAACTTGGTCAGAAATAAGTGCTGAGAATTTGCTATGACTTTGGTTCAGGTTGGTTTTTTTAAATGTTGATTTCTTTGAAAGTATTTTGCTGTGTGGTAACTCTTTTACAATCATTTTCCCACACATTTTCAAGACCTGGAAAAAAGAAAATCCCTTTTAAAATTCCATACTTTTCCAGGGTTTCCAGATTCTGTATGGATGCTCTTAACTTGATTACTGTTGGACAATCTCACTAAACTCAGATCTTACAAAATGTAGTGTAGCGGTTTTCAGGATATGATTTTAATCCGATTGACTGTTGGATTACTATACAGAAACTTGTTTTGGAATATCATTATCCTTTTTCAAAAATTAAAAATCAAATAGGATTATTTATTTCAGTTCAAAATAACAATTTATTGCTATTGAATCATGAGAATAACAATTTTGAAATACTGCATAAAAATTATGTCATCAGCATGTTCATAAACAAACTATTTTAGTTGTTAAGATCTTAATAATGAGTACAGATGTTCCTGAAAACCAAACTCCTCCCCAATTAAACAAATATTTATTTTTATTGAGGATTTAACTTAATATGTTGACTCTTTGGGAAATATCAATTTGTTATTTGAATCAGAAAAAAGCACTTAAAAGGACCCACTCCTAAGTAGAATTCTAAAGGGAAAAATGAAGAAAGAATATTGCAAACAATTTATATTTACATGTGTGCCAAGACAAAATTAACAATAATTTTGACATACCTTTGCCTCATTTAGAAGTCGTTGAACTTTCACTTCATCATTAAATGATTTTAAATTCATATCTGGAATAAATAATATAGTGTATAATTACATACAGCAGGTGAAGTGCCTATCTAGTGAAAGGAAATGATAAAGCTATTTAAAAGTTGATCAGGTTTGAAAAAGCGTCAAAATGCTTCAGCTAAACACCTGATTCTAATTGGTCATATGTTAATCAGGAAAAATGGTGGAAGCGTATAATTTCCTAACAAAACAAAACACCAGGGCACTCATGGTAGGGGAGAAGAGTCACACACTGACTCCCCATGGCTCGCAGCATGAGGGTTCAAGTCTTGGTCTGGCTACAGACCTATGAAGGTCTTTCAGGCAGGTCTGTGGTGTGCCTGTGGTTCCATATTCGTCTGGGGTGTCCTCCACCAAAATAGCTGGGCAATACTAACTCTTACTTCTTTAGTCAGACATTTGTCAGACATTAATATTACATTCAAAAACCATTACTTTATTAACATACCACAACATATAGTGATACATATAGAGCAAATTGCAATATGTACCACTATATATTGCCATATTTGATAAAACTGTTATAAGGAGCTTTTTTACTTAATAATCATGAGCAGAGTCAACAATAAATGTGTCAATTTTTAACTCCTCTGACTGCTTAGCCTCTCAACGCATGGGTTCGAGTCTCGTTCGAGGCAAAAGGATTTAATGTGAGAAGGTCATCCAGCTGATTTTGGGTGCACCGGTGGTTCTACCCAGACATGTGTCTGGGGTCTTCCTCCTCCAAAAGCTGGAAGTGCTTTAATGATCATAAATGGTCACTGCAATGTATTTTAAAATCAAAATCAAATCAATAAATGTCTTAGTATAATATGACATAGCTTTATAACAGGTAAACGTAGATACATGAAAGAAAAATGACTAGAAAGTCGCAACAAAAAACAATTAAACAACAAATTGACTGCAAAATTCACAACAGTGTAGTGTGATTCATTGAATTTGTTTGATGACGATTCACAAATGTATTTAGGTTGATTGTACCTTCACCTTTATTGTTATAAGCTCATTGAAATGTGACATCTTTAACAATCTTCTTTGTCTGTCCACTTTTATTCGGAAAAGATCCCACACACATACCCTTTTGCCAATTAATTTGGCATTCTTTCAAAAAACCAATCAGCTTGGTCATAATTTGTTCTTTTTACAATTTTCAATGGTCGCTTTTGATAAAATAGCCGAACAATAGATATTTATAATGTTTTACATACTCTGCAACAAAACTATTTTATAACAATGTGACTAATTTCAACAAATTTTATGTCTAATAAGATTCATGGTTCCATGCAACATTCATTTTTCTTAAATCCAGAAATGAAATGTCGATTCAAAAATAAAATCCTAGTTTAAAAGTCTTATTGTACAGAAAACCACCAATGCAAATGGAGTATGCCGCATTTCCTGAGCAGTTTAGAATGAACTCCCTGACACGTATATGACTTTGGACTATATTTTCAGTTACCAGTGATCACTTCTCAGCAATGATAGCATCTTTGACTTTGGATGCACATAATAGTGGCAGCAACCAAATTGTACAAAATGGTGTACAAAAACGGTATGTTCATTGTGTACTGCGGTACTGTATTGAATTTATTTAATATTGCAATATACATATATGCCACAACAGCACTATTAACATAACTAGATAGGTTGCAAAATCACCAACTTGAATGAGCAACTGTTCACGACTTGACCAAATGATCAGTTTGAAAACATGGTTACAAAACATATTTGTAACACAATACTTACATAAGCAGCAATTAGACTTAGAATGATGTTCATTCAAAGAAAACAACCTAGATTTTTGTCTTCTGTTCTAAATCTTGATTCAGACACTTTATAATACACATAGAACATAAGGTTATGTCATGAACAGCACACAATTTGTGGATTTTTTATATTGTGGCAGTACAATCATGGCACGTAAAGAAAATGACAATTAAATTAACAGCATCGAAAAGAAGGAATTTCTAACGTCCCTCTGTGGCGAGTGCATTGAAAAAAATGCTGGGGTGAAACATGTGTGCCATTATTAAAAGGGTATTTATCAGTTATTCATGTAATTGGATTATTAACTTTGGCTAGACTGCATAATAACGGGTGCATTATTGTTTGAATGTGAATAACAAGGGTGTAGGCTTGAGCAGTAGTGCTAAAATAAAAACATAATTAAAAAATCAATATATTTTTCTAATCTTACTCCACCAAGCAATTATCTAAACCATTGTCAGACAAAGATGGAAGGGGAATATGTATGACATGCTTTTTAATCATTTAATCATGTCACTTTTTTCCCCTTTCTATACAACTGCAACAATTTCTTCAACAAGACAAATTGGGCCAAGACCAAACATCAACAAAAAGGTCTGCTACAATGCTACAAAACATCAGATTATCCACATTCTGTCTCCGAGAACATATCACCATTATCTGGGACATGACTGGCTTTGTGTTTGTTGAAATACAATGTTAAAATTTCGTCAATCGAACCGCAGACCTAACAACGTATGTTTGTATTTGACACACCCATACATAACAACATTCACATTTCATCATACCATAATGTGGTACAGAAACTTGAAATCCGCACTTAGAATGAATGAGTCGGAGTGATCAAATGACAAAATATGATTTAAATAAACATAAACAACACATAGGTATTGGGCAACATATAAACAAAGACTTACTTTGGTTTTTATTTGATAAAATGTCACCATTTCCTGAAGGGACATCTCCGTTGGCCGCCATGTTTACTTTAAACGGTGAGAAGGTATTCTTGTCGTTATATTAACACGATGCGTTAAAGGGATCTCAAGAGCCTTATATAAGTGACCCCCCCCCCATTTATTGCCCCACCCAGCATGTGAGGGCATCTGTTTTCTGATAAGCCAGGCTGCCACAGTCTGTAACGATGTGTCTGTCACACAGGTATTGTTCAAGATCCAAGTGTATGTATGCTATATCTGGGGGTTGAACATAGTCATTCACAGTTTGTAAAGGAAACAGTTGTGAATATACCAATTACGCAATCATATATATATATATATATATATATATATATATATATATATATATATATATATATATATATATATATATATATATATATATATATATATATGAACTAAAAGAGTGAAAGAAATTACAAAATGTATAAGAAATAACAAAATCAACCAACAAAGTAAGAAAGAAAACAAATAAAGATTTTTATATATATAAGATCCAAGTGTATGTATGCTATATCTGGGGGTTGAACATAGTCATTCACAGTTTGTAAAGGAAACAGTTGTGAATATACCAATTACGCAATCCTATATATATATATATATATATATATATATATATATATATATATATATATATATATATATATATATGAACTAAAAGAATGAAAGAAATTACAAAATGTATAAGAAATAACAAAATCAACCAACAAAGTAAGAAAGAAAACAAATAAAGATTTATATATAAATAAAGATATATATATATATATATATATATATATATATATATATATATATATATATATATATATATATATATATATATATATATATATATATATATATATATATATATATATATATATATATATAAATCTTTATTTGTTTTCTATATATATATATGAACTAAACTTGTTTTCTATATATATATATGAACTAAAAGAATGAAAGAAATTACAAAATGTATAAGAAATAACAAAATCAACCAACAAAGTAAGAAAGAAAACAAATAAAGATTTATATATATATATATATATATATATATATATAAAGATTTATATATATATATATATATATATAAATCTTTATTTGTTTTCTATATATATATATGAACTAAACTTGTTTTCTATATATATATATGAACTAAAAGAATGAAAGAAATTACAAAATGTATAAGAAATAACAAAATCAACCAACAAAGTAAGAAAGAAAACAAATATATAAATCTTTATTTGTTTTCTTTCTTACTTTGTTGGTTGATTTTGTTATTTCTTATACATTTTGTAATTTCTTTCATTCTTTTAGTCTCATATATATTTTAAGTTATATTTTATTTGGATTTGTAAAATGTAACGAAACGTTTCTAACAAAAGCAATTTAAAAAGTCATTCATTGTCAGAATAATGTCCTTCAGACTCATTTTAAGTCATTTTGAATACTAAAACTTGTATCTCTCATGTATTTTCAAAATTAAAAATTTAGCTATGAAATAAATACATAATCTTGCAGTTACAAAATTGACACCTAGTAATTAATGCAATAAAGAATTTGTAAGGGATCATATAGTAAACAACCCACATTATCACTAACAATAATGTTTGTGGCTTTGTGCAAAACTAGCCTACTGTCTCACATCCATACTAGCAGGTAATTTAGTTTTGCATTAACCCATTAGAGGTATTACTGTGACAGATTAGTACTATGTTGGCTAAAGACTCCCTGCAGTGATGACCAGCAATTAGCAGGTCTGGTCATAGCATGTGGGGGCCTGGCTCAGTGGGATACCACATTCCTTTCGAGATGCCTTTAACGAAAACTCCGCACAGGGTTTACGACATCGCTTAAATTCTCCTTACTGAAAGGGGGAGATCACTGCGTTGGAGATTGACTTAAAGGCATCTCGAAAGGAATGTGGTATCCCACTGAGCCAGGCCCCCACATGCTATGACCAGACCTGCTAATTGCTGGTCATCACTGCAGGGAGTCTTTAGCCAACATAGTACTAATCTGTCACAGTAATACCTCTAATGGGTTAATGCAAAACTAAATTACCTGCTAGTATGGATGTGAGACAGTAGGCTAGTTTTGCACAAAGCCACAAACATTATTGTTAGTGATAATGTGGGTTGTTTACTATATGATCCCTTACAAATTCTTTATTGCATTAATTACTAGGTGTCAATTTTGTAACTGCAAGATTATGTATTTATTTCATAGCTAAATTTTTAATTTTGAAAATACATGAGAGATACAAGTTTTAGTATTCAAAATGACTTAAAATGAGTCTGAAGGACATTATTCTGACAATGAATGACTTTTTAAATTGCTTTTGTTAGAAACGTTTCGTTACATTTTACAAATCCAAATAAAATATAACTTAAAATATATATATATAAATCTTTATTTGTTTTCTTTCTTACTTTGTTGGTTGATTTTGTTATTTCTTATACATTTTGTAATTTCTTTCATTCTTTTAGTTCATATATATATATAGAAAACAAGTTTAGTTCATATATATATTTAGAAAACAAATAAAGATTTATATATATATATATATATATATATATATAAATCTTTATATATATATATATATATATATATATATATATATATATATATATATATATCTATATATATATATATATATATATATATATATATATATATATAAATCTTTATTTGTTTCTTTCTTACTTTGTTGGTTGATTTTGTTATTTCTTATACATTTTGTAATTTCTTTCATTCTTTTAGTTCATATATATATATATATATATATATATATATATATATATATATATATATATATATATATATATATATATATATATATATATATATAGGATTGCGTAATTGGTATATTAACAACTGTTTCCTTTACAAACTGTGAATGACTATGTTCAACCCCCAGATATAGCATACATACAATTGGATCTTATATATATATAAATCTTTATTTGTTTTCTTTCTTACTTTGTTGGTTGATTTTGTTATTTCTTATACATTTTGTAATTTCTTTCATTCTTTTAGTTCATATATATATATATATATATATATATATATATATATATATATATATATATATATATATATATATTTATATATATGATTGCGTAATTGGTATATTCACAACTGTTTCCTTTACAAACTGTGAATGACTATGTTCAACCCCCAGATATAGCATACATACACTTGGATCTTGAACAATACCTGTGTGACAGACACATCGTTACAGACTGTGGCAGCCTGGCTTATCAGAAAACAGATGCCCTCACATGCTGGGTGGGGCAATAAATGGGGGGGGGGGTCACTTATATAAGGCTCTTGAGATCCCTTTAAGTTATGTAGCAGTGATGGGGGGGGGGGGGGTGAGGGGTGAGGGGGGCAAACAACAACAACAACAAAAAAACGTTGACCCGACGCAAACAATAAAGAGCATGGATGTGAGACATCCAAGGGGCCGTAGGGAGCATGCTCTGAACAAGACGATGGCTATCATCTACACCCTCTATATTTACTGTCGATTCATTACATTATTTTTTTTTTAGTTACTATCTGCTACTTTGTATTCTTCCTTGTCGTCTGCTACATCTGTAATTACAAGCTGCATTGCTTACAACGGCATACTTTGTTTCTTTTGTTAAGACTTCGCAAAACTGCTGCAAATTTATGCCAGCTACTTTTTATAATTGCAAGCTAAGATTTATTGTTCTGAAAAGGACACCAAAGAACACCAGCGACATCGTGTTATAGACTGCTACACTATCTTGCCCATAACAAAAAATGCATTCCATAAGAGGCACCTCTCTCAAGAGGGGCGCCAACAAATCTGAAGACAACAAGTCCCATTTTGATTGTTACGTGTACGTGATCCGTCAGCTTGCACATGGAAAACAACGTATCGACGCACTTTGATTTTTATTTTTAAGAAGATTCAAGGATTTTGTACGAGAACTAGATCAGAAATGTGTGAGGCTATGTTAGGGCTTAGAAAATTATACTGCTCAGTAATTATGAGACAATTACTATTTCAGCACCAAATATTTTACTTAGATTACAACTCCATGTCCAGGTCTATATTTGTACAGCGCTACTTCTCGTTCATACAACGGGGGCAACGTAAGCCCAGGATTTGTACAAGAGATTTGTTCACTAAACTTGAATAACTTTATAAACGATGCGTTGCCATCCCGAAAACAATGGAACTACACGGCAAAAACAATTTTGATAAGTAGGGAGGATGTAGCCTGTGAACATAGAGTAACATCAGACGACGATTTTAAATATGTCTGTCGTATTCAACCACATGTGACCAGGTCTGTTGTATATGAAGTTCTGGAGTTCTGTCAAGCAAAATAGACTTGTGATTTCAAGGTTTTGTTGTAAAGAATGAGACCTCTGCAATGAATATTGCTACTCCTTCGCCGGTATATAGACATAAATATGGACATTCATACAAGAAATGTGTGTGTCGACAACAAGCAAGAACAATGGAAATTCTACTACGACGTAGCAATGATAGAAATAAACCTCAGGCCCGGATTAACCGAAGGTGGTGGGGTGGGGCGAGCCGTTGCCCCCCCCCCCCCCTTTCCCCTGTAGTCTTGGACATACAATTTGTCTCGATTGTAATTCTTTAGAAATAGCCCGATCGCACAAATTTTGTAGACCGTGTAGAGAATTTCACGGGTATCTCAGGCCCCCAGGCTGTCATATACTTAGCCACTCTAGCAGTAATAAAGGCCACTCGGACCCTTGCTGCTACCCAGGTCCCCGAGGCTATCTGGCTCATGTACAACATTCTTTGCGTGCATTGTCTGTCAACTCCCTCACTGACGAGCTTTTCGGCACACCTTGGCAGTGATGCAGACGGCATTAGGCGAGGTGTTACGATTGTTTGTCACCTTGCATCCCAATCAAGGTACATAGTAGATTTTCAGTGTACTTAAAGGTAACATTTTCAGGTCATGACAAAATTGTTGAAAGATGCGAACAATAATTTGATTTGCTTGTTTTTATAATATTTTTTTGTGTGTGTAAATTCCGAAAATATATTGAGGTCTCAGCTTTGAGAGTGATTCTGACATATAATAGAGCAACAATGCAACGTAAAGATATATCCAAGCAAAATAAAACAAAAAACACAAACAGTAGTAATACTTGTTAGCATTCGAACGACAATATCCCTTCGGGACAAAACCTAAAATTTAACAAAAGCAGGCAAAATTACTGTCGTAAATTAAGATAAAATATACCTCAAAGTTGGACTTTTATAACAACACATCCGATGTTATTATCATTTTATTTACGACACCTAACAAATATGTGGACAATTTACAGGTAGGGATTTCTACGCATTAGAAAATTTTCAGAAGGGTCCGCCTTAGCCAAAATGAACAGAATACATTTTGTTCTTGAAAGATTGTGTTCGTACTCCGTTTCTAGCAATAACACAGACTTTACAGAATTGTGTATCAAGCTGCAAACAAGAGAAAAAAGAGAAAAGGGAAGATACACTTGTATTGCTAAGTTGATAATAATTTTATAATCTAGTGATCTGCAGCACCATGTGTAGCAATGTGCAGTTTGTGTTGGCTCAAAAGTGTTGCTGTTTCAAACATTTAAACACTTCTATAATAGGTTAACCGGAAAGTGAACTTATTTGGAAATATTTAGTTTATTTTAAGGTCCAGCTCAAGGGGAGTATGCCATTGTCTGCTTCGGCATATTTTTGTAAAGAATTCGAACTAGTCTTCAACAACAAAGTTATGTTGCCACAGGGTTATGTCTTCTCATTTTTCAGACTTTCAGGGTCAGTTTAATAAAATAATTAATAATGATTAAACTAAACATATTTTTTTTCGGGGAAGCATACCCACGACCCCGCCCCCCTCCCCAAACACACACAACGTATGTCAAATTCGGGTCTTCGCCCCACCCCCAGCTAAAAAGTTCTAGATCCGGGCCTGAACCTTGCTAACGAACTACTGAGTATGCCAACCGAAAACCTATATGTATGCTTGCATGAAGGGAAACATGATATTCTGAAAGATTTTGTTAAACTTAGATATTGTGTTTTAAGGCGAGTATATGATTTTACATGTCACTGCCATTAAGCATGTTTTTTTTTCTTTTAAACTTATTAACTCTTAACAATACTACATTTTATTTTGTTGGTAGGTTGTTTTCTGAAATTCGATGTTTTCTTTCGTATATTTTACATTTCACTTTTGGCACATGATGTCAGTCATGGCATTGTATGCCATAATTAAATTGATCTTATTATATATCAGCGTTTGGGCTGTTTTATTTGTTCTTATAATATAACAGCGCATGGGCTGTTTTTATTTCAAACTAATCTCTCATTTGGAATTTTTACGTTGCCGAGGCTTTTATCTACTGTACATATGTTGAAAGATTATTTTATTACTAGATATTATGTATGTATATACGTTAATTGTATCTGTTTTAACTCCCGATGCAGGTGCTTACTGTTAGTTGTTTCATTTTGACGGGATATTGTTATTTACACTGTTTGTTTGATAGAAAAACCCATAGGAAGTGCGAGGTTGGAGTGCTCCACAAACCATGTTTAAGCACCCTAGTCGGCCCTTTTTCCGATTGACCGTTCCAAGGCGGTAACTGATGGTTTTTCTTTATGTGTGTTATGTCTCGTCTCTGTGATTTTGTCACATTTACATTTACCTTGTTTGCCTTTGTCTACTGGTAGATAAAATTTGAATATCTGTGGAAATTTTGATAGGACCTTTTCTTATTTACCTTTAGAATAGATTGTCAGCGGTGCTGTGCTACTTTAATGTAGGGACATATGACTGATATACATGAACACGTGTACTTACATTGTATATTATTACATGTATTTACGTACATTCCTACATTGTATGACCATTATTAGAACTGCAATCATGTGTGCTATCTAAGCATACCTCACATGTAAATTGGCTATTGACATGTTGTATATTTTGTGTCTGTTCACTGTACATATACTTGTAATATCACCATTGATGGTGAAAATAAAGATATTGACTGATTGATTGATTCTATGGCATTTATTAACAAGAAAAGTCGTTGATGCGAAGTATTAAGGGCGACGCAAATACAAGAACAGGTAATTAGGTTCAATCAATATGGGAGCAAGTAATAACAACATATTTAAAAAAATACATTTTTTCCAGTATACTATAAATCTCGGAAAAAGTATGTATAACGTATATTCCTGAGACCATAGAATGGTACAAAACAAAATAAAAAGCTAAACTCGATCTCATTTAATAGGTTTTTCAAGATGATACATACGTAGAAAAAAGTTGCCACAACTATTATAATTAACTATAAAACTGAAGTGTAAAAGCAAATATAGCACATATAGCAGCCTCATAATACACACATTAAATTATTGTTAAGACAGTTTTGTTCCGGGATGTAGTATGTTTTTTCTTTCTCAGTATCTTAATTACTGTATATTTTTATAGTTGTTTTCATGGAAGCAATTTTGTATCTGGATATATATGTATACAAAGAAAGTTATTTATTATCTCCTAAACTTAACATACTTCGCACGTTTAAAGTGACATGGACGAAGACAAACTGAGAGAAACAGTAAAAACAGAACGACATGGTATGTCCTCAATCCCGATGGAAATAATGTCATCACAAAACAATGTGGTTTATAATTACACACTGAATTGACATTAAGAATACAACTTGATAAAAGTTGTTGTCAAGTGAAAGGTAGTATGTCATTCAATATTGGACCGAAAATAGTACAGAAATAATCAATTTGACTTATTATAAAAAGCAATATTTTATCCCAAATAGTTACCTAAATAAATCTGGGTGTAAGGAAGTAATAATAAGTCTGAACATATTCTTTTTTTGTGTGCAAAATATTCGTGTAATAAAAGGCTTGGACATGGAACAAAATCTCACGTCAGGTATACGGTTTGAGTTCGGAACCATCCGAGTCAATAACATTAACCTCTTGACCAAGATCAATTTAGCCATGTTATTAATGCTTTTTTGGTGCGTTGCAATTTTCTCTTATGCAGGTGAATTAACCATCCAAATCTTTAATAAGATCCTTTTGAAAACTTGTCTTAAAGGGTTAGGGTTTGATCCAGATCCAGAGTCCAAAAACATTATCTCTTGTCTACAAACTCTTCAGTGATGTTATAAAAACATTCCTGCACACTGGCAGCACCGGAAATACTATTTTCCAGATCTGCGCTGACCTTATAGAAATCGTTTTTGTATATTGCGGGTATCTATAAATGTTGCATAAACATTGCATCTAAAGTAAGATTTTACCGTGCATAATGGTTCGAGTTCTTCACCAAATATGCCGTAACAGGCAAGAACATACTTCTCTTCGTGTTGGACCATTAATTGCAGCTAGATAACATTTGTATCTCTGTTTTTCCATCTATTGTCGTTTGCATATAGGGACTGTAATGTAATATTACCATATTAATTAGTTTTCAAGTAAATAATAAATGTGTTAGTAGTTTTCAGTTAAATAATAATTGGTTATAATTGGTAAGTTAAAGACATCGCACCGTTTAATTAAACTCAGTGCAAAGGTTCAATCAAAGCAGAACAAAGAATGACATGAATAATAACTCAAACGATACAATATACATTTTGTGAAACTGGTAAAATGGCAATAAAGAGGCACGATTCGGACCATGATTGTCAATATATAGGCGGCAATCGTGGAGACGGTGTACTGTATGAATGACACGAGCGTAAAAAGTATATGCGAGCTTAGTTCGGATGAACAATTACTTTTAGGTTATATATATTAGGGGTGCAGAATGGGAGAAGAGAGGGGAATTGAGATGAGCTAGGAAGAGGAGTGTAGAGTTAGACGCGTCAGAGAGAGGTATTCACGCATCACTATTGTTAGATTGTAAAATGTAAATTTCTCTAATAAAATCGCAATCATGGGATGATGTTGCGTTCTACTATGGAGCCCAGTTATGACACAGGACCGAAAATAATTAAAAAGCAATCTTGCTCTTTTAGATCTTTTCGTTCAGCAAACAATCATTGCAGTATCGGATTTTATGTTTAACAAATATGTATACATTAATATTGCTTTTATTGTGATTTCTGTTGTGTGTTCGAGATAGTGATGTGTATAATTTTGAAGTAGAGTATTTATGGAAGTTTCAGCTAAAAGTCGTCTTATAAAATAAATACCAAAATGTTCAGTGGAGCCTTCAATAAATGGCGTGACAAACAAAACAATAATGATTTGCCACAACCGCTTTATTAGATTGCTGGACTAGAGGAAATACAAGTATCAGTAAATATTGTAGAACAAACAAAACAACTTACTTCATTTCAAATTTAGATATTTTCCCTAAACGATACACTGGGCTGCATCAACATTTTACTGAATTGAATTTCCGTGCAAATAGTTTATTACAACTTGGACCAAATTATAACAGATAATGTATACACCGTCAAACTACCGTCGTGTTCCAGTACACTGTTCAATGGATTTTAGAAAAAAAAGACAACAACAAACAACATCAGAGATACAAGTGGTGATCTCTATAGGATCTACAAATTTGGCTGATCAGGCTATTTGTAAAGAAATATAGACGAGACTGTCCGAACCAACTGGAGAGGGGGGCGTAAGACCCCTCTCAATCCCACCCACCCCCACCCCGGTAAGTTCGGGCCTGAAACGGAAATCAGGAAGAGAGTGAAGAGAGTGAACACCTCTTGTCGCTGAAGTGAGGTTTTCTCGCCTTTTTATCTGAACAGAAAAAGTCAAATTTACAATTTTAAACTTAAAGGATTTGAAATGGCCTTTTTCAGAGGCCCCACCCTCAAAGATAACATCATACAATGTGCTGGACACTTGGTTAGTTTATTATACACACTGGTGTTTTGGTGTCATTGGGTTGTAAAACAATAAGTCGTTAACAAGAAGTTAGTGTTTTATAAAAAAAAGGCCATCTTGTAAGAGTACAATTTGGATCTGAGATACTGCAATGATAGGATGTCTAAATGCATTAGCTATTTATCATAAAGCTTTGTCGCAGAGAACATTAGGATATAAGACTCAATCCTGTCTCCTGAAAAAATAAGGCTCATCTCTCTGGACTCTGTACCCCAACCATCTATGGGTGCGTGTAAGTTTGTTGATACGATAATGCAACAACTATAAAGTTTTAATGACTTTAACGCTTTCTTTCTCGTTTGTTGTGTGTATCGTATTTTATGAATTATTGGAAATTTTATTATTTTGTTAAGTGCCTACTAAACATACTCAAGCTTGAATTCGATTTTTTGAAAAAGTTCTGAACATTAAAAAATGCATTCTGATAGCAGGATAAATAAATACTAGTTTGGTAAGCTCCTCGACTTAGATTTGTTTTAGCATTGTGCGATAAAAAATTCCCGATTCAACCTATAACGATTTGTATATACGATACCTACATATCCAGTTGGGACACGAGCTATTCCATCCCATGAATTTTATTCATCTGTCTTTTGCAGATGTACAAGGTATTGTTTATTTTTAATGCATCTGTCTATTCTGTCCTGTAATGTATTTAGTGTCGGCGCAGAAACAGCGGAATCAGGAAGACTGGTCCAAACATTAAAATCTTCACGGAAAAGATTTTTCTAATATCCTTCTTACAACAACAGCAGCAGCAACAACAACAAAAACAACTACTACCACTTCTTCTACTACTGCTATTATTATTATTTTTATTATTATTATTATTACTATTGCTATTATTTTTATCGTTGTAATTATTATTATTAATATACTTTTGTAAGTATAAGTGGTTATTAAAATAATAAAGTCTAGGATGGAGTTCGAATAAAACGTATGAGGTGGTGTATAATTAAACAGATTTAGTTTATTTAAAACATAACTATAATTAATCATCCAGTAATATGGCTGTATCCTGGTCTTTATCTTACTCTAGCTCGAACCCTGCAAATAAACCAAAAACAATAAAAATATACTGCAGGTCAACATCATTAATACAACTACATAAGTTTACATAATACAATTGCACCTATTATAGAATCACATATTTATATTCAAACAATATATCCATTTAATGGATATCTCTCTGCAGAGAAACCATATATAAAATTAACATAAATTATATCTTGAGATCAGTGGCCAAGATAGCAGTGCAATAAATGAAACATATAAAACCATTATTCAGTAAATAAACATGTACATATATGTATTACAATTAAATACCAGCTGTGGACCAGACTCTATCTAGCCACACAGTCTCCTCAGTCTCCGACTTCAGTGTAGTGCTGGATTACATGCTGTAAGTAAAATGATGTGTGAGCATTCCAAATAGAAATGGTGATAGACCATTACAGTGATATCATAGTATACAATACAGGCAGTCATCTTTAATTCAACCATGTCAAATTAATAAAGACAATAACTCAAATGACGCGTAACTCAGTTGCAACCACAACAACAATACATGTTGACAGACCGAACACCACTTACCTCTTACAATGGCTGAGCACCCTTAAAACTTTAATAATAACCAAAGAAGAATAACTAAAACTAAAAATGCCTGACCATTCCCAATAGAAACTCAAACAAACTGAGAAAAAATACTAGTCACATGACCAAAAGCGAGCGGTTCTATAAATAGAACAAGACAGTACTGGTAGTGGTGGTGGTGGTGGTGGTCATCGTCGTCGTAGTAGTAGTAGTCTACACTTTGTTTGACCCAAGCTACGCACTTCCAGTAAATATTCCATTAAAGCAACAATTTTATGTACGCTTATGTATATCTTGCAGATTTTCTAACACTTGAACCAGGAACAGTTGGCTAAAATGCACTCCGAACAGCTCCATAAAAAGACAACATTGCTAGCATCTTGCTTTGCCCTTTTTGTTTCACTTAAGACTTACAAACCGGAAGAATTTATTTATTTTTTAATAGTTTAATATTTATGACCTTGGCATTTTTTATCAAGTCCGCTGCTGGGATTTTACCTAGGGTGTGTAAGATGGCATTTTAACCCAAAGAACACGCTACTTGTGTAAATGTCAAGAGGTAGGGCACTTAACTTAAAAGTGCCAGTGACACAGGGTTATTTACTTGACTCTAACATATCTTTACAGCATGCTTTGGTCAAGTTGCTTGTCAAACGTTTAGAGGAGAGCCATGCCGGTATTCAGTGGCAGGACGGTTGTAGCTTCCGCGTTCCATGCCCGCAAAAGACATGTCGACACGGAAGCTCTATTCTATGCATCTGCGAACTTAACTGTTTATCGTATATATGTACTAATAAAATGATGTCTTAATTCATAATTTAAATCATGTGTAGCATTTTGTTTCTTTTCCACCTTTTTGATTTTTATTTACTTTAAATGATTTTATAGAAAAGTCTGAAAAGTGTTCTTATGTAAGACTAAACTTGAAATAATTGTATACTGACACAAATGCACAATTCACATTTTCAAAACAAAAGTATTACGGTGCCATTATTGAGTGTTATTTATACTTTTAAATTAGCTGTTTTCATATTAAATGTTTTTTTCTGCCCAGCCTGAATGCACATTTTAGAGCAAATATTTTATGTATCCTGGGCTAATAGGAGAAGATCAATGCAATACGTGGAAATGCGATCTGAGTGGCTGATGAAATAAGGCCCATACGTTAAAAAGAAAACAGAAAGGAAAAGCAAGACCAATGCGGTAAACAAAAGATTTGATTGACTTTTGCAGCATTACTATTACAATTGATTTTTTTCTAAGATGGCGACACCAATACACGTTTAAAAATGGTAAAAAAGCAACTCTTGAAAAGGGCATTTTGTTGAAAGAGTATGTTTGAGCTGTTTAAAGCATATACTGAATTTATTGTCTGTTATGTAGTGATATATGCGTGTAGAGTCAATATTATGTGTTCTTTATGACTTATGTGCAGATATAAACAGATGCTGCCATAGATGCTACATGTTTATTTTCTGACTGGTTTGACGAAGAATGTTGTTTTAGAGCAAAAATTACTATCATATTATTAATATAATATTTCAAAATCTCAGGCCCTCATACACAGGAAACTGTTGATACTCATCCTTCATTAAGACAAGGAAGATACCTCAAATGTGGTCTTTGACATAATGAAAAATGTTCGTAGATACAAGCATATATACACACTAAGTCATCGAGTCATTCAAATATTTAAGTATTGTTGTAACGCAATGGAAACTTTTCTTGGCTAAAGCAGACAAGCGTAAACGAGTTTGTTTTAATCATTTGTGCAGTATTTTAAAGGTGCATCCTTCTGCACACATGATTAAGTCCTTGTTAAGTCCTTATAATTGCTTTATTGCGTTGTATTTTGTATTTGAATTTCATTGTTCATTCTTACATTTAACGCACCGACCATTAGAAAGTCACAAAATTCCAACAGACTAAAGACCAAAAATATACATCGCCATGATTTTTTATTTGGCATGGCACTCTCAGACACGCCATTATTGCCCCATCAATACTGAAGTGTTTATTGCACTTTGCCGCCCCAAACAATTCGTTGTACGTGGGTACTGTCTGACGACTCGCCATGTCACGTAGGGCTACACGGCGGCATTGTGTGGCTCCACAGTAGAACGCAACATCATTCCATGATTACGATTTTATTAGTAAAAGTTACATCTTACAATCTAACAACAGTGAGGCTTGAATATTTCTCTCTAACGCGTCCAAACCCACACTTCTCTCCCTAGCTTATCTCAATACCTCTTTTTTTCTCTCTCCCTAATATACATAGTCTAACTAATTGCTCATCCATCCGAACTGAGATCGCATATATTTTTGACAATCGTGTCATTCCAACAGTGCGCAACTCACGCATCCCGCCTATATTTTGACGTATGCATTAATCACGTGTCTCTTTATTGCCATTTTACTAGTTTCCCGTGCGTCATAGCAACATTTCATTGTTTTGATTATTAATCATGTCATTCTTTGTTCTGCTTCTTATACTTAGTTAAATTAATTGGCACGATGTCTTTAACTAACCAATTATAACCAATTATTATTTAACTGAAAACTACTAGCACATGTATAATTTACTTAAAAACAAAATAATATGGTAATATTGCATTACAATTGTTACAACCAGTTTTGCAATAACTCCCAAAAAATTGTAACAAAGTTATTTCAAAACTGGTTGCACAGTGAAACAAGAATTGCAATACACACAAAATTGGTATAAACTGTAATTTCGCCTAAAGTATTGAGTTTGTACAATGTATCAATATATCTACATATTTTCAAATTATGCATGTGGTTTGATATGTCAGCCATTAACATATAATTATTGGCTAGATAGTGACACAATAAACTTAATCAATGTATTTATTACACACAGAAGTTTGAACAGGACTCCAGATAAAGGGGTTTATTTATGTATTTTACACATTTAAAGCGACAAAATGGCAAAATATTTTACTTAAAGATGTAACAGATACATCCAGAAAATCTTATTAACATAAACTTTGTTATAGTTGTGTGTAACCTTTTTGATAATCTAGTTTTTTTACAATAAATGACCGGTGAATGGCTGAATCAGTAGTACAATATGACACCTTTGATTGGTTACTATATTTAACCAGAGTAAAAGCCCAACAACGCACTCTCTTCACTATGTAAATGGGGTAGACCCTATTCGAGCAGTTTCAGAAATAAAGGTTTAAAAACACACACTTATTTTTTATTCAATTATTTTAAACAAAACATTAAACTTCTTTTAATTTTTAATATCTTATAGGGTTTTACTCAATAAACTATAATTCTTACTTGGGGGCGCCCGTAGCGTAGTGGTAGGGTCGCGGATTTCTTCGGACACTTCTGACAGCTTAGTCTCTCACCACATGAGTTCGAGTTCTGTTCGGGGCGAATGACTTAAAGTAGTAAGGTCTTCCAGCTGACTTGCGGTGCGCCGGTGGTTCGATTTAGATATGTGTCTGGGGTCTTCTTCCATCAAAATGCTGGACGTTGCTATAATGATCCACTGGTCGCTGCAATGTTCTTCAAAAGTAAAAATAAAACAACATATAATTCTTATCTGGAGTTTGAAGAGTTTTGTGTATAAAATATACTGTTGAAGCTGCCAATATAGGAGTAATGTGCTTGCAGTGCTTGAATTTTTAATTAATAAAGATTTATACCTGAGACTCATTTTACTTGGTTAAAGTTACAGAAAAGAAGTTAATTATCATGGACTGTTGTGAAAATATATTTAATTGCTTGTTTTTTTTTGTTTTGTTTCAGGATGATGATAATAGTCTGAGATTGCCAAGTCCTGCAGAAGAAGCAGTATCCGCAGACCTATTTGAAGAAGAAGTGTACCACAACTTATCTCTAAGATCAAGTGATGTAACTGAATGTGTGATGGCGATGGTCAGTTAACATTGGAAACAGAAATACTGCCAAAAGAGGTACACACAGACTGTAACATGTGATGTCAGCACACAGACCAAAGTGGAGGTATCCATACTGACAAGAGAGCAAGGAACACAGACTCATTCATGTAGGAAGCAAACTGTTCTTTGCATTTATCTGAGTCTAAATGCATTGATTATCACAATAGAACATGTTCACGGAATGTAGTTGTGGAATTGGTTCAAGGCCTTCCCAGTTGTTACTTACATCTAAAGTGGCTTTCTCATCATATAATAAAAGAGCAGAATTTGATGAACAGTCTCTTAGTTTTTGACAGAAAGAACCAAGATCTATAGGCCCTACAGTATACAGATTTGACTTTTTCAGGATATGGAGTTCTGCTGGTGTTAGATGAGCTTATATTTACCTTCTTAAAAACAATTGTTTTACTAGGTTATGGACTTAGCTTCCTTTTTCGAGGCTGGTTCCACGGTCATTTTCCTGATGTTGGAATATTTGTGCCACAGTTTTTTTTTCTGATCTGTTCAGTAAAGCGTAGAGAAGCGCTGTCACATGGTTACATGATTCACTATCTCTGAAAATATGAAAAGAACTTAGATAAACAAATGATACTCTGCATATGGTAAATACAAGCAAATATTGTCCAACAAATATTTATAAAGTAATCATTAAATTTAGCACTACCAAACAGGTTTTTGCTTGCTGAATCTATATATATATAAAGTGAATGCTAAATAACTTTGATTTTATAATTAGAAAATAGAATCCTTTTTAAAATTTAAACATAACATTAAAGGGCTAGTTCAATTTTTTTTTTATAAAAAACTGTTTTAATATACAACGCCCTGTTCGGCCCATAGCAAGCAGAGACATGGGACACTATGTGCCATTTAAGTCCCTATGGCCTTTGTCTATAAACATATTAAGATAACTTTCAAAAATGTTTTTTCATATTTAACAATACATTTTGGAGACAAAAAATGATCACACATAATATGCATTGTTTGAAGGGGTTTTGTAAACTGAAAAATAGCATACCCAGCGGGATGGTGTCGGGTCATAGAGGCCCAAATCCAAAACGGTCCGGTCCAAAACGGCAAGGACCCAAAAGGCCCACTTTTTAATGAGACCGGAACGGCCCACAAATAGGGTGTCAAAAAGGCCCATGTGTGTTGTAATTTATACATGTATGTTATTGATATGTTTAAGTAGCTTATTGATCGTTCTTGTATATTCTTTAATGTATTATTGGTTGTTTCGCAAATCCCCTAATATCTATTACTGTTGATAGAAACAGGTAATTGAAGGCAAAAAAGATAAGAGGAATGCTGCGCGTTTCATCTTGTAATCACCGTATGAAAGTGTTTGTATTATAGGTCTTTGACATTCTTTCATCTTTTAACACGAAACGTATTTACTTCTGCTTTTGAGGCTGTTTATGTGAGTTTGAAGGTGTTCTTTGTAAAATACCGATAACTTTCTTAATGCAAACGTTATTGAAATTAACATGTGATAAACTGGTTGTGATTTTTTTTATCTACAATGATATTAAATGATGTAGGGCCTTTGCGGTACGGGCCTTTCTGGTTCAGGCCGTTTTGGTCCTGGACAGTTTTGGTATTGGGCCTTTTCGGTTTTGGGCATTTTTGACCCCAATTCGGCGCATGTAAGGTTGCTCACCATTCTGTATTCCGTCATTGACCCAGTGTACCAACACAAGAAAATAATAAATACACATTTTTTATCTTTTACATAATTTCCAATTTTATCAACATATCAATGAAAAGACACACAACTAAAATGATGTTGTCTTAAAATAGACTTAATAACATAGATGACAAAAAGGACGAAGCGGGTGGATACATGCAAGTACGAACTGTGCAGGTACAGCACTATAACGAAATCAAGATCAACAGTTGAACTTTACACGAGAAAAAGTGTTTGTTACAGTTTTTGGCTGTGTTTGTCGATGCATATGAGAAAATATAAATGATAAGGTGAAGTTGTTGAATAAGCCAATGTAAAAAGCTGGCTATGTTTGCTGTTTGATAGTTGACTGTATTTACGTTGATGTAGGGGTAGGCTTGTGGGTCTTAAACATTTACAGAGAACAGTTTCTGATGTTTGCAGAAACACATTTATTTCACTTGTGTTGTTAAGTTTTTTCTTTCTGCTTATTGTTGTTGTTATTGTTGGTTACTTGTGAATGTATGTTCTTCCCTGTTTTTGTACTTATGTACGTTTTTCTGCTACATGATGGCAGGTTTGTCGTTTTGCAGGAAGTAAAATAAATGTGTATTCTTAACATCCAGAGCTTTGCTGCAGACAACATTTAGAATACGATGTGGTTCCTAGCCGGACGTGCGTCGGCCGTCTGGACGATAATATCTGCTTTACTGTTTTCCACCGTTGATGCTTCACATTTCGCGGGTGGACTTTTTACGTGGGCTCCAACTGGCAATGGTATCGAGGTAAGCTTTATTATATACAATACAAAAAGCCATCGATGTGAGTGTATGTGAAGTCCGACAATTCGAAAAAATTATTAACACATGTAACGAGAGCAAACTACACATTGTTTTGGGGTGTCTTGAAATGATAACTTGCTGTAGGTAAGTTTTGCATGGACTTACATGTAAGATGATTTTATCACAACTTCAACAGCTAGATAATTGTAAATTACGAAATTATCAAGTATACTTTTTAAAACTATTTTCTGACCAATCGGTAGACTTCCGCTAAAGAAAGATTTCGAATCTGACGGAATCTATTACATAAGTTTGCTAACGACTAATTGGTTTTCCAGAACCAGAATAGTAATGTTAATTTATGATGTTTGCATTTTCTTTGATGTCATGTCTGGCTCACGGTGTCAGATAGACAGATACTATCAGTTTAATCGCGGAATGATTGAAATGAAGGGCAAATCTTCATGGCTAAAGTCCTAGTATTAACACTAACTTATCTCCGGACGCATATATACTAGCGAAAAAAAAACCAAGAAACTTTTCATGTGTAAAGTATTCATGGATATACACAGTATTGATAAGTTGAATTTTGTTAAGAAAACATCGGTGATGCTGCTGAAGCAATAATCATATTAGTTGAGCTGATGTTAAATAAAGGTAAGATAAACCCTGTTGACCTTTAGCGATTTCCTATATACCTCCTAATTTGTAGAATATTACATGCACGGTTTCTGTTTTCAGTTAGTATTAACGAACAATATTTTTATCTTCTAAAATAGTTTTTACTGCTTGATATCGTGCGTTCTTCATTTTTGTCAGTTAAATGATGTTTTTAATTGTAAGCTACAACATTTACACATTCTCTGGGAGAAATTGCATTATGGGCATTTAATATGCTACACTTACAGGCTGTTATATCGTATTGCAATGTCATTATTTTTTATAAATTTAATTTATTTTTTCACATATTAAAATAATTTGTTATAAAGTAAATGCACAGATTTCTTTTTTTGAAGAAGAGTACATACACTGTGCACCACCTGTGTTTTCATGGGTAGCAAAAATATGTGTTAGGTAGTGGTGTAACGATACGCTACCCTCATGGTACGATACGTATCACGTTATAAACCACACGATACGATACATGTCGTGGTACATCATATGTGGTACTGAGTATGCATTTTTACTTACCACATAGGTACACTACTGCACAATGACTTATGTTAAACAATATGTTAGCAGACCTATTTACTGAAACTAAGAACTTATAAGTCTATAAGCCATTACTTATAAGTCTATAAGCCTTTATGTCTCGTCTCTGTGTTTTTGTCACATTTACACTTACCTTGTTTGCCTTTGTCTACAGGTAGATACAATTTAAATATCAGTGAAAATTTTGATAGGACCTTTTCTTATTTACCTATTTATAAGTCTATAAGCCATTAATCAGAATGTATGACATAAAAGGTTATCCACATATATACAATATAGTATATTAACCTAAAACTTAAACATGTTTAGTCTTGAAAATAAATGTAAAATAATATTTTTTCAAATATGTTTCTTATCTTTATATTTAATGTAACAGAATGTCTATCACAATAAAAATATAAGGGTTTGGTACATTATCAAAGAAAACAAGATAAAGTTTATTAACAAAATGAACTGTCAACACGGTCAGCAAGTAAGTAGTTAGTACTTTGTATGAAACATCTGAAAAACAATGGTGGCAGATGTGACATTCTGTTGCAGCTGGAATGCAGTTTATTTGAAATTAAAATAACTTCCCCTAAGTCAGAGGAAAAGTTATAAAAAGGGATCAAGTAAAATGTAATCCAAAATGAAATACCATTTTTGATGCGTTTATAGAAATGACTTTGCCTGTTTAATATTAAATATCTAGCAAAGACTCTCTAAAACGTACAAAGGTCTTCAACAGTTGTCCACAGTGGTTTATAGTGTTGTTTAGTGATAATTTGTATTAAGGGACATAAGATAAGAAAAACAGGAAGAATTTAAAAAGAATGAAAGACACTTTTTCTTGGTAATATTAAAAAAAAAGGTTTGAAGAGAGGCTTTGTTAAACACAAAATAAAAAGAAAGACACATAAGGTTTTAATGTTATAAACTCATAAGATATGTGTGGCATATGCTGGGAAACCGCAATGAAGAAAAGATAGGATTGTTTTCACATGGTGATGGTGAAAAAAATGCACCACATTTTTTAAATTTTTAAGTTCGAATCTTGGCTAAATGATATCCTTCACCAAAGGAAAGATCTAAAACTTACCTTTCCATGTTATAGTAAGTTATAACCGTAAATTTAACCAAATTCGTGGCACATGACCACAGTGGCCAATCTATAACCTTTAACTGAGTTCTAGTTTTGTACGGTCTTTTCGCCACAAGTTATAAGCATTTTGTTTCTAAACATACACTAATATCAAAATGTCACGACGCTTGCCATGGAAACCATGGCAGTTTCCATATTATGCGAATAAGTATATTTTAGAGCACATTGGCAATTCGGGTTCTAGACACCCCAACAAACAATTTGGTAACAATGACATTTAGCCAGATTGAAATCATTATTTTACACAGATTTTCGATCTGCTTGGATTCTAGTAATAGATTTATGCAAAAGAAACTTTAATACAGTAAATACAGTAAAAGAGAACAAAAACAAACATACGAAAACAACAAAGAAATAATTGATTCCTTTTATAGATCAAAATCGACTTCAGACTCTCTTGGACGAGATCCACCCACCATTGTGATGACACGACCATATCTTCTGGTGACCTTATCGGCGAAGGAAAACTTGACTGTTATGAAGATTCTGTATGTCCAGTTGCTCAGTCACTTTTAGTCCAATGCACAGATTTCAGCGCAACTGACGATTGGTCATCTGGTCGTAACAACTTCACCTACACACCGTCAACAAAGCGATTCAGTTTTGGGTTTGTTTGGTTCTATCATATCCTCCTTCATAGTCGTTGGGATACACATTTACTTTATACTACTTCTCATTATCACCCACTTTCCTTAGTACTTTTACACAACATACTATATCAGTGCATACAAATCGTGTCAGTCTACGCTATCCGTATCAGTTTAGGCAGCGGGTACCTGTTTACACACACATTTCCTTCTGTTTTATTGGTCAATCGGAACTTCCGACGAACAAAACGATCGTGATTTCTGTAAGTATCATTGCACCGGTACATCCGAGGGATGATTGTCCCGAGGACGGAATTGGCCGAGGTGTTCCGATTGATCCGAGGGATGATAAGTGAATTATCCGAGGTGTTCCGACTGTTTTATGGATATTTACTTAAGCACACGAGTTTTACAGAGCTATTCGCGAGCGTTACGAGATATTCGCGAGCGTAAACGTTACCGAGTCACTCGCGAGCGTTACCGAGCCACTCGATATTTAGCGCTTCGGGATTATTGTGACAGCATTAAACAAATTCCAAAGTATTGCTAGTATTGAACTGATAAATATTGCACACTTTAAGATATAATAAAGCAGTTTTGAGCGAAATTCAGTCTGTCTGCGTGCCACAAACAGAAATATGAGGTTGTTAGAGACAAAAACTGATAAAGGTAAACCACATCATTGTTTTGTGGTGCGACCAGCTCTTAATAGCAACACCTGAACCTTTTAAAGAAACAAAGTCATCCTTATGTCATAATTCCAGATGATAACCACCTTATGTTTTAAAATTTCTGACTTGATATTGTCGTAATTCCATACACGTTATTCAGCTTTACTTTTATTTATGGTGTGGCTTATAATGAGAAAAAATCATGTGGCACCCTTTCGTCAAATTTGAAAGAAACACATAGTTTTACTAGCGCAAGCGTACGATCAGATTTTTCGAGAGATTTCTATTGCATATCAACCTTTTATATTATAAATAAACTTTCGACCCCGCATAGAAAGATTGAACACTGAACACATATAAAAAGGTGTAGCAAGAAAGTCGTTTTCTACAAACTAAGGATTGAAACAAATTTTATGTAAACTTGTGAACATAAATATGATGTTAATAATTGTATTACGTGTATTTCATATAACTCTGATTAATACTATAAACACAGAAAAATACTTTTTTAACAAAATGGTTGGTGTAATTGTTGTATTGTGTATAATACATTTAAGACAAAATGATTTCTATCACAGTTTTACGGATGGATCGTGGAGAAGACTAGTGGACGGCGCTGGGTCTTGGTCGCTAAAAACAACAGCGGATGTGTCCCGAAGACCAGACATCAACCGGATCAATAGTTCCCCTACAGTGGAGATGTCGCCTGTGGTGGCGCTACAGCACGGATGTCGGCACAAAATCGTACTTCCAGGTGATCATTTGTTCAGTAAAAGTCTGTTGTTCTGTGAGTTATTTTATACCTTATTAGCCTTTATATCATACAAGAAGTAACAAATTTCAAGGCAAGACACATTAAAGTTATCAACAAAAGCAATACTCAAGATCGTTAAGTGTTACTGTCGATATTGTCATCTTTTGTGCGGAACAAGTAGAGATAGTACTTTGTTTTTTTAGTGGAAATATTTTGTAATTAAGATCAACATCTTTAGCAAAATCCGCACCATGAACTGACCTCGTTTCATTTGATTTTTTACAGAAAATCAAATGTCACCACTTTCACTTTCGAAATCTCGTTTTCATCTTATGAAGTTACTCAAAATATCGACCATTCTGGAAGCAGTATTTACCTTTATCTTTGCTATTGATTTGAATTTTGTCATATCCAGCAACAATCGCAGTCAGCCTTCTACGTCCAATGCTGTTGTTACCTTACGCTATTTAAATTCTCACATACAAGTGACTTTAAACATCGATCTCGAAAGACACAACCCCTTTATGTTTCATTATGATACATTCAACCCTTATTAAAAATTAAATGCAAATTATTATTAAATAAATATAGATACGCAGTGTGAAAATGCAATAAATATAGTTGTATTCATCAAAAGTAAACAATACTACTATTGAGAAAAAACTGGAAAACACACAATAATTAAAACATGACGTATGCACACACAAAAGGGTTGCGCAAAGCAGGCAATAAGAATAACAATGGCATTGTAGTGTATTGAAAGCGAATACAGATCAAAACGAAATAACTCTTAACGCTGCTCGTGTAGCTGCCGGATGCTAGACATTGTCTATCAGCAATGGGAGTTTAGCCAGACATTGCCTCAGCCAATCAGATTTGGTCTTACATTCGAAAGTCTAGCCATGTCCACCTAAACGGCCGCCATGTTGGACGACAATCCTAAGAACAAACAGCTTTAATGCAAATTATAAATATATATTGTGAAAGTTTAATCTTGTCTATCATTACAAATATGAATTCTGCTGTGAATAAGAATTATACAGATGTAGTTTGAGATAGGCAAATTCACATAGTTGTATAGAAAGACAGAAATCAAAATGTCTAAGCAAGTAGATCTGGCTTTAACACTGAAGCGCATACAGGTCAAAGTTACTGAAATTTATAACAGACGATAATTACAAAAAACAACAACAAACAAAACAATTGCTAGACAGTCTAACCCAAGGTATAGTCATTACAAGTATGTAACATTCGATATTTTTCCAGGAGATAAATGTGGGTTTACACCTTTGCTAGTCAACAATCCGTGCTGTGATAGCTCCCCTAACAACAACGTTTGAGAGATTTGTGACCTTGTTTATGTATTTAGGTGCTTATCACCATCACATCTTTATATCAAAGTGCCTTTCCTGTCTTAACCAAGTTGCTCAAGTAAATTATTGCCACATTATAGGACTTCTAACAGCATTTATAAATCTTATTAGGGTCATATTTAACTTCTTTGTTCGCCTTTACCTATATTTATCACAGGACAAAATGCATGTGAATAAAATGTTTTTTTTTGTCCCTCAAAAAAAGCACTTGCCTGTATTGTTTAGCGAGTAATGTGGGGCCATCAATTGAATTCATCTAAATCTTTTTTTTGTGCTTCTGTTTTAAGTCCTGGAAACTGCACATTTCACTGTATAAAGCTTTAAAGAGTTGTCGTATAACTCAGCAAGCCTTCCTGACTTTATATTTCAAAGTGTACGATACGGACGGGGACACCATTCGATGCCGGTTTGCATCAGGAGCTGAAGAATGTGGAGAAGTGTGTGGTTCCTTTCCAGCCGACCTAAACGAGGTAAACAATTGTTAAAACCGACTCTGAATACCGAAATTGGTGAAGGCAACTAAACAGGCACCCAATTCCTTAACAGACTTGATGGTGAAATTGTTGATGCTGTTGCAATTACATGCTGCTTAATAAAGCGGATGACGATGATCATGGTGATTGAGATGATGATGATGATGAAGATGATGATGATGATGGTGGTGGTGTGGTGGTGTTGATAAGAAGAAGATGATGATGATTGTGGTGATGAGATGACGGTGGTTGATGATAATAATGATAATGATGACCTTTTCAGACTAGCTGTTCCCTACAATACACTGCCAATGGAACTACAGGGTGGTATGCAGTGGCGGTTCAGATCGAGGACTTTATCTCTGCCAACTCCACTACACCACTGAGTAGCGTGCCCCTGCAGTTCCTAGTGAAAGTCTTTAAGTCGACTGGCTCGTGTAGCAGTGGTCCAGAATTTGTGCAACCCACCCCGGAATCTGACAAATGCTTCCCCATTAGTGTTAATGAGCATTTTACATTCACCGTAGTAGCGTTTAGTAGTGCAGCCAGGTTAGATTTAGTGAGAAAACCCCTTCACTAAGCGACCGTTAAAACCTAATTGCCGACCTGTAATATTTACTTGAGGTACATGTTTTTACAAGCATTTCATGGTGTAGCTAACTTATTTTGGTAGCGCCTCGCATAAGGGGCGAAAAACATAAGATATATATTCTCATCATTAAGAAATGATTTCACATGAATGTAAAAGCAGGTTTGAGCTGCTGGTTAAACTGAATTTTGGATTCCTTTCAACAAGCATTTATGATATCAAAAAAACATGTGGTTTGTACATGTAGATGGATAAAGCCGTTAGAAAAGATTAATAAACTTAAAGCACTGGTCTTATACGATTTTGGTCATATCTATAGCAAGGTGTCTAGGCAAAACTGTAAGCTTAGTAACTTAGAATTAGTATGCAAATGGCTTTATATTTAAAACATTTGCAACATAAATTGACAAACTATTAAGCAATTAATCTACCTTGCAGTATCCAGGGTATCGAAACAGTGAAGAGCGGACCAAATACAAATTTGTCCCAATTTTCCAATTCAACCGGAAACTACATGAGGCTAGATGTTAACTGGACGCCTACCGATAGCAATGCAGGAAGTCAATCCATGTGTTTCACTGCCATCGATGTTAACGGGTAAAGCTCCATTTGTAACTAATCGGAACCTTTCTTCACCTTTCTTCATATATATATATATATATATATATATATATATATATATATATATATATATATATATATATATATATATATATATATATATATATATAAATATTAGGGATGTTAACGAATATTCGAATATTCGAATATTCGAAAATCAAGTCGCAATTCGAATAGAGATTTTGGGATTCGAATATTTCATCATTTTTTTCACTTTTGATAAGTTTAAAGGAAAATTGAAAAGACATTTCTTTAGTTGATCGTATTGTCTCCCAACGACTTAAGACGCTGGCGATATGTGATCCCGCTCGCTCTAAGCTAGAGGGGGTGGGTCATGTCTCGTTATAATGAATTGCCATCTGGTTAACAGCATGAAATCACCTTACCGCACACTGCCCATTCTCTGCCCCCTCACCAACTTAGACCCAGTCACATCACCACACAGCTGTGGAAACAGTTGCCAAAGTACAATAAACACACATGTCAGTTCAATGCTGCGGCAATTAGCTACAGCAATTACGTAACACTGACTCTACCCAGCATCGGTCGGTATAATGTGTAATAAATACATTATATAAGCCTATACTTATTAAAAACTGTCTACCAGAAACTTTTTTTATTTTTGGAAAGCACAACTAGATCACTGTCAAACAAACTTTAATTGCAATCACTTTCTGTTTTTGTAACTGTACTTCATAATTGTTATTTTATTCCTGGATGATACCGTCATATCTGCTATTTTTGTCACCGCGATTTTTAGTTCTGTGTTTTTGTTTCTTTCTCTCCTAATAACAAAAATGTAAATCGACAGACTTTTAATTGTTCGTCATGGGTGTACTTAACACATTAAAACTCACGAGCTTTCAATTTAATCATTCTATATATATATAAATTACCTGACTGTTTTTTGACACTAGCCAATCACAGTAATTGTCGTCATCAAATGGTTTTGTTTGCCCTCGCCTTTTACCCATAGGCATATGTCAAGCAGGTTCGTATTTGTCACTTGTGTATTGGTAACTAAATGTACCTAATTAACATGTTATGGCTTCGGATTAACACCCTTAGCGATATCAGCCAATCAAAATTAAATATCAATCCGATCACCAACCAATTAAGACCTTAATTGGCTGTACACTTGAGCGATTTACCTTCATAAAACCTTTTTGGTTTTGCCTAATTGTCTTACAGTCGATCCAGTATCACCCGCATTTTATCCTTTTGAAAATGCCTCCTTTAATCATTAATGTATTTTACAAGATTAGTTCACAAAACATAATTGACGGTTTGTTGTTATACATTGTTTGCGGTTAGTAGAGTAAAATATTAAAATTATGAGCTATTTTGCATGTGTTGTACATTAAAAGGAGCTTACGTAGCTCTTTTAATATGTCATATGTTAATACAAATAAGTAATTAAGTAGACAAAATTGTAAAGGTTATTGCACGAAGTACAACACGTAACAAAAAGACACCCAAGTTTAAGGTGACTTATTAATAATGTATATATAATACGGGACTTTGCAGGTCATCTTAACATTGATTGGTTACTGTATAGTTTTTGTAAGGGTTTCAATGTTCAATAATAATAATAATAATAATAATAATAATAATAATAATAATAATAATAATAATAATAACACTAATAATAATTGTTAATTAACAATGGCATTGTTAACGCATTTTTAGGCACTCTTTATTGACAGTATTCTCTTGCAAATTAGTGCTGACCGAGTAAAGAAACACCCCGTCTGGTCCTTCACTATAAACAGGATAATATCGGATTGATAATATTGCCGTTTGTATTTCAAAAAGAAGAAATCGTCGTTTTAAAATTAAATGAATAAATACATTGAACGTAATGGATAATAATGGATAATGTGCCACTATGATATAAATTCGTTCCGAATATTCGAATATGATTCGAATACACGTAACGAATATTCGAATATCGTTTTGGGATTCGATTTACATCCCTAATATATATATATATATATATATATATATATATATATATATATATATATATATATATATATATATATATATATATATATATTTATTTATATATATATATATATAGAGAGAGCGAGAGA
>CM017567.1:28361563-28529063 GCA_007844125.1 Sinonovacula constricta
ATTCAACAAATTCAATTACACATGTACAAAGGTCAATATGACCACTTCTTTTAGTATTGTCCATTTGTTACAAGAGTCTGTCCTCTTGTTATATATTCTGTCTAGTTGTATATTCTGTCTAGTTGTTATTTATTCTGTCTAATTGTTATATATTCTCTTGTTATATATTCTGTTCAGTTGTAATATATATTGTCCAATTATTATATATTCTGTCTAGTTGTTATATATTCTGTTGTTATATATTCTGTCCAGATGTTATATATTCTGTCCTGTTGTTATATATTCTCTTGTTATATATTCTGTCTAGTTGTTATATATTCTCTTGTTATATATTCTGTCCAGTTGTGATATAGCCTGTCTAGTTGTTATATATTTTGTTGTTATATATTCTGTTATTATATATTCTGTCTAGTTATTATACATTCTGTTGTTATATATTCTTACTGTATATTCTGTCCAGTTGTTTTATATCATGTCCAGTTGTTATATATTCGGTCTAGTTTTTATATATTCTGTTGTTATATATTCTGTTTTTATATATTCTGTCAAGTTGTTATATATTCTGTCCAGTTGTTATATATTCTGTTGTTATGTATTCTGTACAACTGTTCTTTATTCTGTCAAGTTGTTATATATGCTGTCCAGTTGTTATAAATTCTGTTGTTATATATTCTGTCCACTTGTTTTATATTCTGTCTAGTTATATATTCTGTTCAGTTATATATTCTGTCCAGTTATATATTCTGTCCAATTGTTGTATATTTTGTCCATTTATTTCTTGATTCTGTCCAACAAACTCAATCACACATGTACAAAGGTCAATATGACTTCTTCTTGTAGTATTGTCCATTTGTTACATGAGTCTGTCCTCTTGTTATATATTCTGTCTAGTTGTTATATGTTCTGTTGTTATGTATTCTGTCCAGTTGTTATATATTCTGTTGTTATGTATTCTGTCCAACTATTATATATTTTGTCCAGTTTTATATTCTCTTGTTATATATTCTTTTGTTATGTATTATGTCTAGTTGTTATATATCATGTCTAGTTGTTATATATTCTCTTGTTATATATTCAGTCCAAGTGTTATATATTCTGTCCAGTTATATATTCTTTCCATTTGTTATATATTCTGTCCCATTTTTTACATGAATCTGTCCTCTTGTTATATATTCTGTCCAGTTGTTCTATATTCTGTCCATTGATTACATGATTCTGTCCAGTTGGTATTCTGTCCATTTATTACATGATTCTGTCCTCTTGTTATATATTCTGCCCTCTTGTTATATTTTCTGTCTAGTGTACTGGCTGCATTAGTTCAGGTGGTTGAGCGTCTGCCTGCAGATTTGGAGGTCGCGGGTTCAAACCCTGGCCGGGTCAAACCAAAGAATTTAAAGTTGGTTGTAGTGGCTTCCCTCCTAACGCTCTGTGCTTAGGGGACAGCATTATGCCTGACTCGGTGTCAGTATAATGGACCTTCTAGGTTCAGTCCCTGGGCACCTCATAAGGGCCCCTGTGCTATAATGATAGAAATGCCACTGCACAATATCAGCAAATCCAATCCCATCCCTATCTAGTTGTTATATATTCTGACCAGTTCTTTTATATTCTGTCCTGTTGTTATATATTCTGTCGTGTTTTATATTCTTTCCAGATGTTATATAATCTGTCCATTTGTTACATGATTCTCATTATATACTCTGTCCAATATATATATATATTGTTGTAATATATTCTGTCTTGTTGTTATATATTCTGTCCTCTTGTTACAGATTCTGTCTAGTTGTTAAATTTTCTGTCCTTTTTTATATATTCTGTCCAGTTGCTATATATTTTGTCCTGTTGCTATGTAATCTCTCCAGTTGTTATATATTCTGTCCACTTGTTATATTCTGTTCAGTTATACATTTTGTCCAGTTGTTTTATATTCAGCCCAGTTGTTATATATAGATTGTCCACATGATTCTGTCCACTTGTTATATATTCTGTTGTTATAAAGTCTGTTCAGTAGTTATATATTCTGTCCTGTTGTTATATATTGTCTAGTTGTTATGTATTCTGTCATGTTATATATTCTTTCCTGTTGTTTTATATTCTGTCTAGTTGTTATATATTCTGTCCGGTTGTTATATATTCTGTCCAGTTGTTATATATTCTGTCCAGTTGTTATATATTCTGTCCAGTTGTTATATATTCTGTCCAGTTGTTATATATTCTGTCCAGTTGTTATATATTCTGTCTAGTTGTTATGTATTTTGTCATGTTATATATTCTTTCTTGTTGTTATATATTCTGCCCAGTTGTTATATATTTTGTCTGATTGTTATATATTCTGTCCTGGTGCTATATATTCTGGTCAGTTGTTATATATTCTGTCCAGTTGTTATATATTCTGTTTAATTTTTATGTATTCTTTCATGTTATATATTCTTTCCTGTTGTTATATATTCTGTTCAGTTGTTATGTCTTTTGTCTGATTGTTATATATTCTGTCCTGTTGTTTAATATTCTGTCACCTTGTGATATATTCTATCTATTTGTTATATTTCTGCCCTGTTTATATATATTTTGCCCAGGTGTAATATATTTTGACTTGTTGTTACAATTTCTGTCCAGTTGATATATATTCTGTCCAAATGTTATATATTCTGTCCATTTTTTATTTAGTTTGTCCAGTAAATATATATATTCTCTCCAATTCTTATGCATTCAGTCCAGTTGTTATATTTTGTGTCTTTTTGTTACAGATTCTGTCCAGTTGTAATATACTCTGTCCTGTTGTTTTAAATTATGTTCTGTTGTTATATATTCTGTCCAGTCATTATATATTCTGTCTTAATATTCTGTCTTGTTGCTACAGATTCTGTCCCGTTGTTATATATTCTGTCTTATTATTAACTAAACTCTCCAGTTGTTACATGATTCTGTCCTCTTGTTATATATTTTGTCTAGTTGTTATATAGTTTGTTTAGTAGTTATATATTCTGTCCTGTTGTTATATATTCTGTGTAGTTGTCATATATTCTGTCATGTTATAAATTCTTTCCTGTTGTTGTATATTCTGTCTAGCTGTAATATATTCTGTCCTGTTGTTATATATTCTCCCCAGTTGTTATATATTCTGTCTGGTTGTTAGATATTCTGTTCTTTTGTTATATATTTAACCAGTTGTTATATATTCTGTCCAGCTGTTATATATTCTGTCCTGTTGTTACAGTTTCTGTGCAGTTGTTTTATATTCTTTCCTGTTGTTATATATTCTGTCCAGTTGTTATAATTTTGTGTGATTTTTATATATTCTGTACTGTTGTTAAATATTCTGTCTTGTTGTTACAGATTCTGTCCAGTTCCGCTTGATATATATTCTGTCCTGTTGTTTTAAATTCTGTCACCTTGTAATATATTCTGTCCAGTTGTTATATATTCTGTCTTTTTGTTATATTTCTGCCCTGTTTATATATATTCTGTCCTGTTATATATTCTGTCCGGTTATTACAGATTTTGTCCAGTTGTTATATTATGACTAGTTGTTATGTATTCTGTCATGTTATATATTCTTTCTTGTTAAATATTCTGCCCAGTTGTAATATATTTTGTCTTATTGTTATATATTCTGTCCTGTTGTTATATATTCTGGTCAGTTGTTATATATTCTGTTCAGTTGTTATATATTCTGTCCAGTTGTTATATATTCTGCCCAGTTGTAATATATTTTGTCTGATTGTTATATATTCTGTCCTGTTGTTATATATTCTGTTCAGTTGTTATATATTCTGTCCAGTTGTTATATATTCTGGTCAGTTGTTATATATTCTGTCTAGTTGTTATATATTCTGTTCAGTTGTTATATATTCTGTTCAGTTGTTATATATTCTGTCCTGTTGTTATATATTCTGTCCAGTTGTTTTATATTCTGTCACATTGTGATATATTCTGTCCAATTCTTATGCATTCTGTCCAGTTGTTATATTTTGTGTCTTGTTGTTACAGATTCTGTCCAGTTGTTATATATTCTGTTGTTATATAGTTTGTTAAGTAGTTATATATTCTGTCCTGTTGTTATATATTCTGGTCAGTTGTTATATATTCTGTTCAGTTGTTATATATTCTGTCCAGTTGTTATATATTCTGCCCAGTTGTAATATATTTTGTCTGATTGTTATATATTCTGTCCTGTTGTTATATATTCTGTTCAGTTGTTATATATTCTGTCCAGTTGTTATATATTCTGGTCAGTTGTTATATATTCTGTCTAGTTGTTATATATTCTGTTCAGTTGTTATATATTCTGTTCAGTTGTTATATATTCTGTCCTGTTGTTATATATTCTGTCCAGTTGTTTTATATTCTGTCACATTGTGATATATTCTGTCCAATTCTTATGCATTCTGTCCAGTTGTTATATTTTGTGTCTTGTTGTTACAGATTCTGTCCAGTTGTTATATATTCTGTTGTTATATAGTTTGTTTAGTAGTTATATATTCTGTCCTGTTGTTATATATTCTGTCTAGTTGTCATATATTCTGTCATGTTATATATTCTTTCCTGTTGTTATATATTCTGTCCAGCTGTAATATATTCTGTCCTGTTGTTATATATTCTCCCCAGTTGTTATATATTCTGTCCTGTTGTTATATTTTCTGTTCTTTTGTTATATATCTAACCAGTTGTTATATATTCTGTCCAGTTGTTATATATTCTCCCCAGTTGTTATATATTCTGTCCTGTTGTTATATATTCTGTCCTGTTATTATATATTCTGTTCTTTTGTTATATATCTAACCAGTTGTTATATATTCTGTCCAGTTGTTATATATTCTGTCCTGTTGTTATATATTCTGTTCTTTTGTTATATATCTAACCAGTTGTTATATATTCTGTCCAGTTGTTTTATATTCTCCCCAGTTGTTATATATTCTGTCCTATTGTTATATATTCTGTCCTGTTATTATATATTCTGTTCTTTTGTTATATATCTAACCAGTTGTTATATATTCTGTCCAGCTGTTATATATTCTGTCCTGTTGTTACAGTTTCTGTGCAGTTGTTTTATATTCTTTCCTGTTGTTATATATTCTGTCCAGTTGTTATAATTTTGTGTGATTGTTATTTATTCTGTACTGTTGTTAAATATTCTGTTTTGTTGTAACAGATTCTGTCCAGTTCCGCTTGATATATTTTCTGTCCTGTTGTTTTAAATTCTGTCACCTTGTAATATATTCTGTCCAGTTGTTATATATTCTGTCTTGTTGTTTTATATTCTGTCACGTTGTGATATATTCTGTCACATTGTGATATATTCTGTCTATATGTTATATTTCTGCCCTGTCTTGTTACAGATTCTGTCTAGTTGTTATATAGTCTGTCCAGTTGTTATATATTCTGTCTAATTCTTATGCATTCAGTCCAGTTGTGGCATATTATACAAAATGTTATAAATAACTTTTAATATTGTTATAGAAAAAGCAGTCCAATTCTTTGTTGTTTTATATATATTAAAATATTGGCAAAATTTGGATGGAGGATGCGATGTACAAATGTACCCTCTTCTTCTTTGTAGATCAAAATATCTACTACAATGATTATGAACCATCATATGAAGTGGCCGAAGTTGATGATGATGATGAGGAAGAGTCCAAAGAACTCAAGGAAGGAGAAAGTGATGATGATGAACAATCAAAAGAACTTCAGGAAAACAGTTATCAAAATGCTTCAGTTTTCAGACACTATTCTCCAACACCTAAATACACTCAAGTAAGTGTGTGTTTTTCTAAACAGTTGGCATATAAACATTACCAAATCAAAGACAATTCTAATTTGCAAAGGAAACCTTAGCCTCACAATATAAGTCACTGGCTAATTTCTTCTTACCATGTGGATTCATGCCATGGCATAGAATTTCATCAAATGTGGCAAAGTTGTCCAAGTTACTGGCTTTTAACTCAGCCCCTTAATACTTGGGTTCAAGCCCATTTCAGGACAAAATATTTTATCTGCTGTTCCTTTGGCAAAGTCATTCAATTGTCAGACTTGTATCTCCTTAGCACTTTCTTAAATAGATTCAAGCCCAGCTCGGGACAAAAAAAATTCATCAGATATGCCTGTGGTAGAGTCAACCAAGTCACTAACTTGAACACCAAAGATCTGTGTCCCAGCCAGGACCAACATTCTGCCAATAATAGCTGGGTATTGCTTTAAAAACCCTCATTGTGTTGCTGCAATTTACATTTACAAGGTATCTAGCTGATTGAATTCAAGTCAAATTGATTTTTTTATGATTTACTTTGATAGTTGTTGTATTGTGTTGAGGTAGTAGGCTATGGGGAAATGTTTGCATCAGTCTGTGTCAGAAGACAATCGAGTATTTATCTCAATTTAAGATTTAGTGGTTGTGATGTGCCTGAAATAATTGAAGAAATACCAGGATCTTTTGCATTTGAAACCGGATCATGGAATATGTTAATAATGTTTTTTTGCATGTTCTTATTAGTACAGTTGTTCTGCAATTTCTCTGTATATATTCATCTAAATCTGGTATGTCAGTATGGACCATACCTGGTAGCTGTTAGAAATCTTTTGCAAGTGCCTTAATTTGCTCAATATTTACAGGACTGGGATCAACCTACCACTAGAGAAGAAACCTTCTACAGACAAATACCAGAAGCCAGTTTCACTTATGGTAAGACAAATACAAGGCCAGAACACAGTTTTGTACCTTACCATTACACTTCCAGGTGATATTTCACTATCAGGCCTACCTGTAACATCTCAGCCCTGTACATTTAGACCAAGTTTGGTCAGAAACATAAGTCTCCTACCTGTAACATGTCAGCCCTATCCATGTAGACAAAGTTTGGTCAGAAACATAAGTCTCCTACCTGTTACATCTCAGCCCTATCCATGTAGACCAAGTTTGGCCAGAAACATAAGTCCCCTACCTGTAACATGTCAGCCCTATCCATGTAGACCAAGTTTGATCAGAAACATAAGTCTCCTACCTGTAACATCTCAGCCCTATCCATGTAGACCAAGTTTGGTCAGAAACATAAGTCCCCTACCTGTAACATCTCAGCCCTATCCATGTAGGCCAAGTTTGGTCAGAAACATAAGTCCCCTACCTGTAACATCTCAGCCCTATCCATGTAGGCCAAGTTTGGTTACAAACATAAGTCCCCTACCTGTTACATCTCATCCCTATCCATGTAGGCCAAGTTTGGTTAGAAACATAAGTCTCCTACCTGTAACATCTCAGCCCTATCCATGTAGGCCAAGTTTGGTCAGAAACATAAGTCCCCTACCTGTAACATCTCAGCCCTATCCATGTAGGCCAAGTTTGGTTACAAACATAAGTCCCCTACCTGTTACATCTCATCCCTATCCATGTAGGCCAAGTTTGGTCAGAAACATAAGTCCCCTACCTGTAACATCTCAGCCCTATCCATGTAGGCCAAGTTTGGTCAGAAACATAAGTCCCCTACCTGTAACATCTCAGCCCTATCCATGTAGGCCAAGTTTGGTTACAAACATAAGTCCCCTACCTGTTACATCTCAGCCCTATCCATGTAGACCAAGTTTGATCAGAAACATAAGTCTCCTACCTGTAACATGTCAGCCCTATCCATGTAGACCAAGTTTGATCAGAAACCTAAGTCCCCTACCTGTGACATCTCAGCCCTATCCATGTAGACCAAGTTTGATCAGAAACATAAGTCCCCTACCTGTGACATCTCAGCCCTATCCATGTAGACCAAGTTTGATCAGAAACATAAGTCCCCTACCTGTAACATCTCAGCCCTATCCATGTAGACCAAGTTTGGTCAGAAACATAAGTCCCCTACCTGTTACATCTCAGCCCTATCCATGTAGACCAAGTTTGATCAGAAACATAAGTTCCCTACCTGTTACATCTCAGCCCTATCCATGTAGACCAAGTTTGATCAGAAACATAAGTCCCCTACCTGTTACATCTCAGCCCTATCCATGTAGACCAAGTTTGATCAGAAACATAAGTCTCCTACCTGTAACATGTCAGCCCTATCCATGTAGACCAAGTTTGATCAGAAACATAAGTCCCCTACCTGTAACATCTCAGCCCTATCCATGTAGACCAAGTTTGATCAGAAACATAAGTCTCCTACCTGTAACATGTCAACCCTATCCATGTAGACCAAGTTTGGTCAGAAACATAAGTCCCCTACCTGTAACATCTCAGCCCTATCCATGTAGACCAAGTTTGATCAGAAACATAAGTCCCCTACCTGTAGCATCTCAGCCCTATCCATGTAGACCAAGTTTGATCAGAAACATAAGTCTCCTACCTGTAACATCTCAGCCCTATCCATGTAGACCAAGTTTGATCAGAAACATAAGTCCCCTACCTGTAACATCTCAGCCCTATCAATGTAGACCAAGTTTGATCAGAAACATAAGCTCCCTACCTGTAACATGTCAGCCCTATCCATGTAGACCAAGTTTGATCAGAAACATAAGTCCGCTACCTGTAACATGTCAGCCCTATCCATGTAGACCAAGTTTGATCAGAAACATAAGTCTCCTACCTGTAACATCTCAGCCCCATCCATGTAGACCAAGTTTGATCAGAAACATAAGTCCCCTACCTGTAACATGTCAGCTCTATCCATGTAGACCAAGTTTGATCAGAAACATAAGTCCCCTACCTGTTACATCTCATCCCTATCCATGTAGGCCAAGTTTGATCAGAAACATAAGTCCCCTACCTGTAACATGTCAGCCCTATCCATGTAGACCAAGTTTGATCAGAAACATAAGTCCTCTACCTGTAACATCTCAGCCCTATCCATGTAGACCAAGTTTGATCAGAAACATAAGTCCTCTACCTGTAACATGTCAGCCCTATCCATGTAGACCAAGTTTGGTCAGAAACATAAGTCCCCTACCTGTAACATCTCAGCCCTATCCATGTAGACCAAGTTTGGTCAGAAACATAAGTCCCCTACCTGTAACATCTCCACCCTGTCCATGTAGACCAAGTTTGATCAGAAACATAAGTCCCCTACCTGTTACATCTCATCCCTATCCATGTAGGCCAAGTTTGATCAGAAACATAAGTCCCCTACCTGTAACATCTCAGCCCTATCCATGTAGACCAAGTTTGATCAGAAACATAAGTCCCCTACCTGTAACATCTCCACCCTGTCCATGTAGACCAAGTTTGATCAGAAACATAAGTCCCCTACCTGTAACATGTCAGCCCTATCCATGTAGACCAAGTTTGATCAGAAACATAAGTCCTCTACCTGTAACATCTCAGCCCTATCCATGTAGACCAAGTTTGATCAGAAACATAAGTCCTCTACCTGTAACATGTCAGCCCTATCCATGTAGACCAAGTTTGGTCAGAAACATAAGTCCCCTACCTGTAACATCTCAGCCCTATCCATGTAGACCAAGTTTGGTCAGAAACATAAGTCCCCTACCTGTAACATCTCAGCCCTATCCATGTAGACCAACTTTGGTCAGAAACATAAGTCTCCTACCTGTAACATCTCAGCCTTATCCATGTAGACCAAGTTTGATCAGAAACATAAGTCCCCTACCTGTAACATGTCAGCCCTATCCATGTAGACCAAGTTTGATCAGAAACATAAGTCTCCTACCTGTAACATCTCAGCCCTATCCATGTAGACCAAGTTTGATCAGAAACATAAGTCTCCTACCTGTAACATGTCAGCCCTGTCCATGTAGACCAAGTTTGGTCAGAAACATAAGTCCCCTACCTGTAACATCTCAGCCCTATCCATGTAGACCAAGTTTGGTCAGAAACATAAGTCCCCTACCTGTAGCATCTCAGCCCTATCCACGTAGACCTAGTTTGATCAGAAACATAAGTCCCCTACCTGTAACATGTCAGCCCTATCCATGTAGACCAAGTTTGGTCAGAAACATAAGTCCCCTACCTGTTACATCTCAGCCCTGTCCATGTAGAACAAGTTTGGTCAGAAACATTAATCCCATACCTGTTACATCTCAGCCCTATCCATGTAGACCAAGTTTGATCAGAAACATAAGTCCCCTACCTGTAACATGTCAGCCCTGTCCATGTAGACCAAGTTTGGTCAGAAACATTAATCCCATACCTGTTACATCTCAGCCCTATCCATGTAGACCAAGTTTGATCAGAAACATAAGTCCCCTACCTGTAACATGACAACCCTATCCATGTAGGCCAAGTTTGGTCAGAAACATAAGTCCCCTACCTGTAACATCTCAGCCCTGTCCATGTAGCTCCAGTTTGGTAAGAAACATAAGTCCCCTACCTGTAACAACTCAGCCCTATCCATGTAGACCAAGTTTGATCAGAAACATAAGTACCCTACCTATAACATCTCAGCCCTGTCCATGTAGACCAAGTTTGATCAGAAACATAAGTACCCTACCTGTAACATCTCAGCCCTGTCCATGTAGACCAAGTTTGGTCAGACATAAGTCCCCTACCTGTAACATCTCAGCCCTATCCATGTAGACCAAGTTTGATCAGAAACATAAGTCCTCTACCTGTAACATCTCAGCCCTATCCATGTGGACCAAGTTTGGTCAGAAATATAAGTCTCCTACCTGTAACATGTCAGCCCTATCCATGTAGACCAAGTTTGGTCAGAAACATTAATCCCATACCTGTTACATCTCAGCCCTATCCATGTAGACCAAGTTTGATCAGAAACATAAGCCCCCTACCTGTAACATTTCAGCTCTATCCATGTAGACCAAGTTTGGTCAGAAACATAAGTCTCCTACCTGTAACATGTCAACCCTATCCATATAGACCAAGTTTGATCAGAAACATAAGTCCCATACCTGTAACATGTCAGCCCTATCCATGTAGACCATGTTTGATCAGAAACATAAGTCCCCTACCTGTAACATGTCAGCCCTATCCATGTAGACCAAGTTTGATCAGAAACATAAGTCCCCAACCTGTAACATGTCAACCCTATCCATATAGACCAAGTTTGATCAGAAACATAAGTCCCATACCTGTAACATGTCAGCCCTATCCATGTAGACCATGTTTGATCAGAAACATAAGTCCCCTACCTGTAACATGTCAGCCCTATCCATGTAGACCAAGTTTGATCAGAAACATAAGTCTCCTACCTGTAACATCTCAGCCCTATCCATGTAGACCAAGTTTGATCAGAAACATAAGTCCCCTACCTGTAACATCTCAGCCCCATCCATGTAGACCAAGTTTGGTCAGAAACATAAGTCCCCTACCTGTAACATCTCAGCCCTGTCCATGTAGGCCAAGTTTGGTCAGAAACATAAGTCCCCTACCTGTAACATCTCAGCCCTATCCATGTAGACCAAGTTTGGTCAGAAACATAAGTTCCCTGCCGATAACATCTCAGCCCTGTCCATGTAGACCAAGTTTGATCAGAAACATTAGTCCCCTACCTGTAACATCTCAGCCCTATCCATGTATGCCAAGTTTGGTCAGAAACATAAGTTCCGTACCTGTAACATCTCAGCCCTATCCATGTAGACCAAGTTTAGTCAGAAACATAAGTCCCCTACCTGTAACATCTCAGCCCTGTCCATGTAGACCAAGTTTGATCAGAAACATAAGTCCTCTACTTGTGACATCTCAGCCCTATCCATGTAGACCAAGTTTGATCAGAAACATAAGTCCCCTACCTGTAACATCTCAGCCCTATCCATATAGACCAAGTTTGGTCAGAAACATAAGTCCCCTACCTGTAACATTTCAGCTCTGTCCATGTAGACCAAGTTCGGTCAGAAACATAAGTCTCCTACCTGTAACATGTCAGCCCTATCCATGTAGACCAAGTTTGATCAGAAACATAAGTCCTCTACCTGTAACATGTCAGCCCTATCCATGTAGACCAAGTTTGATCAGAAACATAAGTTCCCTACCTGTAACATCTCAGCCCTGTCCATGTAGAACAAGTTTAGTCAGAAACATAAGTCCTCTACTTGCAACATCTCAGCCCTATCCATGTGGACCAAGTTTGGTCAGAAATATAAGTCTCCTACCTGTAACATGTCAGCCCTATCCATGTAGACCAAGTTTGGTCAGAAACATTAATCCCATACCTGTTACATCTCAGCCCTATCCATGTAGACCAAGTTTGATCAGAAACATAAGCCCCCTACCTGTAACATTTCAGCTCTATCCATGTAGACCAAGTTTGGTCAGAAACATAAGTCTCCTACCTGTAACATGTCAACCCTATCCATATAGACCAAGTTTGATCAGAAACATAAGTCCCATACCTGTAACATGTCAGCCCTATCCATGTAGACCATGTTTGATCAGAAACATAAGTCCCCTACCTGTAACATGTCAGCCCTATCCATGTAGACCAAGTTTGATCAGAAACATAAGTCCCCAACCTGTAACATGTCAACCCTATCCATATAGACCAAGTTTGATCAGAAACATAAGTCCCATACCTGTAACATGTCAGCCCTATCCATGTAGACCATGTTTGATCAGAAACATAAGTCCCCTACCTGTAACATGTCAGCCCTATCCATGTAGACCAAGTTTGATCAGAAACATAAGTCTCCTACCTGTAACATCTCAGCCCTATCCATGTAGACCAAGTTTGATCAGAAACATAAGTCCCCTACCTGTAACATCTCAGCCCCATCCATGTAGACCAAGTTTGGTCAGAAACATAAGTCCCCTACCTGTAACATCTCAGCCCTGTCCATGTAGGCCAAGTTTGGTCAGAAACATAAGTCCCCTACCTGTAACATCTCAGCCCTATCCATGTAGACCAAGTTTGGTCAGAAACATAAGTTCCCTGCCGATAACATCTCAGCCCTGTCCATGTAGACCAAGTTTGATCAGAAACATTAGTCCCCTACCTGTAACATCTCAGCCCTATCCATGTAGACCAAGTTTGATCAGAAACATAAGTCCCCTACCTGTAACATCTCAGCCCTATCAATGTAGACCAAGTTTGATCAGAAACATAAGCTCCCTACCTGTAACATGTCAGCCCTATCCATGTAGACCAAGTTTGATCAGAAACATAAGTCCGCTACCTGTAACATGTCAGCCCTATCCATGTAGACCAAGTTTGATCAGAAACATAAGTCTCCTACCTGTAACATCTCAGCCCCATCCATGTAGACCAAGTTTGATCAGAAACATAAGTCCCCTACCTGTAACATGTCAGCTCTATCCATGTAGACCAAGTTTGATCAGAAACATAAGTCCCCTACCTGTTACATCTCATCCCTATCCATGTAGGCCAAGTTTGATCAGAAACATAAGTCCCCTACCTGTAACATGTCAGCCCTATCCATGTAGACCAAGTTTGATCAGAAACATAAGTCCTCTACCTGTAACATCTCAGCCCTATCCATGTAGACCAAGTTTGATCAGAAACATAAGTCCTCTACCTGTAACATGTCAGCCCTATCCATGTAGACCAAGTTTGGTCAGAAACATAAGTCCCCTACCTGTAACATCTCAGCCCTATCCATGTAGACCAAGTTTGGTCAGAAACATAAGTCCCCTACCTGTAACATCTCCACCCTGTCCATGTAGACCAAGTTTGATCAGAAACATAAGTCCCCTACCTGTTACATCTCATCCCTATCCATGTAGGCCAAGTTTGATCAGAAACATAAGTCCCCTACCTGTAACATCTCAGCCCTATCCATGTAGACCAAGTTTGATCAGAAACATAAGTCCCCTACCTGTAACATCTCCACCCTGTCCATGTAGACCAAGTTTGATCAGAAACATAAGTCCCCTACCTGTAACATGTCAGCCCTATCCATGTAGACCAAGTTTGATCAGAAACATAAGTCCTCTACCTGTAACATCTCAGCCCTATCCATGTAGACCAAGTTTGATCAGAAACATAAGTCCTCTACCTGTAACATGTCAGCCCTATCCATGTAGACCAAGTTTGGTCAGAAACATAAGTCCCCTACCTGTAACATCTCAGCCCTATCCATGTAGACCAAGTTTGGTCAGAAACATAAGTCCCCTACCTGTAACATCTCAGCCCTATCCATGTAGACCAACTTTGGTCAGAAACATAAGTCTCCTACCTGTAACATCTCAGCCTTATCCATGTAGACCAAGTTTGATCAGAAACATAAGTCCCCTACCTGTAACATGTCAGCCCTATCCATGTAGACCAAGTTTGATCAGAAACATAAGTCTCCTACCTGTAACATCTCAGCCCTATCCATGTAGACCAAGTTTGATCAGAAACATAAGTCTCCTACCTGTAACATGTCAGCCCTGTCCATGTAGACCAAGTTTGGTCAGAAACATAAGTCCCCTACCTGTAACATCTCAGCCCTATCCATGTAGACCAAGTTTGGTCAGAAACATAAGTCCCCTACCTGTAGCATCTCAGCCCTATCCACGTAGACCTAGTTTGATCAGAAACATAAGTCCCCTACCTGTAACATGTCAGCCCTATCCATGTAGACCAAGTTTGGTCAGAAACATAAGTCCCCTACCTGTTACATCTCAGCCCTGTCCATGTAGAACAAGTTTGGTCAGAAACATTAATCCCATACCTGTTACATCTCAGCCCTATCCATGTAGACCAAGTTTGATCAGAAACATAAGTCCCCTACCTGTAACATGTCAGCCCTGTCCATGTAGACCAAGTTTGGTCAGAAACATTAATCCCATACCTGTTACATCTCAGCCCTATCCATGTAGACCAAGTTTGATCAGAAACATAAGTCCCCTACCTGTAACATGACAACCCTATCCATGTAGGCCAAGTTTGGTCAGAAACATAAGTCCCCTACCTGTAACATCTCAGCCCTGTCCATGTAGCTCCAGTTTGGTAAGAAACATAAGTCCCCTACCTGTAACAACTCAGCCCTATCCATGTAGACCAAGTTTGATCAGAAACATAAGTACCCTACCTATAACATCTCAGCCCTGTCCATGTAGACCAAGTTTGATCAGAAACATAAGTACCCTACCTGTAACATCTCAGCCCTGTCCATGTAGACCAAGTTTGGTCAGACATAAGTCCCCTACCTGTAACATCTCAGCCCTATCCATGTAGACCAAGTTTGATCAGAAACATAAGTCTCCTACCTGTAACATCTCAGCCCTATCCATGTGGACCAAGTTTGGTCAGAAACATAAGTCTCCTACCTGTAACATGTCAGCCCTATCCATGTAGCTCCAGTTTGGTCAGAAACATAAGTCCCCTACCTGTAACATCTCAGCCCTATCCATGTAGAACAAGTTTAGTCAGAAACATAAGTCCTCTACTTGCAACATCTCAGCCCTATCCATGTGGACCAAGTTTGGTCAGAAATATAAGTCTCCTACCTGTAACATGTCAGCCCTATCCATGTAGACCAAGTTTGGTCAGAAACATTAATCCCATACCTGTTACATCTCAGCCCTATCCATGTAGACCAAGTTTGATCAGAAACATAAGCCCCCTACCTGTAACATTTCAGCTCTATCCATGTAGACCAAGTTTGGTCAGAAACATAAGTCTCCTACCTGTAACATGTCAACCCTATCCATATAGACCAAGTTTGATCAGAAACATAAGTCCCATACCTGTAACATGTCAGCCCTATCCATGTAGACCATGTTTGATCAGAAACATAAGTCCCCTACCTGTAACATGTCAGCCCTATCCATGTAGACCAAGTTTGATCAGAAACATAAGTCCCCAACCTGTAACATGTCAACCCTATCCATATAGACCAAGTTTGATCAGAAACATAAGTCCCATACCTGTAACATGTCAGCCCTATCCATGTAGACCATGTTTGATCAGAAACATAAGTCCCCTACCTGTAACATGTCAGCCCTATCCATGTAGACCAAGTTTGATCAGAAACATAAGTCTCCTACCTGTAACATCTCAGCCCTATCCATGTAGACCAAGTTTGATCAGAAACATAAGTCCCCTACCTGTAACATCTCAGCCCCATCCATGTAGACCAAGTTTGGTCAGAAACATAAGTCCCCTACCTGTAACATCTCAGCCCTGTCCATGTAGGCCAAGTTTGGTCAGAAACATAAGTCCCCTACCTGTAACATCTCAGCCCTATCCATGTAGACCAAGTTTGGTCAGAAACATAAGTTCCCTGCCGATAACATCTCAGCCCTGTCCATGTAGACCAAGTTTGATCAGAAACATTAGTCCCCTACCTGTAACATCTCAGCCCTATCCATGTATGCCAAGTTTGGTCAGAAACATAAGTTCCGTACCTGTAACATCTCAGCCCTATCCATGTAGACCAAGTTTAGTCAGAAACATAAGTCCCCTACCTGTAACATCTCAGCCCTGTCCATGTAGACCAAGTTTGATCAGAAACATAAGTCCTCTACTTGTGACATCTCAGCCCTATCCATGTAGACCAAGTTTGATCAGAAACATAAGTCCCCTACCTGTAACATCTCAGCCCTATCCATATAGACCAAGTTTGGTCAGAAACATAAGTCCCCTACCTGTAACATTTCAGCTCTGTCCATGTAGACCAAGTTCGGTCAGAAACATAAGTCTCCTACCTGTAACATGTCAGCCCTATCCATGTAGACCAAGTTTGATCAGAAACATAAGTCCTCTACCTGTAACATGTCAGCCCTATCCATGTAGACCAAGTTTGATCAGAAACATAAGTTCCCTACCTGTAACATCTCAGCCCTGTCCATGTGGACCAAGTTTGATCAGAAACATAAGCCTCCTACCTGTAACATGTCAACCCTATCCATATAGACCAAGTTTGGTCAGAAACATAAGTTCCCTACCTGTAACATCTCAGCCCTGTCCATGTGGACCAAGTTTGATCAGAAACATAAGCCTCCTACCTGTAACATGTCAACCCTATCCATATAGACCAAGTTTAGTCAGAAACATTAGTCTCCTACCTGTAACATCTCAGCCCTGTCCATGTAGACCAAGTTTGATCAGAAACATAAGTCTCCTACCTGTAACATCTCAACCCTATCCATGTAGACCAAGTTTGATCAGAAACATAAGTCCTCTACCTGTAACATCTCAGCCCTATCCATGTAGACCAAGTTTGATCAGAAACATAAGTCCCCTACCTGTAACATGTCAGCTCTATCCATGTAGACCAAGTTTGATCAGAAACATAAGTACCCTACCTGTAACATGTCAGCTCTATCCATGTAGACCAAGTTTGATCAGAAACATAAGTCCCCTACCTGTAACATCTCAGCCCTATCCATGTAGACCAAGTTTGATCAGAAACATAAGTCCCCTACCTGTAACATCTCAGCCCTATCCATGTAGACCAAGTTTGATCAGAAACATAAGTCCCCTACCTGTAACATCTCAACCCTATCCATGTAGACCAAGTTTGATCAGAAACATAAGTCCCCTACCTGTAACATCTCAGCCCTATCCATGTAGACCAAGTTTGATCAGAAACATAAGTCCCCTACCTGTAACATCTCAGCCCTATCCATGTAGACCAAGTTTGATCAGAAACATAAGTCCCCTACCTGTAACATCTCAGCCCTATCCATGTAGACCAAGTTTGATCAGAAACATAAGTCCTCTACCTGTAACATCTCAGCCCTATCCATGTAGACCAACTTTGGTCAGAAACATAAGTCTCCTACCTGTAACATCTCAGCCTTATCCATGTAGACCAAGTTTGGTCAGAAACATAAGTCCCCTACCTGTTACATCTCAACCCTGTCCATGTAGACCAAGTTTGGTCAGAAACATAAGTCTCCTACCTGTAACATGTCAGCCCTGTCCATGTAGACCAAGTTTGGTCAGAAACATAAGTCCCCTACCTGTAACATCTCAGCCCTATCCATGTAGACCAAGTTTGATCAGAAACATAAGTCCCCTACCTGTAACATCTCAGCCCTATCCATGTAGACTAAGTTTGATCAGAAACATAAGTTCCCTACCTGTAACATCTCAGCCCTATCCATGTAGACCAAGTTTGATCAGAAACATAAGTCCCCTACCTGTAACATCTCAGCCCTATCCATGTAGACCAAGTTTGATCAGAAACATAAGTCCCCTACCTGTTACATCTCAGCCCTATCCATGTAGACCAAGTTTGGTCAGAAACATAAGCCTCCTACCTGGTACATCTCAACCCTATCAATGTAGACCAAGTTTGGTCAGAAACATAAGTCCTCTACCTGTAACATCTCAGCCCTATCCATGTAGACCAAGTTTGATCAGAAACATAAGTTCCCTACCTGTAACATCTCAGCCCTATCCATGTAGACCAAGTTTGATCAGAAACATAAGTCCCCTACCTGTAACATCTCAGCCCTATCCATGTAGACCAAGTTTGATCAGAAACATAAGTCCCCTACCTGTTACATCTCAGCCCTATCCATGTAGACCAAGTTTGGTCAGAAACATAAGCCTCCTACCTGGTACATCTCAACCCTATCAATGTAGACCAAGTTTGGTCAGAAACATAAGTCCTCTACCTGTAACATCTCAGCCTTATCCATGTAGACCAAGTTTGGTCAGAAACATAAGTCCTCTACCTGTAACATCTCAGCCCTATCCATGTAGACCAAGTTTGATCAGAAACATAAGTCTCCTACCTGTAACATCTCAGCCCTATCCATGTAGACCAAGTTTGATCAGAAACATAAGTCCCCTACCTGTAACATCTCAGCCCTATCCATGTAGACCAAGTTTGGTCAGAAACATAAGTCCTCTACCTGTAACATGTCAGCCCTATCCATGTAGACCAAGTTTGGTCAGAAACATAAGTCCCCTACCTGTAACATGTCAGCTTTGTCCATGTAGACCAAGTTTGGTCAGAAACATAAGTCCCCTACCTGTAACATCTCAGCCCTGTCCATGTAGACCAAGTTTGATCAGAAACATAAGTTCCCTACCTGTAACATCTCAACCCTATTCATGTAGACATCTAAGCTCTGTATTTAGCCCCAAGTTTTGTCAGAAAGCTGGATGTTGCAATAATTGCCATTGTGTGTCCATTGTATTCCCAAACGCCCCAAAATTACCAAATGTATTTGTTTATTTTAGATCATACTACACTAGAGACTTATGAGACAGGAGATGTGTTCAGCAATCAGAGTCAGTTGAACCAAGCGCTCAGTGAATTTATGGAGGTGACTGACTTGAATGACATTGAAAAAGCCACTTCGTATATCATCTCAGCCAATTTGGACGTCAATAGAGCAATTGCATTGTATTACAAAGATTTGTGACATGGTTATTAACTTGCCTGTACATTGACCTGTGTGTGAAGATTAACTTGTATATATATATATGCTGTTCATTATATATCATCTATGGCTTAACAGATACTTTACATGGTCAACAGATGTGTGACATGGTTAAAAGCAATCTCATTTAAATCACATCCTAACTTCGCTTCATTACTTTCCGCTGGTTAGGATCTGATGACATCGCATTAGGTGTCACCTCAATTTGATCTTTGATTAGCCAATGAAATCGTCGGCTGCAAAATGTTGGGGTATAACTTCATGAATATTTGCCAGATTACGGTTATTTACGGAAATTCATGTTGAGCGGCAATGTCCAAGGTATTACGATTAAAGGTGCGTCACATTTTCAAGATGGCAGCCCCCATTGACATTTGCGATCCAGTAAAACAAACGCCAAAGAAATTACATTCGTTAGTTGATCGGTGCTATTTTTGCGGGATGTCATTTCTCCAGGTTCTGATAACGGGTAGTGGGAGCAAACACACTCAAAAACAGTTCAAACAAAAACTTAGAATCGATGAAGAACGCCTTCAGAATATGGAAAAGGTAGTGAAGTGATTGTCACTGTCTGGCAACGATACCGTGGTGTAACGAGGTTTCTGATTGGTCAAGTTTGACGTCATCGGCTCATTAACATTTATAACTTAAAGGTCACTTCGAGGCGACTTTTATCGGGATGTTATCAGATCCTAACCAGCGGGGAAAGTTAGGATGTGATTTTAATGAGATTGGGTTAACAGATGCATTGCATGGTCAACAGATGTCCACATGGTTAACAGATGCATTGCATAATCAACAGATGTCCACATGGTTAACAGATGCATTGCATAATCAACAGATGTCCACATGGTTAACAGATGCATTGCATAATCAACAGATGTCCACATGGTTAACAGATGCATTGCATAATCAACAGATGTCCACATGGTTAACAGATGCATTGCATGGTCAACAGATGTCCACATGGTTAACAGATGCATTGCATAATCAACAGATGTCCACATGGTTAACAGAAGCATTGCATGGTCAACAGATATGTGACATGGTTAACAGATGCATTGCATGGTCAACAGATATATGACATGGTTAACAGATGCATTGCATGGTCAACAGATGTGTGACATGGTTAACAGATGCATTGCATGGTCAACAGATGTACCACATGTGCCATAAATGATATACAAGTTTGCCCATTTGCTGATAAGCATCCAGCCAATTAATTCATCTCAGCTTAACCCTTTACCCATATTTCGAAAGGGGCTCTTCAGGCATACACACTCTTGCAAGTCTCCACCTGAAGAGTTCTCACTTTGTCAACGTAACGGCTCATGTTTTTACTTTCCGTTACATAATACTTGAGAACATTACAAGGATGGACAACTCCTGTTATATGTACAGTAAAGTTTAATTAGCGTTGATGTTTTGAAATAGTGTTGAGCTTTTTTTTTTATTCATGCACATATATTACCAAAAATCAAACATGACATCTTGCATAATATTTAAATCATTGCTCATATATATATATATATATATCTATATGTATTGTAGTTGGAGGTTAAACTGTCGATCTCCAAATATTACACTATCATTGAACATAGTATTTTTTCTCTTTGTGAAAACTTGTGGCTTTCATGAATTGAAGACATGATTAACAGAATAATATAATATGCAAAGATAACATCGTAGATTAGATATACCTTGTTCAATGACTGTGTAATGTTTAGGCATTTGACAGACTACAATATATGCATTTACACATCTGGTTATAAACATGGACTTTTAGACCACTGATGTGACAGGTTCTGTATGCTGAAGGAATAAATTTTAACAAATTATTAAGATTCTTTTGTAAATATATGACATATATAAATATCCGACAGTTTGTTCAAAAACATGCAACAATGCTTTGGGTCATTTATTCATAATTTCTGCATAATCTCATACTTTAGTCTAACATAATCTTATACTTTAGTCTAACATAATCTTATACTTTAGTCTAACATAATCTCATACTTTAGTCTAACATAATCTTATACTTTAGTCTAACATAATCTTATACTTTAGTCTAACATAATCTCATACTTTAGTCTAACATAATTTTATACTTTAGTCTTACATCAGATGATTTTAAACAGAAACTCATACTTTAATCTACGAATTCTGGACACTCACTTTATTGTGAGAAAATACTTATCACCAAAAGAAAAAAAATACACTCTAAATGTTCATTCTTTCCAAATCAATCAAAAGCACTAAAGTAATCTACGTTAATAATAACTTTCGACATCAGAGCTTATTTCCCGAATGACAATAAAACGTGACCTCAAAAGTAAGTTGTCATGTGGTTGTCCTAGTTTGAAATTATCTATCTCTGCAGAATGGCTCAGTTAGAAAACCCCCCATTGGAATAAAGAGTGGTGATTAATGCTTTTTATTAAATAATTTTACGTTATTAGTCCAATATAAAAGCACCTGCCACGTTCAATAACACGACGGCCTGCTTTAAAACAGTGCCAATATCACTTTTTCGGTTAAAAAAAGTGATATTTATATTAAGCCCGCATTTGAAGTGATTTGATTGGCTAATAAGTCGGGTCCAAAAAATGATTGTCAGAAGAACGTGATGCATCGGCTCACATGATTTACTTGGTGTACAATCATTGTGTCACTAGCGAGCCAATCAATGTTCTGTGTAGGACTGATGTATGTATGTGTATATATATGTATATATATTACAGCATGCACAATTAAACGTGGTATGTAAATTGTCGGATGCCACCTTTAAGGGATAAACAAGGTTAATAAGCTTAAATGTGGTATCCGACAGTTTAACTATTTTGAATACATGAAACAACATCTTGCCCTTGTTCTTGAGAAATTTAGGCATTATTTAAGCATAAACTCATACTTTAGTCCAAATTAGGTTGATTTTGAATGCTATATTGTTGGACAGTACAAATTGTGACAGAATAACTCTAATAAATGTTCATTATTTCCAAATCTATAAATAAACACGAAAGTGTTCTCTCCTAAATAGAGACCGAGGTCGTAGTTGACTACCCAAATTCTGTTATAATGTTAGCTCAAAAGTAAGTTGTCACATGGCTTTCTTAGCTTGAAAATAGCTATCTCTGCAGCATAGCGCAGAAAGGAAATATGTGTTTGCAATTCTAAGTGCAGATTTGTGCTTCTTCGTTCATGCAGATCTAGGGCATCATTGAACAGGTTTTTGCATGACCTTTTCAGTTAACACTTATTATATATCACATGTTAATATATTACAATTACAAAAGCTGCCTATATATGACTATATTTAAAATGCCTATTTTAGTTTTTTTAAATATGGGAACTATTTTTAATGAGCTGTTTATAAAAATAATCTTTTAGCATATTTTTTTTTTATTGTTGTTTCTGTAAAGTCTTGTCATTTTAAAGACATTTTTGCAGTTATACATATCGAAAATTGGACGCACTTGGATCACCTATTTTAAATCAATTGTCTCTTATTAGGGAAACAAACAACAGAATAAAATGTATTATAGACTGACTTGTAATACAGTAAATTTAAGAATGTTGTGGATGCATGAAGCTTCCTAATTACCAAATTATGGGTAGAAGGGTAGTTTGTTTTTTCATTTTTTTTTTTTCGTTAATTGAATATTGTGATTTAATTTCTTTTGTTAGGTTGTTTTTAATTTATGTATGTTTTCAACAGCTACATTTACCTAATTGTTTACAATCATGTACCATTGCAGTCTTTCATGCATTTAATAATTTGTTATTGTTATGTTTACTTATGAAATTTCTGAGCAAATAATGTCTCTTACCTACAATTAACGGGGGGGTTTGATTTTTAATATCTCAGTTTTATGGTGGTAAAACTTGTTAATCAACACTTAAAATGTTCATTGTTGTTTTAGGGTGGTAAAACTTGTTAATCAACACTTAAAATATTCATTGTTGTTTTAGGGCGGGAAAACTTGTCAATCAAAACTTAAAATGTTCATTGTTTTCAAATCTGTAAATACGAACGGCTTGGATTTCTGCTAAAAATAGACATCAATGTCACAGCTATAACATAAGTGGATACATGGTTGGTTTAAGAAAAGCTGACTCTGCAGCGTGGCTCAGATAGGAAATACATGTTTGTAATGATGATTGTGGCGGTATGGTTAACTTTGCAGACAGGTGTAAGACATCATTAAACAGCAATTAGCAAGATCTGTTCAAATAATAGTGGTTTACTAAGTTGTTTAATGAAAATATTTTGGGTCCAAACTGTAGTATACCCCCTTTAAGCCATGTACTGGATGTTCAGATATCTAGACTGAACTTTAAACCTTTGAGCTGATAAATAATCTCATTAGAAAGCCGTATAACTGTTATATAACACCTAGAAATAGAGGTGACAAGTAGCTGCAATTAAAACTGTTAAACTTCTCTTTTTTCACAAGGACAATGTCATATTTATGATGCAAATTAACTAAGAAAGGTATTACTTTTATGCAAGTCATCACTCCCAGATTTGGGACAGTATGTTTCAGGCCTGAAATTATTATAAAACTATTGTATTGTAGTATCTGGTTTCAATGGTTACAATGGGCAGTTGGTCAGATATGGACCTGTAAATTCTTTGAAAGATGGGGCCCTACCTGAATGGTGGTCTATATAGGGGCTTATTTTTAAATGTTGAGCATTTATATGTATTTTGATAATTAAATTTGTTTGTTAATTATATAAAAAAATAAACATTGAAAAAGAAATAACAAGCAAAATTTTAGTTTGTAATAATAACAAAAAATTAATGTTATATATAATATATAATTAACTATAGTTATTTAAACCATTCAGAATGAATTTACAAACAACTACAGGACACATATAAACTGCAATGTATTTGATTAATAGTAGTCTTAAACTGCCAGTTGACCTTTGTTTTACAGTCACTTCTATTATCTTGTTAATTTTTATTGGTTGGTGCAAGCATTGTGTTTAGAATTATTTTAATTGTTTTAATGATTGTTTTGCTTGTTTCTATTCTTGCCCATTCTCCAATTAATGACTATTCTGCTGTAATTCTTAAAATAGTCTCCAGTGTGTGTGCGAGGAATTACAGATACATGTAAAACAAGGTTGAGCCAAAAAATCTTACATGTTGTAAAACAATCTTCATTACTTATGCTTCCATGCCAGCTTGAATTTTTGAAAGAAAAAGGCTATATTGTCTAGTGTTTATGGTATGCTTGCACATTGAAGGCATCACTTCATTCATTTCAATTAACGCCCTCTCCCCTCTCCAAACAACTTGCCAGTGCTTGTATGATAATAATCCCAATATATGTTCTTATGATTTGACTTTTATATTTACTTCTAATGTAAATTTTCTTTGTATTATTTATGCATTGTTTAAGACTTTTGCTTTCGCCAATGTAATTGGATTTTTGTTTATACGTGTATGATATATTGTTCTGGTGTTCATGGAAGTTTCTTACAACCATTCCTTCAGTCCCAAGACTCCTCTGCCTGCTTAGCTCAGTTTTCTTAATTTAAAAATAGCTAACTGTGCGGCATTCGCTCAGATAGGAAATTATTTGTAAGGACTAGGGATGTGTTCTGCTTCACTTTTCACGTAGATCTAGAAAAGGAATAATCAGCATTTTGTGAGATCTTTTCAGGCAACAGTTATGTGTTTTGTTCTTTGAGAGAAAAAGATCTGGTCCAAACTGTCGGGACCGGACCTGGTAGCACAATCGGTAGAGCGTCGGCCCCAGGTACGGGAGGCCCCGGGTTCAATCCCGGGCCGCGACATACCAAAGTCGTTAAAAATGGTAGTGGTATAGCTCCCTTGCTAACGCTCAAGCAAATATAAGGGTAGTTCCACGACTGGTTGGCCCGGTGTCAGGATAATGTGACTGGGTGTGGTATCATGCCAGGTGTTCACAGCATGTTATACACACTGAAGGCAGCACTATATCTGCTTCAAGTGGACACCGTCTCCAGATAACTAAAATACTGTTGGTGGGACGATAAACCCAATAAACAAATTATACAAACAAACAAACTGTCCGATACCACTTTTAACACTTTTGATTAAAAGGCACCAGTTTTAAGATGACACAGGGTTCTGTCACTAGAGCCATTAGTTCTCACTTAAACCAATGAATTCTAAGATGTAAAAATATTTTGTAAGTCCCAGTCTTAAATTATAAACTAATATTTTTGCTAATTTGGCAAACTATTTTGCTAACAAAATAATAAGTGAGAAAAATTAATTTATAAATAGGGCAGAAAGCAAAAATCATATCCTTATTAACGACTTTATTCTTTAAAGATTTTCATTTAAATTAGGACCAATAATGTATCATATAAGCTATAATTTACATATAAAATGGCAGTTTGTCAATGGCTGTTAATATTATTTCAAACACATCACGAAATTCAATAAATTAATTTCCTTTTAGCACTTCCCAGTCATAAAATATTTTAAATGGTTTCGGTCGAAATGATATCAATAATTACAGTACTAAAGCTTTATATTATTCTGTGATCTACAATAACGTGTTTATTTCGCAAAATGATGACATGTTATGTAAACATTTGCGGTAAATGATTTTAACAGTTAATATAGGACTCTTGAGGGAGATATTCCAAGGCCTAAATGGACCCTTTTATTTGTTATAAAAACCTGTTGAGCAGCGTTTATCAAGCATATTAAAATTGTATTTTTTTATGATTAGTAATACCATAGGTTAGCAATATAATCCTTAATGTATGATTTTTAACATAGTTGCATTTTAGATCTTTATTTAACATAATATATTACATATGATAACAACACCTCACTCTCATTTTTCTAAGAGTATCGTGTCCTATTGCCACACTATAGTCAGGGGATAAAAACAGCAACCACATGACTGGGAATATAAGGCACATCATTTTACCTTGGTTCCTTGGTTACCAGGATCACTGACCTGAAATATGACAACATTGGAAAAGTATTATCCACAAGAAGGAATCTGATGCGTGCATCGTATAAGCTCAAACATGTTTTCCTGGTTTTTCGTTTTGTATGTCATGCCTCATCTGTTTTGGTCATTTTATTATTTACCCTGTTATCTTTGTGTAGAGGTAGATCAGATTGAAATGTCTGCAGTAATTCTTATAGGACCTTTTCTTATTTACCTATTGTTTAATATTTTAGATGATGGGAGGCATTTGTTTATATTTGTTTGTATTTTGTTTATATCCTTCAAGGAACAATTTTCTGTATGAAGTTATTTAATATTAAAGTCTTTTTATGACCCTAAACAGTTGTTAAGAAATTAAGAAAGATTTTGACTTTGTATGTTAAGTTTTTAATAAGATCCCAGTCTTCCTTTGTTAAAAATTTGTATAATAAAGTATTTTTAGCAATTCAGTTATACATAGATCTGACAACAGTACAGGTGCCAAAGTGTTACATGAAAGACAAAGAAGTAATTGATTTTCTTGTATATTTAAACATAAAGTTTGTGTATCAAATCAGAAAGGTGAAATATTTTGACTGATGAAAACTGTTGATACAAATGATTGTTAAAAGTATGTATACAAATTTGTTAATCGTGCATATAACTCGAGGCATTTTTTATATTTAAATGAATAAATGATGCAATATCATCATATGTGTTTGTATATTTATGCATCCTTTATTCTTGTAATATACAGAGTAAACAGTTTGGGTAATTTGATGTTTTGTTTTTGTTTATAAAATAAATGCAGTGACCATTTAAGGTCAGTTTATCGTTGGCTAGCTATTTTGGTGGATGAAGACACCTGATTAATCCCTGACCCACCGACACACATCAGGTCTGCTGGGAGACATTCCCACATTCAATCCTTTGCCCCGACTAAAACTCACATGGCGAGACAGGACAGAAGTTACAAGTTGGAGACTCCACCACTAAGCTAAGGGTAACCGCTAGGGTATTTTGAAGAATTAATTATATTAAAATAAGACTTTGAAGTCATCCTACATTTGTAGCCAATCAGAAGCTATGAAAAAACAAATTCCTTAGCCATTTATTTCAATAGATCTCCTTTCTATTTTACAATGAACAAAATAGATCAATCTATTTTACTAAATAGTTTTATTTTCAACTGCGCATGTTCAACAAACCACGTATTCAGGCTTGACTCCTCCCCTTGTGACAACAAGTTTGAACACATCAAGATGACTGACAGTTGTCTAATTGACCGTTTTATTGTTCAGATTACATGTCATTTTGGTAGAACAGGTAGAAGTGAGGCGGGGACTTCTAAGTTGGATAGAATCTATTAAGGCGTTTCCATAGAAAATAAAAGCCAGAGCTTTATATCTTGATAGACTCTCTCCTATACATAGATCCCCATCAGAGTTTCTTAGGAAGTGATATATCGAGTTTAAACAAAAAGTTGTTTATTTTGATAAAGCCAGTCTTGTACACGGCCCATGTCTACTCATGCTCCCGAGATATATCTTAGCAAGCATGTTCTCTCGTATTACTAAAAAAATTCTTGTTATTCGATAGGAATCTTAGTAACACTTGTAACACTTTTTTATAATAATTTTTTATAAATATAATTCTTATAATACCCTCGGCATCTAAGTAACACTTGTAACACTTTAATTTCCACATTCTTATAATACACTCGGAATATAACAGTTGAAATATCCGTCACCGTTACTTAAATATGTTACTTTGATATTGAAATTTATCCGTATAGTTGTTAATGAAGTGAGAAAACATGTTATCTTCAACTGATTTTGAGGACGAAATGGTTTATGAAGTGGTATTGACCAACACATACCAGTACTTCATAGTTTTATAATTTCAAATACAGGTACCATGTGTCTTCATTCTGCCTGTTTAATTACTGTTTATTATGTACCTAAAGGACAATAGCTTAAAAAAAGTGTTTACCTATAAGCATGTAGTGAATAGTTTGCCTATAGATAGTTTCCATGTGATGTCATCGACACTGATAAGACAGTTTAAGGCAGCCATCTTTGTGGGCAGAAGCTAATGCAGGCCGAAATCGGGAAAAATGTGCTGTATTAAACTCACCACTGTGTTGTTGTTTTTTCAGTCTATTTTACTGAATTTTTTATCAAATTTAACAGCTTTTATTAAGTATTTTAAATAATTAAGTATTTTAAATATCAAAACTATATTTTGATAGTTTAAAAGGTTAAACAAATACAACCGAAAATCATACACTGTTCATTTTGTTTTAAGTATGAGCCAATAGTTTTACATATTTCTGTGTAATAATTCTGTGTGCATTTATCAATTGTAAAAATATTGTATTCTAAAAATATGAATTTCAAGAGCTTTCCAATGGTGTATAGCTTTTAATTTTCGGACCACAAATGAAGAAATTACGAGAAAATAAAATTTACCATTCTATACAATTCATATGAAAATCCCTTGAAGTTACCATCAAAGATGGCTGCCAAGATAAGGGATTTTCACTGATGTGGAAACTATCTATTTTACACTTAAGAAGTTCCGTTTTACCGTAAAGGGCACACCCCTACTTTGGGCTTCAAATCTTATGTAAAAATCAATAGCTTATAGATTGTACACACCCACCATTTAGAAAATGTGTCAGCCGTTTAGGTGTCATGACCACGAGTTAAAGCTGTTCTCAATGTCACTTGTTCTGTTCTGTTCTGATCTTGCAATCATTATATCACCCCATTGGCTGACATAATTATTCACACCTTTTTTTCATAATTCGGTAGCTACTAAACATACTCAATCTGTGATACGTGTCATGCTGTGTGAAGTTATTGTGTACCTCCAGGTGATCAATAATTTCAGGAAGAATATCTGTCACCTGTAGCAAACACAAGGTCACTTTTTTTTGTGAATATTTTGATGTATGAACTTGAGCTCTATTTTAACAGTAGGCATATTAATAAAGAATATTTTTTAAAATATATGAAAATATCTCTCCACAAGGGAGATAACTAATTGATTTCTTCCAATTTTTTTTAAAAAAAGGGAATATCGCTCCCCTGAGTGTAAAAGAATAGGCAGCAAGGAATATCGGCAATGTTTAAACTGATCTGAATAATTGTAACATTCTAGATAAATTTATTTGGACAAAGAATTTGATCCAAGAGTTTTAATTTGATAAGATTTTCTAAGTTGTATTGTTATATCAGGGATAGGGCCCTTCAGGCGTTTCATTTATTGAAGAAAACTTTTCATACAATTTTGATAAGGAAACCCAGGGACCATGTATTCTAAATATCATTCCCATTGTAGTTTCTGACAAGAAGATATTAAGTTTACTGTATAGCCACATGAGAAAATTTGACATTCCCATGGTGGCCATGTGTTTCTTTTGACATGTCAAAATTCTTCAAACAAGTTTTCATTCCTCATGCCAGCTGTGCCTTCTGTCAATCAGATGAATTCAGCTGAATCTGGACAGGCAGGTTTCAGAGATGTCATTTTAAGAATGTTGATGCAGGTGAGAAAATGACCCGTAAATTATCACAATATCCCCCCATTAGTATATGATCAGGTGACCTTAAAATCTTTAAACCTTTCCACTTAAGTAAAGCAAAATTAGTTTGGTTTAAAAAATGAAAATTTGAAGATATGTCATACAAACATAAACATTTATTGATAATGACATTTTTGTGATAACGACAACAACAAATCTACACATCAACCTTTAGTCAATCAGATTCTGCTAATGATTGTGAAAGGTTTGTAAAGGTGTACAATGGCATTTACATGCAGAAAAAGAATTAAACATCAGAATACTTTCATTTAAGCTTTTGGGATGATGGCTGAAAAAAGAATATAACAAAATAGTCAAAAGCAAATTGTTTAGAATCAATTAAAACAAAAGCATGATTAAAGCATTTCTTACATCACAGGTGTATTTACTATAAAAAATGAAAATAATAATCAACAATATAATTGTAACCCTGAACTGGTGACTGGTACTTTGTGACGGATCAGACATAAAAAAAAAAAGTTAAAGCATATTTTTAAGCATGTTTATACATACAAGATTTTATCATAATGAAGTAACAATTGTGGAAACAATATGCAACTTTCAGTTTAAGTGATATCTGGAACTAAATGTCATTTTAAAAATAACATCAAGTAGAAATAAATTCGTTCAGCAATGTGTAACAGATTCAAGCTTTTCAGTCAAGGTGAGGCATTGGTGTGATTAGAGAATGGACTAAAAATTAAAGGAAATCAATTTAACCGTTATCAGTGCAGGTGATATATGTCTATACCCACAATATCTACGACTGCTATAATCTTCATGCCTCCAGTGCCAAAGACATCAATAGGGGGAAATAACTCTTACCAACATCAGACGTTGCATATTGTATTGTGTAAGATTTAAAGCATAGATTAACAGCACATTACAAAATTACATTCAACATACCAATACTTGTTACAATAAATTGTTTTATGTTTTATAGCGAAAATTAAATGATATTTGTGGCATTGCCCTAACAATACATTTCTAAATCTGACATAAATCATGTACCTAATACATTTTGACAGGTCAAGGGAAGACTATACTTGAATCGGAGGCTATACAATTCTATCCACAAACAATTTCAATAAAAGTACACCTATTTAACAACAGTTAAACGTCTCTATGTAACAAATGTAAGAAAAAGTTAATGGTTTATTACACAAGGACAAAAAAAGAATTTTTCAGTTCAATACTTAAAAATAGATTTTTTTTACTGTCTCCAGTGGAATTACAATAACAGTGAATCACAATACTTTGATACTTCAGTCATCAATTTTACAAATGTCCTGGAATTACAAATAAAGTGGCAACTTTCATTATTCCTGTAAATTCCACGGTAAAACACTATAAGATAGTGATGCAATGGACCATCATTCTTGATCTGATGACAATCTTGGTCCCTTGAAGCAATTATCTTCTCAATACGGTGACAGTTTTACAGATATTTGAATGTATTTATGCTTGGGAATTGTGTTTGTTACAGTTTATGAATCCTCTGATGTGTGAAGAACTTAATTTTGGTTCATCAAAGTAAAAAAGCAAACATTTCCGAGTTTGTTTCATGATATCGAAGCTATCGATATCTATATTGCTATTCTATTGCTTTGCACTGATCACCTAAACACTTCCTGAATTATATAAAAATATATATTTATATTAATTTTTTTGGATACATATGACAGTTTAACGTTTGTTGGAGTTGACCTCTGACATGTTCAGGACATGGTTTAACTGGCTCTAGTGATCAGCCAATTGTGGACAGACAGACAACCACATTTCAGCAATATACCCATCCCCTTTAAACTTTGTTGTTACAAAATCAAACTAAAGCATAAAGGTGATATCTTACAGTTTGGACCAATTCTTTTTTCTGCAAATAACCAAAATAAGTACTTGTTACCTGAAAAGGTTCTGCAAAATGTTACTGATGGCCTTGATCTGTGTGAACAGTGAAGCACTAATCCACACTCATCAATGCAAACAGATATTTCCTAGACATGCTGCAGAAAGCTAATTGTAAACTTAAAAAAAAAACACCTGAAAAATTACTTTTGAGATCACATTAATTTCGTCATACAGATAATCGGCTCTGATGTCGATATCTATTTTTAGCAGATGCCACTATAGTGCTTTTTATAGATTTGGAAAGAAATAAAATTCAGACTAATTTCTTCACTATTAGTAATGTCTAACAACATAGTTTATGTTCAAAATCATATTTTATTAGACTAAATGAGTATGAGTTTATACAGAAAATATGTCCAAATTCCCCAAAGAAATGGTATGATATTGTTACATGTATATGATATAGGCAAACTGCCTGACACCACTTTTAGTTGATAAAACATAATATTCCTTTGACATTATCACAACAGCCAATAACAAAATTAATGCTTTTGACTCGTTGCTATTATAGGCTGGACTTCAGATGTCAAAATCCATTTTAAAGCCTTTTACAAGAAAGAATGCATTAAAGCTATTGTATAAAACAGTGTAAAAAATTTAATTGGAATGAGCTTTTGAGATTCAGAAAGTAACAAAAATATGCCTAAAGTTTACGATGTATGAAACTGAACTACTAAGCTCTCAGCACCTTGAATCAGTTAAAATCTTTATTTTGCCCTCTTACAATTTTAAGATTGCTTTGGCCATGTTCAGCTATTTTTGGAGGGAGAACCAGTAGAGACACTACATCAACAATATCACATGAACATTTCCTAAAATTCAAATCCATAACTGGGCTTTTCTCGGCATACAGCTACATGTATCGCTAGATAACAACCTTTTCCCAAAAGACAATATTTTTCAGAGACAAAAAAAAAAAAGACTTCATAAAAACTTCTATACAGCAATTTCCAAAGTGTACTCTGTACTCAAAATGCAATCAGAATGTCTTTTGTTTACACTGCGCACTAAAAAAAAATTGTGATGTCAATTGCTTCCAGCTGGCAGCTGTATAATTTACTGGCCAATTCTGTCTTGTTCAAGATCTAACAATATAACATGATGCCCATCTTTGATGAACATTGTAAACTGTTACACAAAATTTTCTATTTTCCCCTGAAAACAGCCACGCAGCTCACCAAAAATGAGGCAAAACCTCCACAAAATTTTCTATTTTCCCCTAAAAACAGCCAGGCAGCCCATTCAAAATGAGGCAAAACCTCCACAAAATTTTATATTTTCCCCTTAAAACAGCCAGGCAGCCCATTCAAAATGAGGCAAAACCTCCACAAAATTTTCTATTTTCCCCTAAAAACAGCCAGGCAGCCCATTCAAAATGAGGCAAAACCTCCAGCCAGGCAGCTCACCGAAAATGAGGCAAAACCTCCACAAAATTTTCTATTTTCCCCTAAAAACAGCCAGGCAGCTCAACAAAAATGAGGCAAAACCTCCACAAAATTGTCTATTTTCCCCTGAAAACAGCCAGGCAGTTCACAGAAAATGAGGCAAAACCTCCACAAATTGTCTATTTTCCCCTGAAAAAAGCCAGGCAGCCCATTCAAAATGAGGCAAAACCTTCACAAAATTGTCTATTTTCCCCTGAAAAAAGCCAGGCAGCCCATTTAAAATGAGGCAAAACCTCTATATTTGGAGACAAAGTTTTCAAAAATTGGAGACCATTACAAAGAGAGTATACAACATATTTCATATAAAGCTTTACACACTTGTACATTTATATGTATGAGGTATAAATTATAAAGAATTCATCAAAATATTGGTCAATACAATACGTATGCAGGTTTTCCATTATTATACAGAAAATGAAAAACATTTTTAATTATCAAACTAAAATATGATTAAAGAGGCTTCTCTGCTTGGGATTCATATGGTATTAGAGCGGCAGTGTAATATAGAGCTCTTGTACTTAGAGCATTTACTGATAATGGCTATGTAATATTGCAAATAAACCCTGATAAAATCAGCCAAATACTCTGACTACAAGAACTCTCTATTACTAAACTAAAATATGTTCTGAAACTTATTGCTAAGCTACAAAAAACATATTAACAGAGATATTCTATTACACTATGCCGATCCTGTTGTCATAGTTATTAAGTGTCTATGGTGACAACCGTTCTATCACCCAATCACCATCTCCCTGCTCCATGATTTCTGGGTTGAACTTTTCGTCTGCTTCTAACCGCCGGAACCTAAGTCGGTCATGCAGACGGTTCGTCTGTCCTTGCCAGAACTCGTATGTCTTCGGTTTAACCAGGAACCCTCCCCTATAAGACAAAAATCGTGATGTAAATCAGGAGCAGAGTATTTTAAGCACCTGGATAGCTATAACAAAACTTAGTACTTAAACTAAGAAATTGCTTAGATTAAATGGTTTTATGAATGAAACTGAGGAAATTTTCTTATATCTAAGGAAACATTTAATAATTTCAGGGAATTTCTTAATTTTAGTCAGAAAAAAATAACTATGTTATTCATGAGTAACTGCTTGCTATTCAGATTATACTATTGTGTTGAATTTTCTTTTAAACTATAGTTGCCGTCCTTTCAAAAACAATTGCTTTTCTTGTTTTGTTCTTAAAATATATATTGTATCGACCAATTATGGTCATTATAGCATTGTCCAGCTATCTTAGTGGAGGAAGACCCAAGACAAATGTCTGTGTAGAACCACTGTCCAACCACAGGTCAGCTGGCTGAAAAGGACTCAAACCCATGCAGTGAGAGGTTAAGCCGTCAGAGAAGTCTAAAGTGGGCAACTACCACCATGGCATGGGCACCCCCAACAATCTTGTTTGCACAAACACAACATTTGTAAATATTATACTGCTCCTACCAATAATCCGGTTTTGGTATCTTTACAGATTCATCCTTAAACTTTTCTTTCAGATCTTCATTTTTATCATTAATGAACTGAAATGAAGAAAAAACAACATTTATTACAAAGAAGGACAGTAAATGCAATAAGTTTGTTTTTTGCTACATCACACAGACACAATTATGGTCATATTAGTGACGTTCAACTTATTATTGGTGGAGGAGGATCCCAGACTTTTGTCTAGGTAGAACCAGTGGCACACAGAAGGTTAGCTGGAAAACCTCCCCAAATGAAAGTTCTCGCCCCGACCAGGGCTCGAACCCATGCGCTGCAGTGCTGAGGAGTCACGAATGAAATAAGCTTTTCAAACAATAATTACATGTATATGGCTATTTACAAAATTCCCACCAAGTTAGTTGATTGTTTTCCTTTACAAATTAAAAAGAAGTAAACAAGAGGTCAGGCGTTTTAGATGTGGTATCCAATGGTTAGGACCCATTCTTTTCTCTCAAACAATTGCCCAAAGGTATCCCAGAAAATGCTGTTTACTGACGTACATCGACATGAAAAGTGAAGCATAACACTCTTCCCGACACTACACACATGTATTTCTTAAGCCATGCTATGCAGTTAGCTATTTTTATTCTAAGAAAACCATGTAATAACTTACTTTTGTGATCATTATGTATCATTATCTGGCTTATTGGTGTGAACATCAATATCTACTTTAAGCAGAAATCCCCATTGTGGTTTAAGGTAGATTTGGATATAATTAACATTAAGAGTGACTCTTTACAACAGTTATAATGTCTTACAATACAGGTATGTTTGTTCAAAAATCATCTGTTCTAGTCTAAAGTATGGGTGGATGCAGATATAATGCTGAAATTCCCCCAAAGAGGGATAAGAAATTGTGAGATACATGCATTATATATATTGACAAACAGTCAGATACCTGTTTACCATTTTGTTTTTTTATTGCTACAGTTGACTCAAGTACAATACTATAGTACATGTTTACTAAATGAGATTGCATAATTTTTCTTGTACAATGCACAAACCAATTAATTCTCTGACTAGAAAAAGAGAAAGAAAATGGAGTTAAAATAAAATAGGTAAAGTTATGATTGTCTAATAAACAGAAAGAAGATATATCAGGATGGACAAAGCAATGCCTATTTGTTCACTCTATGATGGGCATAAAAACAGTGCATTTTACGTTATTACAGCTTGTTGGCTTCCCAGCTAATTTTGCAACATCTTCTATGCTTAGTCAATCTGACGTTAATGAAGTGATGGCTGACAGCCATAATATTTTACCTCATAGGTGTGCTAGATTCAATTCTGTGCAACTCAACCTGTCTGAATGGCATCGTTCTTAAATCAAAAGTTGTTTCATCACCTCATTCAGCAAATCTTTTCTCACCATGCCTCAAAATCTGCAATGTCAGCCAGGTGCTAGATTATTGTTAGCAATGTTTTTTTAATAAACTGAGAACAATTAAGTAAACAGTAACTATGTCTGACTGCCAACCTGTCTGCTTGGTATAACTGTACTCTGGTGGCTGACAAGGGCTCCAATCTGGCTATCTCTGGGACGGGAGTTGAAATATTGGCATGATTCTTCCTCTGAAAGTCTCTCAGCCACACCCTCAACTCGTACCTGTAAAACATCAAAAAATCATGTTGTGCTAGAACATTTATTTTTACAATATAATTTGATACGTTTTGCTTTTGTGATACATGCCACTACTGGTAAAAAAGTTCTAGGTTTGATCTTTAGCCACAATATGTTGTATACCATGATAGTTACAGAACTATCAGTTTATTGTTTAAGACTCGGGATTAAAAATTGTAAATCTTAATGTGACAGCACCATGCAGACCGACCTTCTTCAGATCACTTCCTGTTGACAGATAAACATGCATGTCATATCAGAGCTTTTTACAACATTTACTTCCACTGAGTTATAATTAAAATGTAATTTTACAACGATGTACAACTTGTAATGTAAGAAAAATGTTTCCAAATTAAAAGAGGATTTATGTTGAAAATGACAAAAACCATAACACCCTATGATCAAATAATTAAATACCATTAATTGCAAAGATATCATTTAATCAGCAGAAAAAAAGGATAAATAAGGACAGACATGAAAAGTATTTTATTATAATATAATAATGATGCACACTACATACAGATCTCTTGATTGGCTCCCAGTAAAACATCAAGCTCACACTGGGGTTCTCAGTCTGAAATAATAAAAGACACATTAGATCATCTGCATTGCTTATTGGCAGAGCATCCACTAGCATATTGACTGGCCCAAGATTCAGTCCCCATGCAGGCCAAACAGAAGACCTCAGATGATATCAAAGTTTTAACATTCCCAAATGGGGGTCAAACCAAACGAAAAAGTTGGAGATAGGGGTGTGAAATAGCAAGCCAACATCACTAAATGCTTGGCTATAAAATTCTATCAAGTAAGACTTAATCATGAACTACATTCCCTACACACACACTCACCAAAAAAGTTTCTAAGGCTGGAAGCACATGCAGAAATTCCAATGTTTTTGTTTATTTTAGAAATACATCACGGACCAATTATGATCATTATAGTGATGTCCCACTTTTTTGGTGGAGGAAGAGCCCAGACATATGTCTGAAAAGAACAACTGGCACACCATAGGTCAGCAGGAAGAACTTCCCACATTAAGTCCTTTGCCCCAAAAGGGGCTCTTATTCCTGTGATGGAAGGCTAAGGAGTCAGCAACTCTGTCACTACAACATGAGCACCCATAAATCCAATCTTACTATTGTTTTCAGATATCATTAACTGCTACTTACTAGTTCTTTTCCTTTTCTGCTGTCATAATTTGTGAAGAAGATGAAGCCCTTTTCTGTAAAGCCTTTACACAAAATCATCCTAACTGAAGGAATACCATCCCTGAAGAACAGATTTAAATATATTTTTTCTAACAGTTCACACATTTCTTGTTTAAAGATTTGCAAACACAAAAGTTATCTTTAATTGGCAAGAAAATGTCTTTCAGTGATGGAAATGTAAGTTGTGTGGAAATTCTTGTTTTTTTCTAGTCAGTTTTACTAAGGAAAGAAAATCCATTATAAACTATTAGGAAAATTAATTAGAATATGCTACTACATTTCTGACAAATAATAATGAAATCAATCAATGGGATAACAAATGACTATTTAAAAAGTCTGCATTCCAAATCTCCATGTAAACTGTTTTCAGTTCTTTCTGATTTAAAAAAGATTAATTCTGCCGCGGTCTTAATATAAACAAATTAAAGAGATAAGAGCTTACAAAGGTATGATATTTTAATCATCATGCTTTAATTTACTGTTAATTTATGATAAAATACTTATTCCCCATTAAAATGTTAACACACAAATATTTACATCTGGATTTCTGGCTCAACTATAAGACTCTGGGGTGTGGGTACGATCTTTAAGGACATAAGCGTGATCTACAGGATTAAAAAAAAGTCAGCCTTACTTTGTTGCCGTGGCTAGGGACATAGCATTAGGCTCAAGGATGCTTTTGTTCTCCATCGCACTGTTGAACCAGGCCTGGAACTGCTGAAATGGATTTTTTGACTCCAGATCCTTGACGTCAAATGTAGAATGAAGGTCATGGTATGGGTGACGAAGATCTGAAGGAAATACAATATGATAAGGCCTTGCTTGGCTTTCATTGATTAGGTCAATGACAGTAATTGAAATGGCAATTAGATTTGTTTTGTTGTGTTTATCGTCCCACCAACAGTATTCTAGTTATTTGGAGACTGTTCACTTGAAGCAGATATAGTGCTGCCTTCGTTGTGTATAGCATTAAAATGATTTGTTTTGTTTTATTTGTTACATTGCACTGACACAATTATGGTCTTATTGGTGACGTCCAGCTAATTATTGTTGGATGAAGACCCCGGACTTATGCCTGGGTAGAACCACTGGCACACCCCAGGTTAGCCGAAAAACCTCCACACCTGAAAGACTCGAACCTATGTCGTGAGGGGCTGAGAAGTTACAAGCCAGCAACGGGCTCCCTGCATTAGGATGACCAATTGTGGAACTACTCTTACTTGCTTCAGCGTTACCACAAACATTTTTTAATGACTTTGTTATGCTGGGAACAAGGTCGAACCAGGGGTCTCCTGTACCTGCAGCAATGACTCTACCAAATGTGCAACAATGTCTGGTCAAAATATCAATTAGTAAAGCATCTGCTATTTTAGTAGCTCTGTGCTTATGATAAGCATCATAAGGATAAATTTATGACTATGGAGGAAGACCACAAGACTTGTGACATTTGCACATCATGAACTGGAAAAACTCCCCAACTGAAAATTCCCATCTACACTGGGACTTAAACCCATGGGCCACAAGGCTGCGAAGTTTGATGTCAGTGACTCTAAACACATAGTCATGGCCACCATCCCCTTGAAGAGCTTATCAGGTACACAATCTTAAATATAGCTTATAATAAATTTTATACGACAAATAAACTGGAGGTTCAGGCACTTTGTCCTGACATTGAAAACCACATCTACAAGTCTAAATAAACATTTGCTGCATAACAAAGTTACATAACCGCCTCTGGTACTAGAAGCCCCATGTTAAAAGCCTGGCTGTGACATACCAAAGTCATACAAAATGTTAATGGTATGGCTCCGTTCCTGGTTCTTATATAAGGGTATTTCCACCACAGGTTGACCAGGTATCAGGAGTTATATCTTGCCAGGTATTCCAGTATTTACTGTGAAGGCAGCATTATTTCCGGACAGACGACAGATTCGTGTGATGATAAAAACCAACAAATAACAAAAATACAGAATGCTTTTAATAATGACAAGGATTCTGACAAAATTAAAGCCATTGACATAATCAATGTCTAAAACAAAACAGTATACAATTAGGCCGACTTCCGTTCAACCCGAAAGTTTAGAGTGTAAGATAGATTCTGTAAGGCCATTGTGGTAAAGTTTTCTTCAGTACAAAATGGAATTTGATTAATAACACTATTGAAGTATTTTTCATAGGCACTCGGTTTCATGTTTATTTTCGGCGAACTACAGCTTGCCATAGATATATATTGTAAATATACAAGAAACTGAGTGCTATGCTATTTTTCTCTGCCATGGATAAAATAAATCAATGGATATTGTGATAATTAGAGAGTGTCATCTCACTAACTTATGTCATAAACATTGTTCAATATATACTTACCTTTAACGTCTAACAGTGCCATGGCTGCTTTAGTATAAAAGGTCAAATTTCTTCACCGACATGCACCAGTTCACCAAACGCAAACCAGCATCATCAATTAACAATGTAAAGGTCAAGGCCTCTGCATTACTTTTACACGTGCGTGAAACAAACTATCCCTATCATTGCGTAATATCGGGTTAGGTTTTGTATTTTTGTTTTAATATAACAAAGTATTTATATTAAGGATTAACTCTCCGCAAATAATCACGATTTTTGTGAACTTAGAAGGCATGGTAAAGTAATAATAGTTTTAGATTAAAAGAATTATCGTCCTCTAGGCTCATCCTGACTATAAATAATTTTGAATCCCCTTACTACTTCCATCAGACAACCACATTCACGTGAACTCTCCCACTTTTGGAGGGAGGCTTCTACTTTAAAGGTTCAAAATGAAAATGAGTTGTTTTTTACACATTTTCATAAGTCTCTCTTCTTGAAAACAGATATCTTCCTTCTTTGTGTACATGAAAATAAAAACAAGAGGGCCATGATGGCCCTTAATCGCTCACCTGATGACACAGGCTTTACGTAGGCTCAAATCTGGCATTAAGTAATTAAGAGTTATTTACTTTAGAAATCTTTGGTGAAGATTGGACCATTAGTGTGGCCACTGGGTTGATAACATTTTCTAGAATTTTACCAAGTAACCTACTGAATCCACATGACTCACTTCAAAACATATGTAAGATTTCATACTGGCAAACATGATGGTCAAGTTTAGTGAAGATTGGGCCATCAATGTAGCTTCTTAAGTGTTTTCACAAGCTTTTTCTAAAATTTGACCTAGTGACCTACTTTATGACCCCACGAGACCCAATAACGAACTCATCCAAGATTTCATGTAGACAAATATTCTGACCAAGTTTGATGAAGATTGGCCTATAAATGTGGCCTCTAGTGTGTTTACAAGCTTTTTCTAAGATTTGACCTTGTGACCTACTTTTTGACCCCACGTGACCCAGTTACGAACTCATCTGAGATTTCATGTAGACAAACATTCTGACCAAGTTTGGTGAAGATTGGGCTATAAATGTGGCCTCTAGTGTTCACAAGCTTTTTCTAAGATTTGACCTAGTGACCTACTTTTTGACCCCACGTGACCCAGTTACGAACTCATCCAAGATTTCATGCAGACAAACATTCCGACCAAGTTTGGTGAAGATTGGGCTATAAATGTGGCCTCTAGTGTGTTCACAAGCTTTTTCTATGTTTTCACCTAGTGACCTACATTTTGACCCCACGTGACCCAGTTACGAACTCATCCAAGATTTCATGTAGATAAACATTCTGACCAAGGTTGATGAAGATTGGGCTATAAATGTGGCCTCTAGTGTGTTCACAAGCTTTTTCTATGTTTTCACCTAGTGACCTACTTTTTGACCCCACGTGACCCAGTTACGAACTCATCCAAGATTTCATGTAGACAAACATTCTGACCAAGGTTGGTGAAGATTGGGCTATAAATGTGGCCTCTAGTGTGTTCACAAGCTTTTTCTAAGATTTGACCTAGTGACCTACTTTTTGACCCCACGTGACCCAGTGACGAACTCATCCAAGATTTCATGTAGACAAACATTCTGACCAAGGTTGTTGAAGATTGGGCTATAAATGTGGCCTCTAGTGTGTTCACAAGCTTTTTCTAAGATTTGACCTAGTGACCTACTTTTGACCCCACTTGACCCAGTTAGGAACTCATCCAAGATTTCATGTAGACAAACATTCCGACCAAGTTTGGTGAAGATTGGGCTATAAATGTGACCTCTAGTGTGTTCACAAGCTTTTTCTAAGATTTGACCTAGTGACCTACTTTTTGACCTCACGTGACCCAGTTACGAACTCATCCAAGATTTCATGTAGACAAACATTCTGACCAAGTTTGGTGAAGATTGGGCTATAAATGTGGTCTCTAGTGTGTTCACAAGTTTTTCCTAAAATTTGACCTAGTGACCTACTTTTTGACCCCACGTGACCCAATAATGAACTCATCCAAGATTTCATGCAGACAAACATTCTGACCAAGTTTGATGAAGATTGGATAAAAACTGTGGCCTCTAGTGTGTTCACAAGGTAAATGTTGACGACGGACAACGGACGACGGACGAAGCGGTATCACAAAAGCTCCCCTTGAGCACGTTGTGCTCAGGTGAGCTAAAAATGCACGAGAAAAACTCCCACTTCGTCTTCAGAAAAAGATCAAATGTATGCAACAGGCAAACATAGGTGGAAAATTTCCCTACATAACGGTCTTGCCTGGTCAAGAACCCACACGAATAGTGGATGAGAAGTTCAAGTCTGTGACAGCTGAGCCATTGGAGTCAAAAAAAATATTTTTTTTTATTTCTGGAATATCATATCAACTTCCATACTTATATATGGGCCAAAGATTATTTATAACTAATTATTAATAGACATTGACCATGTAAAGCTAAGTATAAAATACAACAACCAAGAGTTAAAAATAAAAGATAGCATTGAAAAACAAAACCACAATATAATTAATCATTAAAAGATCAAAACACTAAGTAATTGATTTACTTCAAATTGTATTTCAAATATAGAAATTTGCTGGCATTTTTGTCGATACTGTGCAGCAACATTTCTATCATTATAGCACAGGGGCACTTATGAGGTGCCCAGGGACTGAACCTGGCTGGTCCATTATACTGACACCTTACACTTTAAAGTCCTTGGTTTGACCAGGCCGGGGTTTGAACCCTGATCTCCTGATCTGCAAACCGATGCTCTACCAATTGAGCAATTGTGGCCAGTATTTTAAATATAAGATGGGCATTGAAAACACAAGATAATAACTTACTTTACATTTATTTCATCAAGCATCATCTTTACAAACTAGCTCTGAAGCATTCACACTGATTTTTGTATCCCTAATTAGCCTCCAGTATCTGTTAAGTAAAACATGTCTATGTGCTTAGAAACAAGGTACAAAAATAACATTTTTCATTCTTCTGAAGGCTGTTGTTTGTTCCTTTTCAAGGTGAATCTTTACATTCAACAACGATACAAAAGAACAAAACTATTTAGCAATTAGATTTTTCTCTATTTCATCATCATGATTCATTAATTATCCAAGGCATTCCAAATGAACTCTTCAGATGAATAATGCATGTGTAACATTTATGAGGGAAACAATTTTGTTAATATATAAAATAAAAATCTAATTTTAACACAATTTTTTTAAATAAAAACAAAAAAAGACCATAGTGCCAGGTTTGTTTACTTAATTTCAAAATAACATAAAAAACTGTGCAGCTCAAGACTGAGGCAATATAAGGCAAAATCATGACTTAAAAAAAATAAAGCCTGTTTCTTTAGAAGAATTCTGAGAAAAATCAAAAGACCTCGATAACCAAAATTTAATATAAATATAAAGCAATGCAATGCATTTACAGTATAACATCATAGCCTAAAACTTTCGTGCTGCCAAATTCTGAGGCAGTATGTCACAAGGTCATAATGATAGTTCTATAATGGAAACATATTTCATAATTGATTCCTGTGTCTTCAATTTGATTAAAAACATACACTTCTAGTTGATTAAAAACAGATAAATTTGTATGATATCAAATCTTTATGACTTGGTTAGTCAATTTATTCACCAACTCTGTTATTGTTTTATTGGCAACGTCTGGTTATTATTAGTTATGGAAGACCCCATAACGGTAGAAATGCAGGGGCACAGGTCACCATGAAGACTTCCCCTAATAGAAGTTTTTCGACCCAAAATCTGGTCCTTAAACAACAATGGTGTGAGACTGAGAAGCAATTAGTAACCATTACAATAACCATTCAGCCACCAACACCAGCGTATGTACTTTGTGTACGAAAAAAAAAGTATAATATATTTGTATTTTGCCTTTTCTGGTACTGAAGACCAATATGAACAAAATTGTAATTGTGAACATACGAATGTATCTCCCTTCCTACAGTATTGCATCAATTTTGTCTGGTTGATTTTATGTCTCTAGAAAATTCAATAAAACAATTTATGAAATGGGCTTGTTTGCCTAATATAAACAACAAACAAAAGAAAAAAGTGTTTTCCTTTAAGTTTTTCACAATGTATGACTTGACCAAAAATACAAACAGAAATATAAAAATGACCAATTTACTAATCAGAGATTGTTTTTATTATTTTAGGGTCCTTCTTCCTAAAGGTACCTAAGTATATTTTCCCCAAAAAGTACCAGAAAAAAAATCCATTTGGAACAAAAAATAAAATTTTTCGAACCTTCATTAAAATCCCTACAAGGATTTTTATAACAAATTTACTCCAGACTTTTAAGTTAGAAAATTGTACGCATAAATATATTAAGATGGTATCATTTTTAACTTAGAAAATTGCATCAATATATTAAGATGGTATCAACTATTTTATATTCTGTAATACAGAAATCTTGAAAATTCACCTATATCAGTGTTTTTTCCATGAAAATATTCCGATTTTTGTAGAAAAGAAAATTCCTGCTCAACAAATCAAAGACGATAGAGATCGTCTTTCAAGTGAAAGAAATATGAAACAATTAATGTGTTTCAAACAGCAAAAAATATGGAAAAAAAATAATTGGAGAAAAAAAAAATGTTTGTTTCATTTTTGTGAATGTTATTATTTGTTTTTGTTGTTGCTGATAGAAAAGAATAGTGAATCTTGTAGAAAAGAAACTCTTGCAGCTGCTGTTGTGGTTGCTTGGCATTCTAGCTGCAGATGTCCCTGATAGTAAATGGCATTATCTAGAGGGCGTGGTCAGGATGCTATGGATGACTTTTTCTGCAGGTATACTAGACTCTTACACTGGGGGACTGGTCTCTGTTACTTCATGATGATGTAGGGGAAGGGGAGGGGGACAGTGACTTGTGAACGTCCCCACTGGACCTCTGTAGTTCTTGTTCCTTCAAATGCTTGTCAACCTGCAAAATAAAACATACTTATGATATGGTTTATGTCAACTTGTAGAGAAATGATAGTAAAGACATGGTTTAAGTCAACGTGTAGAGAAAATGATAGTTAACACATTTTTTTGGTTTTTATTTCCATTAATATAATAATCTTCCCAATATCTTACATTATGCTACGATACTGTGATGATGATTTCTGGCTCAAATAACTAACATTTATTATATCTGCATAACAAGATATCATGGATCATATAAAAAACTACTTGCAAAGTACACATGTTCTTGAAACGAGCACTTCTTTAACAAGTGCATATGCGTTTTTGTCCTCTTGTTCAGACCAAAGAATGCATTTTAATCCTCTTGTTCAGGCCTGCATATACACTTTAGCCCTCATGTTCAGACCTGCACATATACTTTAGTCCTCTTGTTCAGACCAAAGAATGCATTTTAATCCTCTTGTTCAGACCTGCATATACACTTTAGCCCTCATGTTCAGACCTGCATATACACTTTAGTCCTCTTGTTCAGACCTGCATATACACTTTAGCCCTCATGTTCAGACCTGCATATACACTTTAGCCCTCATGTTTAGACCTGCATATACACTTTAGCCCTCATGTTCAGACCTGCATATACACTTTAGCCCTCATGTTTAGACCTGCATATACACTTTAGCCCTCATGTTCAGACCTGCATATACACTTTAGTCCTGTTGTTCAGGCCTGCATATACACTTTAGTCCTCTTGTTCAGACCTGCATATACACTTTAGTCCTGTTGTTCAGACCTGCATATACACTTTAGTCCTCTTGTTTAGACCTGCATATACACTTTAGTCCTCTTGTTTAGACCTGCATATACACTTTAGCCCTCATGTTTAGACCTGCATATACACTTTAGCCCTCATGTTCAGGCCTGCATATACACTTTAGCCCTCATGTCCAGACCTGCATATACACTTTAGTCCTCTTGTTCAGGCCTGCATATACACTTTAGTCCTCTTATTCAGGCCTGCATATACACTTTAGCCCTCATGTTCAGACCTGCATATACACTTTAGTCCTCTTATTCAGACCTGCATATACACTTTAGTCCTCTTGTTCAGGCTTGCATATACACTTTAGTCCTCTTATTCAGACCTGCATATACACTTTAGTCCTCTTGTTCAGGCCTGCATATACACTTTAGCCCTCATGTTCAGACCTGCATATACACTTTAGTCCTGTTGTTCAGGCCTGCATATACACTTTAGTCCTCTTGTTCAGGCCTGCATATACACTTTAGTCCTCTTATTCAGACCTGCATATACACTTTAGCCCTCATGTTCAGACCTGCATATACACTTTAGTCCTCTTATTCAGACCTGCATATACACTTTAGTCCTCTTATTCAGACCTGCATATACACTTTAGTCCTCTTGTTCAGGCCTGAGTATACACTTTAGTCCTCTTATTCAGACCTGCATATACACTTTAGTCCTCTTGTTCAGGCCTGCATATACACTTTAGTCCTCTTATTCAGACCTGCATATACACTTTAGCCCTCATGTTCAGACCTGCATATACACTTTAGTCCTCTTATTCAGACCTGCATATACACTTTAGTCCTCTTATTCAGGCCTGCATATACACTTTAGTCCTCTTATTCAGGCCTGCATATACACTTTAGTCCTCTTATTCAGACCTGCATATACACTTTAGCCCTCATGTTCAGGCCTGCATATACACTTTAGTCCTCTTATTCAGGCCTGCATATACAATTTAGTCCTCTTATTCAGACCTGCATATACACTTTAGTCCTCTTATTCAGGCCTGCATATACACTTTAGTCCTCTTATTCAGACCTGCATATACACTTTAGTCCTCTTATTGAGACCTGCATATACACTTTAGTCCTCTTGTTCAGGCCTGCATATACACTTTAGTCCTCTTATTCAGGCCTGCATATACACTTTAGTCCTCTTATTCAGACTTGCATATACACTTTAGTCCTCTTATTCAGGCCTGCATATACACTTTAGTCCTCTTATTCAGACCTGCATATACACTTTAGTCCTCTTATTCAGACCTGCATATACACTTTAGTCCTCTTGTTCAGGCCTGCATATACACTTTAGTCCTCTTATTCAGACCTGCATATACACTTTAGCCCTCATGTTCAGACCTGCATAAACACTTTAGTCCTCTTATTCAGACCTGCATATACACTTTAGCCCTCATGTTCAGACCTGCATATACACTTTAGTCCTCTTGTTCAGGCCTGCATATACACTTTAGTCCTCTTATTCAGGCCTGCATATACACTTTAGTCCTCTTATTCAGGCCTGCATATACACTTTAGTCCTCTTGTTCAGACCTGCATATACACTTTAGTCCTCTTGTTCAGACCTGAGTATACACTTTAGTCCTCTTGTTCAGACCTGCATATACACTTTAGTCCTCTTGTTCAGACCTGCATATACACTTTAGTCCTCTTGTTTAGACCTGCATATACACTTTAGCCCTCTTGTTCAGACCTGCATATACACTTTAGCCCTCTTGTTCAGGCCTGCATATACACTTTAGTCCTCTTGTTCAGACCTGCATATACACTTTAGTCCTCTTGTTTAGACCTGCATATACACTTTAGCCCTCTTGTTCAGACCTGCATATACACTTTAGCCCTCTTGTTCAGACCTGCATATACACTTTAGTCCTCTTGTTCAGACCTGCATATACACTTTAGCCCTCTTGTTCAGACCTGCATATACACTTTAGTCCTCTTGTTTAGACCTGCATATACACTTTAGCCCTCTTGTTCAGGCCTGCATATACACTTTAGTCCTCTTATTCAGGCCTGCATATACACTTTAGTCCTCTTATTCAGACCTGCATATACACTTTAGTCCTCTTGTTCAGACCTGCATATACACTTTAGTCCTCTTATTCAGGCCTGCATATACACTTTAGTCCTCTTATTCAGACCTGCATATACACTTTAGTCCTCTTATTCAGACCTGCATATACACTTTAGTCCTCTTGTTCAGGCCTGCATATACACTTTAGTCCTCTTATTCAGACCTGCATATACACTTTAGCCCTCATGTTCAGACCTGCATATACACTTTAGTCCTCTTATTCAGACCTGCATATACACTTTAGCCCTCATGTTCAGACCTGCATATACACTTTAGTCCTCTTGTTCAGGCCTGCATATACACTTTAGTCCTCTTATTCAGGCCTGCATATACACTTTAGTCCTCTTATTCAGGCCTGCATATACACTTTAGTCCTCTTGTTCAGACCTGCATATACACTTTAGTCCTCTTGTTCAGACCTGCATATACACTTTAGTCCTCTTGTTCAGACCTGCATATACACTTTAGTCCTCTTGTTCAGACCTGCATATACACTTTAGTCCTCTTGTTTAGACCTGCATATACACTTTAGCCCTCTTGTTCAGACCTGCATATACACTTTAGCCCTCTTGTTCAGGCCTGCATATACACTTTAGTCCTCTTGTTCAGACCTGCATATACACTTTAGTCCTCTTGTTTAGACCTGCATATACACTTTAGCCCTCTTGTTCAGACCTGCATATACACTTTAGCCCTCTTGTTCAGACCTGCATATACACTTTAGTCCTCTTGTTCAGACCTGCATATACACTTTAGCCCTCTTGTTCAGACCTGCATATACACTTTAGTCCTCTTGTTTAGACCTGCATATACACTTTAGCCCTCTTGTTCAGGCCTGCATATACACTTTAGTCCTCTTATTCAGGCCTGCATATACACTTTAGTCCTCTTATTCAGACCTGCATATACACTTTAGTCCTCTTGTTCAGACCTGCATATACACTTTAGTCCTCTTGTTTAGACCTGCATATACACTTTAGCCCTCTTGTTCAGACCTTCATATACACTTTAGTCCTCTTGTTTAGACCTGCATATACACTTTAGCCCTCTTGTTCAGGCCTGCATATACACTTTAGTCCTCTTATTCAGGCCTGCATATACACTTTAGTCCTCTTATTCAGACCTGCATATACACTTTAGTCCTCTTGTTCAGACCTGCATATACACTTTAGTCCTCTTGTTTAGACCTGCATATACACTTTAGCCCTCTTGTTCAGACCTTCATATACACTTTAGTCCTCTTGTTTAGACCTGCATATACACTTTAGCCCTCTTGTTCAGACCTGCATATACACTTAAGTCCTCTTGTTTAGACCTGCATATACACTTTAGTCCTCTTGTTCAGACCTGCATATACACTTTAGTCCTCTTGTTCAGACCTGCTTATACACTTTAGTCCTCTTATTCAGGCCTGCATATACACTTTAGCCCTCATGTTCAGACCTGCATATACACTTTAGTCCTCTTATTCAGGCCTGCATATACACTTTAGTCCTCTTGTTCAGACCTGCATATACACTTTAGTCCTCTTATTCAGACCTGCATATACACTTTAGTCCTCTTATTCAGGCCTGCATATACACTTTAGTCCTCTTGTTCAGACCTGCATATACACTTTAGTCCTCTTATTCAGGCCTGCATATACACTTTAGTCCTCATGTTCAGACCTGCATATACACTTTAGTCCTCTTGTTCAGACCTGAGTATACACTTTAGTCCTCTTGTTCAGGCCTGCATATACACTTTAGTCCTCTTATTCAGGCCTGCATATACACTTTAGTCCTCTTGTTCAGACCTGCATATACACTTTAGTCCTCTTGTTCAGACCTGCATATACACTTTAGTCCTCTTATTCAGACCTGCATATACACTTTAGTCCTCTTGTTCAGACCTGCATATACACTTTAGCCCTCTTGTTTAGACCTGCATATACACTTTAGTCCTCTTGTTCAGACCTGCATATACACTTTAGTCCTCTTGTTCAGACCTGCATATACACTTTAGTCCTCTTGTTCAGACATGCATATACACTTTAGTCCTCTTGTTCAGACCTGCATATACACTTTAGCCCTCATGTTCAGACCTGCATATACACTTTAGCCCTCATGTTCAGACCTGCATATACACTTTAGTCCTCTTGTTCAGGCCTGCATATACACTTTAGCCCTCATGTTCAGACCTGCATATACACTTTAGCCCTCATGTTCAGACCTGCATATACACTTTAGCCCTCATGTTCAGACCTGCATATACACTTTAGTCCTCTTGTTCAGACCTGCATATACACTTTAGTCCTCTTGTTCAGGCTTGCATATACACTTTAGTCCTCTTGTTCAGACCTGCTTATACACTTTAGTCCTGTTGTTCAGACCTGAGTATACACTTTAGTCCTGTTGTTCAGACCTGCATATACACTTTAGTCCTGTTGTTCAGACCTGCATATACACTTTAGTCCTCTTGTTCAGACCTGCATATACACTTTAGCCCTCATGTTCAGACCTGCATATACACTTTAGCCCTCTTGTTCAGACCTGCATATACACTTTAGTCCTCTTGTTCAGACCTGCATATACACTTTAGTCCTCTTGTTCAGGCTTGCATATACACTTTAGTCCTGTTGTTCAGACCTGCATATACACTTAAGTCCTGTTGTTTAGACCTGCATATACACTTTAGTCCTCTTGTTCAGACCTGCTTATACACTTTAGTCCTCTTGTTCAGACCTGCTTATACACTTTAGTCCTGTTGTTCAGACCTGAGTATACACTTTAGTCCTGTTGTTCAGACCTGCATATACAATTTAGTCCTGTTGTTCAGACCTGCCTATACACTTTAGTCCTCTTGTTCAGACCTGCATATACACTTTAGTCCTCTTGTTCAGACCTGCTTATACACTTTAGTTCTCTTGTTTAGACCTGCATATACACTTTAGTCCTGTTGTTCAGACCTGAGTATACACTTTAGTCCTGTTGTTCAGACCTGCATATACAATTTAGTCCTGTTGTTCAGACCTGCATATACAATTTAGTCCTGTTGTTCAGACCTGCATATACACTTAAGTCCTGTTGTTTAGACCTGCATATACAATTTAGTCCTGTTGTTCAGGCCTGCTTATACACTTTAGTCCTCTTGTTTAGACCTGCATATACAATTTAGTCCTGTTGTTCAGACCTGCATTTACAATTTAGTCCTGTTGTTCAGGCCTGCATATACACTTTAGTCCTCTTGTTCAGACCTGCATATACAATTTAGTCCTCTTGTTTAGACCTGCATATACACTTTAGTCCTCTTGTTCAGACATGCATATACACTTAAGTCCTGTTGTTTAGACCTGCATATACAATTTAGTCCTGTTGTTCAGGCCTGCTTATACACTTTAGTCCTCTTGTTTAGACCTGCATATACACTTTAGCCCTCTTGTTCATACCTTCATATACACTTTAGTCCTCTTGTTTAGACCTGCATATACACTTTAGCCCTCTTGTTCAGACCTGCATATACACTTTAGTCCTCTTGTTTAGACCTGCATATACACTTTAGTCCTCTTGTTCAGACCTGCATATACACTTTAGTCCTCTTGTTCAGACCTGCTTATACACTTTAGTCCTCTTATTCAGGCCTGCATATACACTTTAGCCCTCTTGTTCAGACCTGCATATACACTTTAGTCCTCTTGTTCAGACCTGCATATACACTTTAGCCCTCTTGTTCAGACCTGCATATACACTTTAGTCCTCTTGTTTAGACCTGCATATACACTTTAGCCCTCTTGTTCAGGCCTGCATATACACTTTAGTCCTCTTATTCAGGCCTGCATATACACTTTAGTCCTCTTATTCAGACCTGCATATACACTTTAGTCCTCTTGTTCAGACCTGCATATACACTTTAGTCCTCTTGTTTAGACCTGCATATACACTTTAGCCCTCTTGTTCAGACCTTCATATACACTTTAGTCCTCTTGTTTAGACCTGCATATACACTTTAGCCCTCTTGTTCAGACCTGCATATACACTTTAGTCCTCTTGTTTAGACCTGCATATACACTTTAGTCCTCTTGTTCAGACCTGCATATACACTTTAGTCCTCTTGTTCAGACCTGCTTATACACTTTAGTCCTCTTATTCAGGCCTGCATATACACTTTAGCCCTCATGTTCAGACCTGCATATACACTTTAGTCCTCTTATTCAGGCCTGCATATACACTTTAGTCCTCTTGTTCAGACCTGCATATACACTTTAGTCCTCTTATTCAGACCTGCATATACACTTTAGTCCTCTTATTCAGGCCTGCATATACACTTTAGTCCTCTTGTTCAGACCTGCATATACACTTTAGTCCTCTTATTCAGGCCTGCATATACACTTTAGTCCTCATGTTCAGACCTGCATATACACTTTAGTCCTCTTGTTCAGACCTGAGTATACACTTTAGTCCTCTTGTTCAGGCCTGCATATACACTTTAGTCCTCTTATTCAGGCCTGCATATACACTTTAGTCCTCTTGTTCAGACCTGAATATACACTTTAGTCCTCTTGTTCAGACCTGCATATACACTTTAGTCCTCTTATTCAGACCTGCATATACACTTTAGTCCTCTTGTTCAGACCTGCATATACACTTTAGTCCTCTTGTTCAGACCTGCATATACACTTTAGTCCTCTTGTTCAGACCTGCATATACACTTTAGTCCTCTTGTTCAGACCTGCATATACACTTTAGTCCTCTTGTTCAGACCTGCATATACACTTTAGTCCTCTTATTCAGACCTGCATATACACTTTAGTCCTCTTGTTTAGACCTGCATATACACTTTAGTCCTCTTGTTCAGACCTGCATATACACTTTAGTCCTCTTGTTCAGACCTGCATATACACTTTAGTCCTCTTGTTCAGACCTGCTTATACACTTTAGTCCTCTTGTTCAGACCTGCATATACACTTTAGCTCTCATGTTCAGACCTGCTTATACACTTTAGCCCTCATGTTCAGACCTGCTTATACACTTTAGTCCTGTTGTTCAGACCTGAGTATACACTTTAGTCCTGTTGTTCAGACCTGCATATACAATTTAGTCCTGTTGTTCAGACCTGCATATACAATTTAGTCCTGTTGTTCAGACCTGCATATACACTTAAGTCCTGTTGTTTAGACCTGCATATACAATTTAGTCCTGTTGTTCAGGCCTGCTTATACACTTTAGTCCTCTTGTTAAGACCTGCATATACAATTTAGTCCTGTTGTTCAGACCTGCATATACAATTTAGTCCTGTTGTTTAGACCTGCATATACAATTTAGTCCTGTTGTTCAGGCCTGCTTATACACTTTAGTCCTCTTGTTTAGACCTGCATATACAATTTAGTCCTGTTGTTCAGACCTGCATATACAATTTAGTCCTGTTGTTCAGGCCTGCTTATACACTTTAGCCCTCTTGTTCAGACTTATGACTGTGAGTTATGCATTTCTGTGAGATGATATTTTTTCTTGAGTCAATAACATTGTTAAGTTTTATATACAAACTTATATTCTTGTTAATGTTCAGCGATCATTCATTGGTCATACAAACCTTTAAACAATTTAAAACTATTCCGAATCTTTACACATTGTTTGTTATTTTTTCCCATGTGCATTATTCTAATAAGAAGATAAAAACTATTTTATATTCTTTAATACAGTCTTACAGAAAAATACCACAAGCATTTTGAATTATGCCGATGACTTCACAATTTAAGATCAAACCACTGGCCAGGAACCTACCTACTGTAGTATTTGTACAAAGGTCGATAAAAAGCTTTAATTATTGTCAACATCAATTTAAAAAAAATCATTAATGATGGTATCCAACAGTTTGTATCTAATGTGTGTATTATATCTGACATCTGTTTGGGGTATTTGTACATAATTCTGCAGAAAAAAAAATCATACTTTAGTCTAAGCTTTGACAATTTTCAATAGTATCTCAATGTAAGGGCAGCAAAACTAGTTAATCAACACTTAAATGTTCATTCTTTTCATATCTATAAGAACAATAAGGATTCCTGCTTAAATAAATTAGGATTTCTGCTAAAAATAGACATTAACATCACAGCAGATGATGTGGATGAGCTAAAACGTAAGTGGTCACATTGTTTTCTTCATTTAAAAATAGCTAACTGTACAGTATGGCACAGATAGGAAATGTTTGAAATGACGACTGACGTTCTGGTTCAGTTTTCATACAGGTGTAGGGCATCAATAAACAGAATTTTGCGAGATCTGTTCAAGTGACAATGGTTTATAAAGATGTTTTATGAAAATATTTTTGGTCCAAACTGTCCGATACCACCTTTAACAAGGAATGTCATTGGATTGAAATATGACTTGAAGATACAATGACCTTAAATATAACCTTGACCTTAAGGGTAGCACTTGCAAATGGTATGTGGGACACAATGTCAAGGTCCCTAAAGTAGTGAAGTTAAATACTTGCCACAAATGAAAAATATATGGCTCATACACTAACATATACATAGTATAGCAAGAATAGCCAATTTTAAGGCCTTAAATTTTACCTTTAAAATGACTTTAACCTTAATAGTTGCACTTGAAAAGCTTAAAAATCTTATATGGGACACACTGCGTAGTTGTCTGTAGGATTGAGAAGTTTAAATAAAGAAAATATGATAAAAATTATTGCTGAGACAGAAAAAGGAATGGAGTGACGGAAAGTTTGACTGTCATATGTCACTTTTCAGGATTATAAAAGAAAGTTATCATTCTGTTAAACATGCAAACAAAATCAATGTATATCAATGATGACACAAACAAAATGACTTACTATTTTCTTGACATGCCCCAATGCTTTATTGCCTTCTTTCCCATAACAGTTCTCCAGACCATAAGGTGGTTTGATGGTCACTTCCTCCATAACCAAGATATTTTGCCCCACCCATCGTATGTCACTGATTCTGTAAAAATTAAGAGTGTATAATTTAAAAAAAAACAAATTCAATCCTTATATCTGTAGAAAATAAATTCAATTCAGAAATCTGTAGAAAAACATCAAATCTCTTGCTTTCCTATAAAACATTAAACTTGTTTATCTACATGAGACATAAAATTAAATTTGTCTGTCTTCTTTACCAAACATCCAACCACTTTCTGGACATCGACCACTTTTTGGCCATCTAATTAACTGTTCACTTGAAGCAACTGAAGTGATGTCTGCACTGTTACACCAAGCTAAGACACCTAAAATGATAATATTACCGACACCAGGCTGACCAGTTGCTGAAGTATCCTAACAAGCAGTGAGTCATCTATGTATCCCTGCTACAGCCATATTTCTTTACAATACCTGACTTGGAAGTGCATTTGGGAGGCCCTGGTTTTGATCCTGGGCCATGACATACCAAAGTATCTACAGTATCACAATATCAGTTTTACTATTTCAAGTAGTATGCAATTATTAAAAAATCAAGCATATACGTGATACATGTTTATATATTTTCCTATGACATGATTCAGCATCAGCTCTTGGTATTGGAGGCCTCAGGTTCGATCCCCGGCTGCGACATACCAAAGTCGTAAAAAATGGTAGTGATGAAACTCCCTTGCTAACACTCAAGCAAATATAAGGGTAGTTCCAAGACTGGTTGGCCTGGTGTCTAGATAGTATGACTGAGTTCATGGCATGCTATACACAGTGAAGGCACCACTATATCTGCTTCAAGTGGACACCGTCTCCAGATAACTGAAATACTGCTGGTAGGACAATAAACCCAAGAAACAAAATTCTTTACAATGTAAGAATGTCAAGGCCTTAGTTTGTTGGATTTATCATCCCTCAAACAGTATTGCAGTTATTCGGCGACAGTGTCCACTTTTAGAAAATATAGCGCTACCTTCACTGTGTATATCATGCACCTGGCATGATACCATTCTTAGTCACAGTATTCTCACAGCGGGCTCACAAGTCCTGTAACTAGACCAGATATTTGCTTGAGCATTAGCAAGGGAGCTATAACACTACCACTTTTAATTACTTTGGTATGTCGGGCCCAGGACTGAACAAGGGCCGTACTGGGAGCCGTTGCTCAAATGCGGGTGCTACCAGGTCTGGTATGAATATGTTCGAGGCATGTGGCATTTTATACCTGTCAGCACTAACAATTTTGCAACCAGTGTTTGTTTTATTTTTGTCTGGAAAAAAAAAACAACCTCATCACAACTTACGTTTTGACAATGGCATTAAATACTCTCTGGCCCTCAGCTGTCACTCCTACTCCAATATAATTTACTTGTCGTTTCTTCTCATCAACGTTCTCTCTGCATCTCTTGGCTATCTTAAAAAAACAGAAACATAAACACCACATGACAAGTTGTATGAATTTAAAATTTAATGTAGCAACAAGAAATGTCACTTTGTACATGTCGCCACAGATAGACTGACAGAAATGGTGAGATATATATATATATATCATGTATATATATAAATCTGTCTGGCTCCTTTCTATATACACTGACTCTGAGGACTGCACTTACAACTGATCTGGCAGACATGCATTCAAGTAGCTGAGACACTTCTATCTGGGATAAGGACTGACTTTTTATAATATTACCCATAATACAAATTAAACTTACATGCACTTGAAGACAACACACCTTTAAGTAAATATCTATAATTCATAATTTTTGGCAGAAGTACTGTAAATGTTATATGTGCTATGCGTGTGGCTGAGAAACTAGACCGACGGACACATTGTGCCACCCTTCAGAGAAAAAAAATACAATACCACACAATTACCAAAGGTTAATGTTTCTTTCATTAACAGTTTGTTTACATTTTTAAATGTGCATCATGGCCCAAATTCATGACACTTAATATATATATTAAATAAAACATGAAAGATTGTAATAGCATACCTTATGTAGACTGAGACTGGGAAGGGGAGGCGGGGATACTTCCTTGTCAACCTCCTTGACCACTTTCACATCACTGACGTATGCCAGATTAACCAATCGAACATCATTTGCATTCTGTTTACCATTTGTGGCTGGGGATTCTGAACATCTTGTCAAAGAAAATAATCTATAGTCACAGCATCTTTCCATATTTCTCAAACAAAATGCATTTACTAAAATTATTGGTCAATATCAGTATGTAAGAAGTTACATTATATAACACCAGAAAGTCTAAATATATTTACATTGATGCCAATTTCCAATACAAAATCAGTTAACAACATTTTTAACTAGAAAAAAAGGTATCACAAAATTTCTTGAAGAAAGCAGTTATGTGTATGTTACAGGAATAAACTGATCCAGACACTTTTTAAATTTTAACCTTTATATTCACTGGCATCCCTTGAGTATTGAATGCTGTATATTTTTGCCCTGATCTGATCACTGGAACAGGCTATTAACTACCAATGGAGTGTACGATTGCATCTGTAAAGTGCTCATTGAATTGAGCTTTCTTCTAAAACAACTGGTGCAAACATTAGAAGGTATAAATTGGTATTATATATATTTGAATTGTTGATACTTCATAATGTAGGTTTCAGTTTACATTTTGCCCCAAAACTGGATGTTTTACAGTGGAAAAATTTACAAAATATACTTTTGATAATTGTACAACAGCAGATTAACTTTTAAATAACAAAAGTTTTATATGGGGTAAGTGCAATCATAATAGGGCTCAAACCCTGGAGCCTTGCTTATATATATGGCTTTATCAACTTCACAAATATCGAGTCAAAAATGTTAGATCACAAAATTCTCATGTGTGTGTGTGTGGGGGGTATATCTTGTTGATCGGCCAAATATATACTTAGTTTAAAAAAACAACAACATATGTTTGAAATCAGAAATCAACAGTAATTATGTAGTAAAGGAGTCCTGTTCCACATGTCCTCTGAAAAGAAAACAATCATGTTAGGAAATGTTTGGCTTCTCACTGCCAACATTTCACTTCTCTGTTTCTAAATAAATAAAACTATATCATCTGATATAAAAATCAAAACCAAAATTAACATTTAGGGTAGAAATAACCATCACTGTTTCAGAAAAGATATTTTAAAGTAGTTTGTGTTTTTTTTTCTCAGAATTTTCAACTTAACTAAGTGCAACTTAACTAAGTAAAACAACGATTAGTTAAAGCAAAAACGCATACATACACGTGTAGAATTATTTACAAATGGCATAGAGTTAACTTTAAATGTTCTGAATCTCGTGTGACTTCAATGTTAACAATATCAGAAAGATCCAATCTTCGCCAACAGTGGCAAGTTGTGGGCCATTTTTGACGTTTTTTCGGGATCGAGTTCAATCAGTAAAAGGATACTAATTGCAAGCATTTTTGTTCCTAAATCGAAGGCGAGAACTTCGCCTTGAATCTTTTGCTGATAACATGTTGTGCAGGCCACAATGCTTCCAATGTTAAAGTATTCATTCTCGGCCATAATCTTCATTTTTCACAACAAGACATTGGTGCAACCAAGGAAAACATCCGAGAGCGTCGAATGAATGACATTATGCACTAAATTGCTTCTCGTAACTTGATTGGTTGTTTTAAAACGTAATGTGCAACAGCAAATTTTGTACGGTACGATCTTTTAATTTTGGCAAGGAAGGGATAGGAGTGTTTTCTTGATTTTCTTAACATAAGCTCTTTTATAATTACACCTTTATGAAGAGATTGCATAAAAGTAGAGACTTTGCATTCTTGTGGTCGTTATTTCATAGTAAACATTGTGCAAGCAAATCGATACTCTTCGACAAAATCCGGACCCCACCGGAATCTACTCGAGTGTTTTCGTACGACTCCGAAAACTCGTGTGCACGCACACTCGTCAAAAATTAAAATCAAAGCATATGTCTGGGAGGTGTAAGTTTACTGAAACTGAAACTGTTTTATTTGCTTAAACGCCTATTTCTACATATAATACATATTCAATGGCGTTGTACAATATTATATCAGAACATTAAAGATAATAAATACATGTACTTCAAGAATGATAAAACAATTAATTCCAAATCTAAAACATGTTATCAAAAGTAAAAGAAAGTAATGTTATTTAAAATAATTAAAAATATGGCTATATTATTAAAGGACATGATAAAAGACATGAAAATGTTACTTGGATAATAAAGAAATTGTAAAATCAGATATTCATCACAGAATTAATACGCAGAAAAAACATTGTCTATTAGTTCACTGCTTAGTGTTTCTACACTTTACTGACTTTGACTAGAAAAGATTAAAATAGTCTCTGAAGAAATGAGTCTTCAAGTGTTTCTTGAAACTATCAACTGATGAGCATTGTCTGATATTTAATGGAAGATCATTCCAGAGTTTTGGGCCGATTGTACTGAAACTTCTGTCGCTGAAAGTTTTACACTTATTAAAAGGCACTTCATAACTGTCAACCGAAAATGAGGATGATCTCAGAGAACGTTTTTGAACTTTAGGTGTAAGCAGGTCATTCAAATACGTATGTGCATTTCCAACGCGACAGTTGTACATGTATACAAGAATCTTGAATTTTATTCTGGCCTTGATGGGCAGCCAGTGTAGATCTTATAGTGCCTGCTCAGAACTGTCACTTTTCCTACGATTCAATACTAGTTTGGCACACATGTTTTTAATTCGCTGTAGTTTTGCAAATTTAATCCTGTTCACGATTTAAGCCTTAATAGTATGCAAATAATGTACTGGGAGAGGGAGGGAGGTGATGAGAGAGACAAACAGACATTTCAGAGAGAGAAGGAGAGAGAGAGAGAGAGAGAGAGAGAGAGAGAGAGAGAGAGAGAGAGAGGGAGTGAGTGAGGGAGTGAGTGAGTGAGAGAGTTTATATGATATATGGTTAAACTCGGAAAGTCGCTGAAGTACAATATTTCTGTATGTATGTCTTTTATTAATACCGTAGGTTCAACCAAGACAGGCAGGCAGACAGATAGACAGATAATACTTTATTTACACTCATGTATATACATGTACAAAATGAGGATCTAAACTACCGCTTATTTAAGCCATTTAGTGTGTCATAATTCAGTATGAAAACTCATCGCTCTAGAGTACATCTTTTTTTTTTTTCTTTTTTTTTTAAGTGCGTACCTATGGCTATATTGGCCTAACTAACAAACACATCTGTTTAATGAGCCTAACACTGGTATAAAAAGTTAGCAATTTAATGGTTTACCATTTTATGAATACACTTTATCCGCTGGTTTTTATTTACATTTAAAAGTCTTCTCAAAAGTTCTTTTCAACGCTGCTCCCATTCAGTTTTGTATATAAAATCAATACACCTTTGAAGAGGAGAGATTTTATTTACGAAACATAAATGACACCCTTTTATAGCATACTGCCAATTCTTTTCTTATCGAGTACGATGTATATTTGGTTAAGCATTCATTATGTAGAGAGTTAAATATCAATTTCACTGACATGTATGTTTTGTAAACATTCGTCTGCTCTTTCTTAAGATCGTTTCCATAAAGGAAAAAATCGCCATACTCACGCAGTCACGTTCTTATGTTATGATGGATTTGTTCTTCCTTCGATATTTGTTTTGAATTAATAAGGTTGGTGACTTTTGTTTGCTTTTATGTTGTAAAAATAGGGCATGCATTTATTATTATGATGCACGTCAATATACCGTTGGCAAATTAGAGACTGTTTTAGGTTCAACTCAAACAAAAGAAAACATTATCTGCGGTTTATCCCGTGTTTTAAAACGACTTGGATACAGTTGGCCATCTTTGCATTTTTACGCTAAAACTTTGTTGAACGACTATAAATAAAGGATTAAAATATTTAATCTGATCATTTGAGCATGGATATGTGATAATGGTGATTTTTAAAAGGCTGCGTTTTCTTTAGGCTGGAAGAATCGGAAGAGATGTGTAAATCCGGCTTTATGAATGTTCAAAACATACAACATGCAAGGATCAATAAGTAATTAGACAGGCTTTTTCTGTTGTACACCGTAGAATCAAATGATAGCTCATTACGAGAGATAGACAGAGTTCAGGCTTTAAAGTGAATTGGAAAATTATACAAAACATGAATTTCATGATGAACAAAGATTATTCTTTTTATATTTTTTTTCTTTTTTTTTTTATGACAGCGCAAGGTTATATGCGCAGTTTTTGTCGACGATTTGTACTTTAATTGCTATATGCGTTACATGGCCTTATCACATTTGACCAAAATCACGTTTTTATTAAACAAACGTCTTTTTTGTAATGTAATGTTGTTTTTTCTGTATAGTACCGAATTATAATAAAAACAACATAAACAACAACAACAAATGAAAAGTAATTCATAACTTTAGAGTATAACATACTATAGGAGAAGTGGCTGCAGATCGTAGGTCATCTTAATAAATTGTTCATTGAAAACTTACCTATAACTACTTTTGTACTGAATCTACTTGTCTTAAACTAGCGACCGAATAACTACTGTATTTTTACAGGAATCCCTTTAAAATTCATGTATGTATCCACAATATATTGTGCGAAAAATTTAAACAGATATCAATCCATTAAAGGGAGTAAACAAAAATCAATCAATTAAAAAAAAAACACAGCCAGACACTATCCCAAATTACTAGTATATGACATGTCTTAACTTGACACAAGTGCTCTAGTAGTCCTTATTCTCCTGTTTTTACGATCAATAATTAAAGACACAAGTATGATTATCGAACTGTATGTACATATTAAGGGACCAGTCAGACAGGACACTTAAAATGGCGAGCAAGCAGAAGAACCCAACTAAAGCTGCCACGACGACAGAGGGCCGGAAGTTAGAGAGTCCTTTGAAGAAACTGAACCAGGCCATGAGCCCAAGTCCCAGGGAAGTCAGCAAGACCCCCGCACCGGACGACTTCATTAAGTGTGATCTGTGCCGCCAAGCGTTGGATGATCCCCGTTCACTCGCCTGCATGCACTCTTACTGTCGCGACTGTCTTATGACATACATCATGGAAACGGTGGAAGATGATAAGAAAAGGTAAGTCAACTCTGTGTACATTTCAAAGTCCCCAGGACACAGAATTTCTCTTGGCATCAGTAGAAACTGTTAAGAAGAAGTCACTTTTGTGAACATTTGTAAGTGTTCAGGTAAAGTTACGTTATTTGACATTTTTAAACATGGAGGCGGTCGGGTCTTAATAGAAGGGATGGGCCAGCTTATATGAATAAAGCCACCAGAACATAGTTTTTAGATGATAGCTGATGATAAAAAAGGCACATCGAGCTCTGTTATGGTTGTTAAAAATGCTGTTAAAGTTAACGTAAAATAACAACAATTTGACAAATGTAAAACAATGTTTTGTAACGTAAAAGGTGGTGTAATTCATAAAATACTTTTTAACTTTTTACCTAAGTTTGTTAAAGTTGAAGTTTTATTTCCAAATTCGGCTTAAATTCGTGTTTAACATCAAAAGATGTTACACTTCCAAATTCGGCTTAAATTCGTGTTTAACATCAAAAGATGTTACACTAAAGATGGACGAAGTCTTTTTTATATGATTGCAAAATAAACTATAGTTTAGTTGAAACATTTTGGTTTGTTTACTTTTATTAAAAACACATATCACAAATTTGTAATAAAACCTGCACAATAAGCGAAATTTATTTTACAGCAATATGCAACAAACTTTTTCTTCTTTATTTTTATAGCACGTAGATAGTCAAAGACAATCAACATACAAAGTATTTGTTGTTTTTCTTTGCACAGGCTAGGGACCTGCATTTATTAATTGTTTTAAATAAACAACAACAACAAAAGAAGCACATCTGAATTTTAGAATAAAATAAACATGTCGATGAAAAACAATTTTATCTCGCAAAAATAACACTTCTTCTAAGCGAGCGCGCGGTTTAAAGATGCTATACGGCGGTTTGGATAAGTTTTTCTCTAACTACCAAATAAATTACTGTTACATTAAGAGATTCCGCGAAATGCTGTTTATTAATGTCCTACATCTAAGAAGTAAACCATAACGCCCCAGTTGTCATTACAAACATGCATTTCCTATCTGGGGCACGCTGCATTGTCAGCTATTTTGCATGCAGGTAAGACACTGTGACATGTGTTTGATATATACAAACTGTCTAATACTACCTTTAAGTGAGCCCAATTTGCTTTTTTCATTTACTGAAGATAGAAAACAGCAGCAGCAGCAGCAGCAGCAGCAACAACAACAAAGCAAATATGCGCCAAGAAAATTTAATGCGTTTAAGTAAATATATTTGTAAAACAAGGGATAAAACTCAAAATTAAGAAAGTGTGAGATTACAAAGGTTATCTTTCTTTGAAGAGCCGCTTTATACTTAATTAAAATAAACACGTTTATTGCTCTAATGTATTTATATGCATTTGCATGTTTTAAATTGGATTTTAGTCTTTATTCTATAAGATGTGTGTGGTATTGTTCCTACCAGTTTGTCGTCCGACATGTGTCTACTATTACGTACAGAAGGTGAACTTAATGCGTTCGTTGATATAAATGTACTTGTCAATATAATAAAATCAATTTGTATTTAATAAGTAAACAAATGTAACATTGGTTGGGGTGGGGGTGAGTGAGGATCCAACACAGTTTTTTTACACTTTTCTTATTCATATATTACTCCACATGTACACATGTACGTCCTACAACAAACATATAATAATTATTAATAACGAGATTAAAGCATAAGCATAAGCATCACATTTTAAACAATACAACAATGACAACAATTGATAATAATAATATAACTACAATTTACTTCAACCCGTCCTGACTGGGGTTCGAACCCGGGGCCTTGACACTGAGTGGCAAACGCTCTACCAACTGAGCTAAGCGGGCTGTTAGCTCCTAATTAATTATTATAGCATAGTCAAATATCATTACTAATGACAGTTTAATAACTTTACAATAACCAACTGCCTAAATAATATCTAAAATGAGTTTTAAGAATAATTACAATTAGAAACCTACAACACAATATTCATAATACTTACAAGGACTATGGGTCCTGTGACTCTCTATCTCTCACTCTGTGATATTGCTGTAAGTAAGCAGTTCTGTAAATAAACATGCAATTCTATTAGTGTGCAATAACTGTTAGTAATGTAACGTTTGTCATCGCCGTAGTCATTCGTTACCGTCTATTAAATATTTCTAATGCCAAAACAATATAAAAATACCAGTGCTAAAAGAAGACGGATAATCCAACCGCTGAGTCAATACAATTCAACAACTCAAACACCAATTCAAGCAAACCAAAGGCAAACCATGAGAAACGATCCTTACAGGTTGACGACTGGCGGCGGACTGACCAGCGTGGTTCAAAATAGAATCACGTGGTATAAAAAAGGCGCGAAGACCAAATTAACAGACTGCACTAAATTAAAAGCGAAAGTAATTACACTAAATTAAAAAATGCTAAAATACCACTCTGCTACATACACCCCCTCTCCCTTAAAAGTCGTCCCGACTTTTAAATGGAACAAATCTTTCTGCCTTTCTAGAATGCTACGCTAAGTAAATCGATAAACTACTTTATCACTGAAAGAGCAGAACTATGGCCAAAAAAGTAAAAACACTTATGTACAACATATAACGTATATGAAACGTCTAATATATAATACTTATCCAACAATTATAAGCCAGTTAGAAATGTAACAGTACTAACCAAAAACGAATCAACAATCTCTTACTAAGGAAGACTCTTTCTAGATCCTATAAGTATTTTATCAAACACCAAAATGATAAAAAAATGTTTAAAACCATAAAATAAATTAGTTATCTAAGTATCTTGAGAGTAATTTAGTTGTTAATCTTGCACTTTCTGTATGGAGATCCAGTAATGTTTTATATGTATTGGTTTCTGGTTGTTGCAACAAGTTAAGTCTATCGGGGGGTTTACGAACCCTCGCCGATCTTCTCGGTGCGATGGGCATAGAACCAGTGTGTCCATTGTTGTTGTTTGATGTGGCTGCGTTTTTCTCTCCTTCCTCCGCCGTAACCGTTTTGGTTACCCTGTCAGTTTCCTTTTCCTCCTCACTTTCCTCCAAAAAGTACTCTTCGTCGGAAGCGCACTCCTCTTCTTCCTCCTCTGCTCTACTCGCTGGTATAGAAATGTCAGAGTAATTTGTACTCTTTTCTACACACAACTCTCCTCCCTCTTTACTTTTGTTACCGGCCGGTCCATTATCATCATCCCTGAAATTAGACACAAATATTGAATCCACAGATTCTTGATTGTTCACATCTCTCTCTACTTTATTATCCCTTTTACACCTTGGTTTAGGTGTGGGTTTGTCCTTACAGCCTACATCATTAAGTAGCAATAAATGGTTTCTGTGCAAAGTTTTTTCTTGACCACTAGGTGTTTTAACCACATAAACTGGTATCTCCTCTCTTGGTTGTCTAACAACCTCATACACATCTTGCTCAAACTTGTCACTTATTTTATGAGGACCCTTATGAGCCAATATTCGAACCAGAACTTTTTGACCGACAGCGATCTCTGCTGCTTTAGCCTTTTTGTCGTAATTATGCTTTTGAATGTCTCTTGCTCTTTGTAAATGTTTATTAGCAATATCTTGCACAGTCTGAATACGGTGTTTTAATTCTGTGACGTAATCGTTTGTTATTTTATCATCAACTAACTGGAATTTCATATCAATTGGTAAAACTGCCTTCCTATTGAACATTAATTCAAATGGTGAAAATTTGGTAGACTCGTGTTTTGTTGCGTTATATGCAAAGCATAACGCAGATATGTGATCTTTCCAATTTGCTTTCTTTGAGTCTTCTAATGTAGACAACATAGACAACAGCGTCCTGTTGTACCTTTCAGAAATGCCATTACATTGTGGGTGGTATATGGAAGTTTTAAGTTTGTCAATATTTAACATTTGGCATAGTTCTTTTATGACGGCTGATTCGAAATTAGCGCCCTGATCTGAAAGTAGCTTGGTGGGTATACCGTATGGGTAAATAAAATTGTTTAACAATACATCTGCGGTTGTTTTTGCGGTTTGATTTTTTGTTGGGACAGCAACAGAAAACTTTGTAAAATGATCTGTAATAACCAGTATGTTCTGTATCCCGCCTTTACATGCGTCAACTTTCAAAAAATCTGTACAGACTAATTCAAGTGGATATCTAGATGTTATATTTACCAATGGGGATCTTATGTTTGTAGAGGATTTGTTTCTCAGACATCTGTCACATTTTGCAACATGGCTTGCTACATCTACAGTATAAGCGGGCCAGTAGAAGCGGTCCCGAACCAGGGAAGTTGTTCTATCTTTCCCAGGATGACCTAACTCATTATGCAAACTAGTTAGTACCTGTTCTCTATATATTTCAGGTAATACTAGCTGTCTCACAACTTCCTCATTGTCCGACATTTCCCTATACAAGAGACCTCTTACAACCTTAAACTTTTCGAAATGACGAGACATTGTTTGGTGGTTCTTGTCACCTTTCCATAATTTGTTTGCAGGGAAACGCTTGTCAATTACGGCTCTAAGCCAAAGTCCTATAATTTTGTCTTCTCTCTGAGCCTTTCTGAGCTCTCGGATCTCCAATTGTGACATTGAAGAAGTATCACTGCCTGTGATATCAGCAACATTAATAGAACAACTTTGTAAAATATCAACATATGCTGTGTACGACACATTGCAAATTGCCTTAACAACATCACTACCAAGTGCCACATGTCCTTTGCTATCTATGCTAACTTGTTCATGGGGGTATCTAGACATGCAATCAGCATCCACATTCTTGCTACCTGGGCGATACACAATATCAAAGTCATAATCACTTAGGGCAGAAATCCATCTTTGACAAACAGCCTCAAGTTTAGAACTAGTAAAAACATGTGTCAGAGGATTATTGTCAGTATATACAGTGAACTTGTTTGCCACTAAATAATCAGAAAATTTGTCACATATAGCCCACTTGAGAGCCAAGAACTCGCGCTTAAAAGCTGAATAATTTCTTTCTGACTGAGTCAAAGAACGGCTTGCGTAAGCAATTACATGATTCCGTTCATTTTGTTTTTGATAAAGAACAGCTCCAATACCATTCCCGCTTGCGTCAGTATGTAATTCAAAGGGCTTTGAAAAATCAGGATATGCAAGAACAGGGGGAGTAGTTAGAAGTCCTTTTAGATTGTTAAAACATTGTTCGTGTTTGTCACTCCACTGCCATTGTACCTGCTTCTTTTGCTTTAACTTTTTGGGACTTGTTGGAGGCAAAAGATCTGTCAATGGCTTTGAAACCTTTGAAAAATTATGTACGAATCTTCGGTAATAACCACAAAGTGCAAGAAAAGATCTGAGCTCATCTGCATCCTTAGGTCTTGGATAATTTCTTATTCTCTCTGTTTTGTCAGGATCTGTTTCTAGTCCATTCTCAGACACCACATGTCCAAGAAACTTAACCTGCTTTTGAGCAAAATGACATTTCTCAGGAGCCAACTTCATGCCACATTCACCAAGTCTAGTAAGAACAAGTTGTAATCGTTCAATATGTTGATCAAACGTGGAACTAAATATGACTAGATCATCCAGATATATGAAACATATTTTCATGTTATAATCTCCTATATAATGTTCCATAATCCTTTGATAACAGCTAGGACTGTTAGAAAGACCGAAAGGGAGTTTATTAAACTCATAGAATCCTAACGGACCAAGAGTGAAAGCTGTGCGTTCTTTGTGCTCTTCAAGAACATCCACTTGATGGTAACCACTTTTCATATCTATAGTTGAAAACCACTTTGAACCATGCAAGCTATCAAATATATCCTCTGGTCGGGGCAAAGCATATGCATCTTTAATGGTTCTGCTATTTAAAGCTCTATAGTCAATGCACATTCGAAGTTTACCATTCTTTTTTCTGACTAGAACCACGGCTGAAGCCCAAGGAGACATAGACCTTCTTATAATGTTATTTGCTAACAGTTCTTCAATGTGCTGCCTAACTTCTTCAATCATTGGGGGTGGAATACGTCTGTGACGTTGCTTAAAAGGCCTTTCATCAATTAAATCAATTCTATGCTTGAATTCCGAGCAATTTCCAATATCAAAGTCATTTGCCGAGAAGACATGTTTGTGCCTATTTAAAACATCTGTTAATGAAGACAATTGATTTCTAGACAGGTTTTTATTTATGTCAACTTTGTCGAGTGGTGATTCTAAATTTTGATCACTTGTTGACAGGAATGGACTGTTCTCAACAACAACAGGCTGTAACTCTGCTATGGTACTTTTAGGTGCAATATTTACAGTATTCGTACTCAGGTTGGACAAATTGACGGAAATGTACTGTTTCTTACCATTATAATGATATATAGTAGGGGTTACAGATACATGTTTTGGCAATGGTGACCTTTCGTGTCCATGAAGCATTACAGTTGTTGGTGTATAGTTCAACTCATGACTAGTGACACATTCTAAAGTGACTGATTGATTAGGGCCAATTGAAATAGTGTATGGCTCATTTGATTTGACAGTTGCCAGGCAATAACCGTTTCTCTTAAGGGCCTTTTCTCTCAATATCAAACATTGTAATGCTGTATACAAATGACCTTTCAACTGTGATTTTTGCAAAAAGTTATCCCCATAGTGTTTCTTACAATGATGCATCAAACATGTTAGGACATTAGTGCCTAGCAAAATAGGTGTTTTCTGGTTGTAGTTTGTATCTGAAACAACAAGCATTGGGCATATCAGCTCCTCACTATCAGGTAATTCAGGTACTCTTATTGATGCCTCGATGAAACCTTTATATGGCAATGTGTTTCCATCTGCACATTCAATATGTAACAGCTCTGTTATAGGGTGCAATGTCGCATCTGAAAGATTATCATTATAATATCTCTCAGAGCAAGTAGACACGCAAGAGCCTGTGTCACAAAGAGAAATTGTTTCTTTGCCATTACAGAATATGGTTACTTCTGACGGTTCACCAACCAGATGTGGGTCTTTACCTGTACTTTTACCTATGTATTGACCCTCTACACAGGCAGTTACATGTTTAAAGAAGGACATGACCTCGCTAAGTGACCATTTTGTCCACAGGTGTAACATCTGCGGTCATTGTTAGGACAATCTCTTGCCAAATGACCAAATCCAGAACAAGAAAAACATTGTATGGATTGCCTGTTTTGTGGTTGAAAAGTTTTTGCAGCAATTGGTCTTTGGAACCCCGATTGACCTCTTTGGTTCTTAGTTTGACCCTTTGCATATTGCACCATGCCTCTGGTACTTTGACCTCTACTTTGACCACGACCTATTATTGGTCTTCCGGTACAATGACCTCTTGGTATATACTGTTGCTGACCAACAAATTCAAAGGAATTGGCCTGAATTTGCTCTTGCGTTTTCTCAAGTTGAGCAATTCTGTCATTCAATTGACTAAACATAGATTTGATCTCATCAAATTGCATTTTTGTATTTTCTTCTGACTTATTGACATTTTGACAAACATTCTTTGACTGGTTTTGATTGTGTTCAACCTCATTAATTTCGCTTTCTATCTTTCTAACTTCAATCTTAAAAAGATCATAATCATGTGTAGTTTCAAACTTATATGATGACATTTGTTTGATAGGTTTTAGCAAACCTTGATTAAATACATTTTTGAGCAATTGGTCAGCAGATTTCAATGAGGGAAATGCACCCATATCACACGCTTGGGAAAATATTTCCTCAATTCGGGCAGCATACGAAACAACTTGTTCGTTAAGCTCTTGTTTGCAAGCGTAGAACTCTTTCAATAAGGATTCTTGTGTCTGCACCTGACCAAACGTGCTTTCAAATTTATCCATTATATCAGTAAGTGAACAGTTGATACCCATTCGTCTAAGAATATTTGCTGCTTCGCCTTTGCATGATCTTCTAACTCCTAATAAAATTGTATCTGGAGTGTACATTTTCTCACTAATGAGGCACCTAATCTCGTATTTCCATGTATTAAAAGAAACTTCTCCCTTACCTTTTTCTCCGAAGAAGGTTGAAATCTTGGGGATCTGAGACGCGTTTGGTGCTTTGGACTTCTTAGCCTCTCCGCTCATTTTTTCATGTTCTTTCATGAAGTTCTCAAACTCATCACCTGTCTCCAGTTTGCACGCTTTAACCATTTCTAGCAGTTTCATATCCTCTTCAGAAATTGATGCCATGTTTGCTAATTAGTCAAAAAAATATTTGCTCGAAGATTGTTGATTGATTAAACAGAATTAAAAATGTTTAAAATTCAAGAAATATGTTAAAATAATTTACACTAGAGAACTAAGAAAAGTAAATTCCTATAGACCACTACTTTTAACTACTTAAAATACTATTCTACTTATCTACAGCTATCAACCTTAAACCATAAACACAGAAACAACGAGAACATCAACACTTGATTATCAGCCAAAACCGAAAATAACAAAATCTCGTTTAACAAGGTATCAGTCAGTATTCTTTTTTTCACAATCACATGTTAGATTTTGTTATTAAGTGCAAGAAAAGTGAAAATGCATGCAATAAGTGGAAAGTGAAATTAAATGTGATTTAAGTTTTTTGAATGGTTATGATTACTCTCGTTCTTTACAATAAAGCGCTCTCACTACAAATTCAATTATAACAAAAATAATTTACCACAATAAAAAAAAATGATGAAATTATACAAAATAATATATATATTTTTTTTCTATTCTAAGTCTATTCACACTAGAAAATAAAGAAAAAAATTGTCTGTGCACGCCAAATCAAAAAGAGTCAGTCCACGGAATCCATCGCTGAAAAGTTGAGGTCAAAGGTAGTCACAAATCACTTACTACATGGCACGCGTGATGACACCAAACACAAACCTACTAGAGTAATGCTCGACCACGTGGTCCCCGCCGCTACGGAAATCGTCAACCTTCCACCGTGTTCTGCCTGTTTCACCCCACTGCACATGCTACACACACATTCCACCTGGTGTGTCTACCTGTATGTCACTGGGGGCTCCATTTGTAACATTGGTTGGGGTGGGGGTGAGTGAGGATCCAACACAGTTTTTTTACACTTTTCTTATTCATATATTACTCCACATGTACACATGTACGTCCTACAACAAACATATAATAATTATTAATAACGAGATTAAAGCATAAGCATAAGCATCACATTTTAAACAATACAACAATGACAACAATTGATAATAATAATATAACTACAATTTACTTCAACCCGTCCTGACTGGGGTTCGAACCCGGGGCCTTGACACTGAGTGGCAAACGCTCTACCAACTGAGCTAAGCGGGCTGTTAGCTCCTAATTAATTATTATAGCATAGTCAAATATCATTACTAATGACAGTTTAATAACTTTACAATAACCAACTGCCTAAATAATATCTAAAATGAGTTTTAAGAATAATTACAATTAGAAACCTACAACACAATATTCATAATACTTACAAGGACTATGGGTCCTGTGACTCTCTATCTCTCACTCTGTGATATTGCTGTAAGTAAGCAGTTCTGTAAATAAACATGCAATTCTATTAGTGTGCAATAACTGTTAGTAATGTAACGTTTGTCATCGCCGTAGTCATTCGTTACCGTCTATTAAATATTTCTAATGCCAAAACAATATAAAAATACCAGTGCTAAAAGAAGACGGATAATCCAACCGCTGAGTCAATACAATTCAACAACTCAAACACCAATTCAAGCAAACCAAAGGCAAACCATGAGAAACGATCCTTACAGGTTGACGACTGGCGGCGGACTGACCAGCGTGGTTCAAAATAGAATCACGTGGTATAAAAAAGGCGCGAAGACCAAATTAACAGACTGCACTAAATTAAAAGCGAAAGTAATTACACTAAATTAAAAAATGCTAAAATACCACTCTGCTACACAAATGTTGTTACATCTTTATTCTGATCATAATATAAATATTCTACATCATGACTATGAAAGACAGAAAGAAAGAGACAGACAGACAGACAGACTGAGACAGACTAGACAGACATACAGATAAACAGACGGACGGACAGACGGGCGGACAGATACAAAGATACAGACAGGCAGAGACACAGAGAAGGAGATAGGCAGACGGACAGAGAGACAGAGAGACAGGCAGGTACGACAGACAGATAGACAGACGGAATGACGGACAGAGATAGTCAGACAGAAAGACTGACAGTGACAGAAAGAGAGACGGACAGAAAGTGAGACAGAGACAGAGATATACAATGACTATGAGAGATACAAGGGAGAGAGAGAAGTACAGACAGAGACAGACAGTGACAGAAAGACAGACAGTGACAAAAAGAGAGACGGACAGAAAGTGAGACAGAGACAGAGATAGACAATGACTATGAGATACAAGGGAGAGAGAGAGACATACAGACAGAGACAACCAGACAGACAGAAAGACAGACAGTGACAGAAAGAGAGACGGACAGAAAGTGAGACAGAGACAGAGATAGACAATGACTATGAGAGATACAAGGGAGAGAGAGACATACAGACAGAGACAGGCAGACAGACAGAAAGACAGACAGACAGACAGACAGACAGACAGGCAGGCAGGCAGGCAGGCAGGCAGGCAGGCAGGCAGACATACAGGCAGACATACAGACAGACAGACAGGCAGACAGACAGACTGACAGGCAGGCAGACAGACAGGCAGGCAGGCAGGCAGACAGACAGACAGACAGAGAAACAGAGATTCTAAATATTTAGAGATACGTTCTAGGTCTGAACGAGAGATCTCCTGTCCAGTCTGCCAACAGAAGACACCAGCTCCAAAGGGTGTCGAGGCTCCGGTGGAATGGGCAAATCACATTGCTCCAAATGAATTCCTGGTCAGCTATCTAGAAGCCCGAAGCCTTAAGGATCCCCATAAGAAGTGCGACACATGTGATCGACAGAACAAACGTAAGGAAGCCGAACAATGGTGTCGAAGCTGTCACGACGCCCTTTGCGATGAATGCGTCGCATTTCATAACGCGCTTAAAACAACCAAAGGTCACGTTCTAACGCATTTATCAAAGCTGAAAAATCAACCAATGGAGAACATCATTTCGTCTCCCCTCTGTAGTGATCACAAAGGGGAAAACGTTACAAAATATTGCGAGCAACATTTGAAAATTGTCTGCGAGAAATGCGTCGCGGAGACCCATAAGGATTGCAAGAATGTAAACACTCTTGCACAAGCTGCTTCTAAGAGGAAGACTGAGATGGCAAAGAGTAACGATATGTTAAATGAAGAATCGAAATTAGCTAACTCTATACATGAAAATCGCAATGGAGAGGACAGACAAATCGACGAATCTCAGAATGCCGCCTTGGTAAAGATTCAGAGTGTAAGAAAAAAGATAAATGACAATTTAGCCAAATGTGAAGCTAAAATCATCGCAGAACTGCAAGACGTCCATTCGAAAACTAAATCTGAACTACAAGGCGAGATGAAAGAAGCGCAACGCCTGCGAACTTCTTCTGCGAAGGTTTACAATTTGGCAGCTAATACAACAAAGTATGGAACTGACAGCCATAAGCTGCAAGCGATGAAGCCCACAGCCCAGCAAGGCGAATATTACAACTATAAACTATCAAATCTAAATGGAAGAATCAAACACACAAAAATTGAATTTGTGGTTGACAGTACTCTTGATAGACTCATGTCGGACATCAACAAACTTGGTGACCTAAGGGTAAGCAAAACAAAAGCCGGACTGCCGTCTCCCGCACTTCTTCACCTCGACCGCTCAAACTCCGATCCTGAAGATGAGTTCGACTTTTACCGCTCAGGTGCTCACAATTTCGGCTCAAAAGCAGACCTTAAAAGCCTGAAATCTGACAAGAAAAGCCTGAAGAGCGTCAGATTTGATCAACCAGCCCCAATCAAAGCTGACTTCATCAGTAATGTTGCTTGCAATACACCAACAGACACAGAGAGTTGCTGGTTTACCGGCGTTGCATATCTTCCAGATGACCGAATCATTCTTGTTGACAGAGCTAACAACAAACTGAAACTTATCCGGGAGGGGAAGGTGGACAAAGAAGTTAGTCTAGAGAATCAGCCGTGGGGAATAACCGTCCTGGGTCGCAATGATGTGGCTGTGACCTTTCCTAGGCAAAACAAGATCGGTCTTTTCTCACTTGGTTCCACGCCTACCCCGACCACCGCCATCAGCACTTCTGATAGATGTTACGGCATAGCGTTTGCCAATGATACTTACGCTGTCACATGTGCCTGTGCCTCGCCGCCTTGTATTAAGGTAACTCGTTCTTGTCATATTGAGCTTTAGTTGTAAAGCTGGTATCCGACACTTTTTATTCTCTAATTCAATATATTGTTGTTACCCGAAAAGATCCTATGAAATGCTGTTTATATGTGCCCTACATGTACAACCATGTACAATGCATAATATTATTACAAAAACGTTTTTCCCATCCGAGCCACTTGTTACTTGAAAAGATCCTACGAAATGCTGTTTATATGTGCCCTACATGTACAGCCATGTACAATAATATTATTACAAAAACGTTTTTCCCATCCGAGCCACTTGTTACTTGAAAAGATCCTACGAAATGCTGTTTATATGTGCCCTACATGTACAGCCATGTACAATGCATAATATTATTACAAAAACGTTTTTCCCATCAGAGCCACTTGTTACTTGAAAAGATCCTACGAAATGCTGTTTATATGTGCCCTACATGTACAGCCATGTACAATGCATAATATTATTACAAAAACGTTTTTTCCCATCCGAGCCACTTGTTACTTGAAAAGATCCTACGAAATGCTGTTTATTTGTGCCCTACATGTACAGCCATGTACAATGCATAATATTATTACAAAAACGTTTTTCCCATCAGAGCCACTTGTTACTTGAAAAGATCCTACGAAATGCTGTTTATTTGTGCCCTACATGTACAGCCATGTACAATGCATAATATTATTACAAAAAACGTCTTTCCCATCCGAGCCACGCCGCACTGTTAGCTCTTTTGAATCAACAAAAATGACATGACCGCTTACTTTTGAGATCATGGTACATGATCATCGGGTGTAATCAGCTCTGACGTAGATATCTATTTTGATCTGAAATCCCCACTTCGTTTATTTATAGATTACGAAATAACAGATATTTAAAGCAATATATTCGGCGATGTGTACTGCTTATTACATACATATTATGCAGCAGTTATGCACTAATCGCTATATAGTGGCAAGGTGTTGTTACGTGCATTAGATATAGGCTAATTGTCGGATAATTATTTAATTTCTATCTTAAATAGTTAAAAAATTAAAAAATATTGTGCTTTACCATACATTAAATATTCCTGGATAATGTTGTTTGAAATATTTCAAACATAGTACACTATTTTGTTTGTTTGTTTGGTTTATTGACCCACCAACAATATTTCAGTTATCTTAATCAGATTTAGTGCAGCCTTCACCGTGTATAGCATAACGTGAACACCTGGCATGATACCACACCCACTCACATTATCCTGACACTGGACCAACCAGCAGTGGAACTACCCTTATATTTGCTTTAGCGTTAGCAAGTAAGCTATAACACTACCATTTTTAACAACTTTGGTATGTCGCGGCCCGGGATCGAACCCGGGACCTCCCGTACCTGGAACCGACGCTCTACCGATTGCGCTTCCAGGTCCGGTTAAATGTTTTGCAAAAACATTTTCTTACAATAAAAATATTTCGTTGCCATGCTGTAATATTATTTATTTACCTTATATCATTCTTCTTTTGCAAATAAGATTTCTCTCAACGAAGAAAACACTTCCCTGTATTTTTTCTTGGTTGCTGGCATACTTACTTTCAATGTATATAAAAGAAAGCAACAAATTCTACAAATAAAATAAATCGACCACCTGAGAAATGAGCCAACACCTTTTTACTAACAGATTCTGACCGAGAAAGGCAAGCACCGCATTGCCCTTGCTGTAAAATAAAATCGTCTTAAATTTAATTTAAAATCAATCAAACAATCAATCATTTTACAAATCCCTTTCACTCACCAGATCCTGACAAAGGATGGGAAGGAGACACACAGTTTGGCCCCGACCGACAACTTCCATCCCATGTTTTTCCGTCCCTGGTATATTAAGATGGACGAACGTGGGGCCAATCTCTACATCTCGGATTGTAATAGAAGTCACGTGACATGCATCACGGGCAAGACGATGAAGCGATTTAAATACGAGGTGAGAAATTATATGTCTTTCTTATCATTCTTTTTTATATATATTTTTAATAAATATTAAAGCTCTTTTCGACCTCTATGTAAACAGCCACAAAGTCGCTTTACCATTTAAATTTTCATCATCTTTTGAAATGCATAGTTACAGAAAAGCACATGGTAACCAATTCATTCTTTTCTTTCTTTGTAGGGGGTAATGATTTACTATTTTGATTTTATCGTGTTGTCTTCCTTGTGTGTATGTATAAGGTATATACTTACAGTAGAAATATTACAAAATTTGTGTTTGTTTATTTTTAAAATATAATTTTCAATGACATGCGCTTTATATTCGAAACAAGACCTTTGTTATTAAATTATATTTTATTATTTTTCCATTAAAAGTATTTATCTAAATTTTTTGTCGATAACTGCTTTGATGTCTTATTTTTCGAATATTTTGTTTAATATAAAAACAAAACCAGACCAAAGTATTGTAAATAATTTCTGAAAGTGCTATATCCTTATAAATTCATTTATAGAATTGCAATATTTCAATACTCTGTCCCTCAAAGGGCGCCACTATGGCATGATTTATACATATTTCGAGAACACTGAATAACTTTTCCAATAACATTACCAATTAACACACTTCACTTCTGTGCATTTCTCGTCTGCCCAGGACGCCAGTATGAACTCGCCCCGTGGTCTGTTCGTACTCAAGGACGGACGTGTGGTTGTTTGTGGGTTCGGGTCCGACAATATTCAGGTTCTAGACTCAGACGGACGCCTTCAGGTAAGTGTTGTTGTTGTTTTTAAGACAGAACCAACATAGGTTTTATCATACAGTGAAGTCCTGCTAGTATTGGTAGAGAAAGACCATTCTCTACACCATAACACCAAAAGCCAACGGATCGGGAGGTCGCGGGTTCAAACCCCGGCCGGGTCAAACCAAAGACTTTTAAGTTGGTAGTAGTGGCTTCCCTCCTAACGCCCGGGACTAAGGGGACAGTATTACGCATGACTCGTCGGTGTCAGTGTAATGGACCGGCCGGGTTAAATCCCTGGGCACCTCATAAGTGCCCCTGTGCTGTAGTGATACAAATGTCGCTGCAAAAATCTATTTTATTTATAGTCCACTAGGAAACAAGTTCTTTTAACTTATGCTAATCTCTCTCGACTGTCCACTTCCTGGGTAGAACCAGTACTAAGGTACCGAATACCTCGAAAAATGTGAAGTAAATAGACTTGCTCAAGGACTAACATCACGTGGTCAGTTTCGGGGTTCCAACCCGAGACCATCCGATTCGGTGTCCAGCGTATTAAACACTAGACCACGGACGCCCATTGTATTTAGCGACTTGGCTTCATTTGGTCATTTTATTTTGGTTTTAATTGAAAAAAACACACACACTTTGTTTCACTGCAATGTATAGCGGAATAAAAGTTATAATTATTGCCTCCGATCATTCACTTTAAGAAAGTTGTGCTTTTAAAGTTAAGAGAATCGAACGTGTCGCGAAGCTTTTTAACTTAATTTTAGCTGTCTTTAGTCCAGAAGCTTAGTATACACCAGTCATAAACATACGCTGATTGTGTAGTAGCGTAATTATTTTTATCATATGAGGGCCCTAGTTTTCCATTCAGCCCACTATATATTCTGTAATATTACACTAGTGTAACACATCGTTTTGATTGATGACGCCATCATAATGCAGATCGTCTCATACCACTATTTAACCAAGTGGGGTTGTTAAAATTTCTTGGATATGTAATTAAATTTATTAAAGTAAATAAACAATAAATGCTGCAACAACAAATGCATTCTTTTGATTTTTCAGTTTTAAAGGTGGTATCCGACAGTTTGAACTAACCATTGTTTTCGTAAATAACCAAATAAGTCATTGTTACCTGAAAAAGGTCCTGAAAAATGCTGTTCAGTGTTGCCCTGGATCTTTGTGAACAGTCAAGCATAAATCGACACTCGTCCTTCCAAACAGGTGTTTCCTATCCGAGCCACGCTGCAGAGATAGCTTTTTTTTAGCTTAGAAACATACGTGACTATTTACTTTTGCGATTACGCTATATATAGTCATCCGGGTAATCCGCTCTGACGTCGATATCTATTTTAAGCAGAGCCCACTATCGCGCTTTCAATCGAGATGGAAAGAATAAATATTTAGAGCGATTTTTCGCTACTGGTCTAACAATGTAATTAGTGTCCAAGTACTGTCTTACAATACAGTTTCAAAACCGTCTTTATTTAGACTAAAGTATGGGTTTATGCAAAAATGTATACCCAGAATTTCCCAATATTAAAGTTAGATATTTTTACATGTATTTCATTCAGGCAAACTGCCGGATAGGCTACCACATTAAGACATAGATTTTACGCAAAGCTGCATAACACATTAATATTTTGTATTTGTAAATGATAAACAACTGAACTTAGGAGAAAAATTGGTGTAGGCAATGTGTTTCTGAATGTTAAAAATGCCACCATAGTGTTTTCAAATCTTTCTGACAGTTACAAAATTGAACTTGTAAGTCATTTTTCATTGCACTCATCTTACAGGACACATTGCTCGGTCGCTCGGATGACGTCATAGGACCACAGGATGTGACGTTTAACCCACGTGAAGACGCGATGGTCGTGACCTTTGACCCGTCAAGCGGAAGTAGCGAAATAATTAAGCTGTACAAAATCACGGGGATCAGCAAAAATTAATCAACGGACTAGATTGATTAATGTTAACCTTTTGCTTAGTTCAACACAATATTTTTACTCTATTTAATCAGAATATGCATACATCTTCATCTGTATTGTGGCATCTTAGGTTGAAAGAAAATTATGTGCAGTACTTTTCTTCTTCGTTATATTGATCATCTGATAAATCAACTTAAAAGATTTATCAAAGAATATCAAGTTTACACCTTCACTACGTTAATTTAGTGTTGTATGACTAAAATGTTACAATTTTTGTTCAAATTTATAGTTTTCGTCCATTATATATCAACCTATAACAAAAATAGAGTAAAATCCAGCGCATTTGTTAAAAGAGGATGTAAGTAAATGGGGTTGTTTAAGTCTAATTTTGTTAATTAATTGAAATAAATGAAATTCTGGACAAATAATGGAGATACAAGAGACCGCCGTTTTTAAAGCATCTTGGTCACACTTTAGCGTATTGTATAAGACAAATAGGACCTGATGATCCGCACTTCATACTTATTTAAAACATATTTCAACCGTTATCTGTTGTTGTTTTCTGTCCTGCAAAACAGGCAAACTATAAAAATCAAAATGATGATTTTTTTTCTTTCCATTCTTGTATGCATTTTCGTAACAATTAATTATACAAATTTTATGCTCGTTGTTCCTAATAAAAATACTGTCTGTATAATTTGTCTTTCTTACATCAGCCTTTTTCAAATTTCTCCACATTTTTATCAACGTTTGAATAATTAGACAATACAACTGCAATACAATTTATGTAAAAACACAATTTATGTATTCTTCTTTCAGAGGAAAAACAGCTATGGTTTAACATGACATGACAGCTTGACTTCAAAAGTCCCGGCGCTAGTCTATAGCCTCAATTTCATTGTTATGTTCTGGTAGGTTCTGATTTTTTACGTTTATCTGAAAGGTGATATCCAACAGTTTGCCTATATCTTATATATGTAACAATATCTGACCTCTGTTTGGGGTATTTGTACATAACTTCTGTAGAAAAACATCGTACTTTTCAACAGTATCTCAGTTTTGTGGCAGTAAAACTCGTTACTCAACATTTAAAATGTTCATTATTTCCAAATCTATAAATAAGAACGATTGGGATTCCTGCTAAAAATATACATCGAAGTCACAGCGGATGACGTGGATAAGATCAAACATAAGTGGTCACGTGGTTGTTTTAGTTTAAAAATAGCTAACAGTGCAGAGTGACTCAAAGACCGAATTTAGTTCATAATTGTATGTAATTCGGCTTTGGTTAACGTGGTTTTGTCAGGTTGACTTGACAAGTTTGTTTCAATGACGTCACTACTTTCGTCATAACTTGTCAAACAAAACGTCAGCACTTGGATATTTATTCAAATGGATCGGTTTTCTTTTCATTGCTTGCACTCGAGAAACCCATTAGGAAGTGCGAGGTTAAAGCTCTGTAAAACCGGTTTAGGCACCCCAGTAGGTCCATATTGCCGACTGGTCGTTCCAAGGCGGTAACTGTCGGTTTTGCTCTTATTGTTAAATGACTAGATTTACTAAATCACAGATTTGTTCTTACTTTAACATTTGGCGTGCATGTGAATACCTTTGTCCTGTGTCTTTTCAATTTTTGTATATGTTGCAATGCTCATAGGACTTTGTCTTATATATTCTTATTAGTGACTAAAAAGGACTGAAAAAATATACACGTATCTGTCTCGAGTGAACACCGTTTCTAAATAACTGAAATACAATGGATTGGTGGTAAGACTATTCTTGCATAAAACAAACTTTGGTAATAATAGTATAATTCTATTTTCAGTCAAATCGCTAATACATACGTTTTCTTAAGTTCATATAAAGTTCAAATCGAGTAATTGTATTATTTTTTTTAATTTGCGCTTCACTGGTTTTCCTATCTCTTTCACAAACAAACCTTCAACAAGTCCATTTAGATAGTTTCATGGCTCAACATTGTCAATGGAGATTAAATGGCTCCAACAATCACAGCGACAAATTTAGAGGCTTAGCTCTCGTTCAATCGGAACTCCTCGGGTAACTCCGTCCTCGGGACAATCATCCCTCGGATGTATCTGGTGCAATGGTACTTACAGAAATCACGATCGTTTTGTTCGCCGGAAGTCGTAAGAAGATGCTTAAAATGTAGTTCGCACAAACATAAACAATGGCGTCGTTTGGCAGCTGTGTCTTTGCTGCGCCGGGGAAATTAAACATGGATGATTTAAATTTGAAGCAGCCACAAAGTGAAGTTTTGCAGGCATCGTACTATAGTGAGCTGTCATCCGAGCTGCCATTTTTTGTTTTGATGTCTGTCACAAAAGAAGTCCTATTTAGGAAAATGGCCGAGGTAATCCGACTACCTACATCCATCCGAGAGATGATTCGTGAATTATCCGAGGTGTTCCGATTGAGCTCTCGTTATGAGTCGAATGAAGCAACGGAGATCACTGTGCATGTGATTGTCACCTACCTAGAAGTGGCCAGATTACTTCTTTTTGACAGTCTAGTTGTGATCGTCGGCGTGAAGTGTACACTTACCTGAACTCTTACTCTCATTTATGAAGATTGACGAGTGTCGGCAAATATTTAGTTAGTAGAGCGGATTTATATACATACATTCATTCGAGTCACGGTAAGTCTTTGCTTCCAATTCTTCTAGCAGACATTTTTAGCATCTTTGCATAGTTCTAGAATAAAGTCATAGGTGTGTGTTACATAAAATATATTTTACTGTCTTTCTTGAGTGCATTTTAACCTGTTGCGGATGTAACCCTAGCTTATTTGAAATTCAAGCTTTTCGACGACGGTTAGTGCTGTTGTTAATAATGCACGTTTCAGCTTTTGCGATTTATATTACATGTATATTATATTGTTCTAAAATATATAATATATAATTACTATATATTTTAGAATTATGCCCCAAACAAGTGTTACATTCGGTGTTCAATTTCTAAAGTACATTTTAACCTGCTGTGGATTGTTTTCATATATTCTCCATTTATGACAAAGATTACCACACACTTTCTGTATTCTAGAATATATGTTAACATCACATAAAGTTTCATACATAAAGTTTCGAATGTTGATCTAATGCTATTGTGAAATGTAGTATTCTAGAATGCATTTTAAACTTTTGCAGATTCATGCATGGGTTCTTTATAATTGATCAAAGGTTTATATAACATCTTGTGTTCATATAACATCTAATGTCCTATCATTTCTGGTGTATCTATTCCATATTTCCGAATGTATTTGGGCTTTTGCGGATTTATACATATATTCTTGATGGCCGAGCGGTTAGAGTCGTTGACTTATATCTCCACAGACCCTCACCGCATGGGTTCGAGTCTGGACGGGGCGAGAACTTTCATGTGAGGAGGTTTTCCAGCTAACCTGCAATGCACTGGTGGTTATACCCAGACATAAGTCTGGGGTCTTTCTGCACCAATAAGTAGTGTACATCGCAAATATGACAATAATTGTGTCTGTGCGATGTAATAAAATAAGAAACAATCAGTTTTAACATGTTGCGGGTAAATACAAGTTTCAGATTATCGACTATGCCTAGTTATTCGGAATTGAAAGGATTTGCTTCCAAACGCCATGTAAACGCGCAAATAAAGTTGATAAGTAATATGTTTTGTATATTATAAGTTTATCTTTTTCATAGTGCGCTTGACAATATCAGTTTGATATCACAAACATGTAGGAAATTAAGAATTGGTTTAAACGAGAGCTATTCTTCATTTTGAGAGAAAATTTCTTGAAATTATTTTATTGGGGGGATTTGCCCTTGACCTGTTTCTATTTCCAACCAGCTAAACGTGTGTATTTGATTTGACGTGCAGCGTGCAGTGAGCACAGATGCGCTGATTTAAATAAAATATGTTAATTTAATACATTTACTCGTTGCATAAATATTTACCTTAAGACGTGTCTGGCTAGACACTATTGTTAAAGCACACCGCACTCTTAATTTCTTGGTCAATCTCGTCAATCTGTTTGTGCAGAAAGACCAAATTGCAATACGGATTTCTAGATCAGCTCTATTCAGATGAGGTCGCATGGGGTGTACTATTTCCTTTCGTTGTAATTAAAGTAGCGTGTATTGAAATAGCATCGTCATTTGTGGCCAATGTACATAATTTCAGCATAAGATCACGCCATATTCTAAATAATGACGATTTAGAACACTCTCTAAATAGTTATTCTTTTCGAATCTATAAATAAGCACGAGGGAGATGTCTACATAACAGCGTACTGTGCAATTTGGCTCAGATAGGAAATAACTTTTGTAATGACGAGTGGGCTGTTTTTGCTTCATTTTTATCTAGATGTAGGACATTTATAAGCAACATTTCCAGGTAACAATTAATTGTATTGTTGTTTGGGAAAAACCTCTGGTCCAAACTGTGGAATACCACCTTTAGTAAAAGAGTCACGAGAATCACCAACATATGAGGTTTTTTTTCACGAAAAATTAGAATATTTATGTTCATTTTCTTTCAAACTTCATTAAAAGGGTATCCTATCGATTCCCTAGATTAAATACACGTACCAATATCTAACCACTTCATTGGGGAGTTTGGTCATACCTTTTGCATGGACCCAAACTTTAGTCATTATAAAGACAATTTTGAACACTAACCTAATTATTGTTAGACTGTACTGATAGCGAAAAAAATACTAATAATGTTCAGTCTTTCCAGCGTGATAGTGGCCACTGTTAAAAATAGATATCGACGTCAGAGCGGATTACCCGAATGACTATATAGAAGTTAGTGGTTACGTGGTTGGCTACGATTAAAAATAGCTATCCCTACAGCGTGGCTCGGATAGGAAACACCTGTTGGCAATGACGATTGGGTTTTTTATCTTTGACTGTTTAAATAGATATTTGGCATCAATGAACAACATTTTAAGACCTTTTTTCAGGAACCAATGACTTATTTGGTTAGATGAGAATTTCTTTTGACCAAACTGTCGGTTACCACATTTAGTGCAGAGACATACATGTGCACGAACTGTTTTAAAGATCCTGTTTAACAGCTTGTCGTCGATTTTTAACAATTTCCCGAAATATCACAATCTGACATTTAACGAAATATATGGGATTAACAAAATCGCGTTTCAACTTAAACTGAGCACGATGGTTTCGACCGGGGGACATTAATTATCACGGCCAGGCATACTGACCACTACACCGTTCAGGCAGGTGCCCCTTAGTTACTATTTATTAATAGATTGCTCGATAAATTAGACTCAATCGGAATACTTCGATTATTTTTCTCGAAAGTTTGTTTGGTTGTTTTTGTTGATTGTTTGTTTGTTTGTGGGTTTTTTTTCTATTGTTTTTAAGAGTCGTCATTAAAAAACAATGTTTCTATTATTTAGACATTTTTGGTTTGAAACATATATGATGATGCATGCAATGTGGGCGTATGCCGTGAACAACTGGCATCATAACATGTCTAGGCCATATAACATTGTTTAAACACCTATCCTTACCTGACTTAACACTTGCATCATCTACATACTGTTCAAGCTCATTTACATAGTATGTCATATATTTTCCTACGCGAGCACATTAATAACACAATAAGGCACACATGCAGTGTGCCATCGTCTTTACTTATGTCATTTGTTTCAGAAAATCAACTTACATTAAAACTTTTGTAATGGTGAATACTTCGATGACGAGAACAATTGCAACGAAAACAAAACAAGGCGACAAGGACTACATCGATAATGATGATGATGGTGATGATGATGATGATGATGATGATGATGATGATGATGGTGGTGATGATACTACTACAAATTATACTAATACAAATAACAATTACAATAATAAAGCACTAATTATAATAGTCGACGTCGTCGTTGTCGTCGTCTTCCTCCTCCTCCTCTTTGCTTATGCTAAATACAATGCACATGCAATTTCTCTGTGTGTGTGTTTGCTGTTAAATATGGCCTTTATAAATGTGTTATCTTCAGTTAAGATGTAATTATCACTTCTTTAACGGCTAGACAGTGTAAGACTGCAAACCACGATTCGATTTTATTTATTTAGTGTCTCTAGTGTTCCTGGTCTATTTGTACACGCCACGGGGATATCTGCTATGTTTACAGATCCACTCTGGTCAGGGACGGAACCAGAAAATTTCGGTTGGGGGAGGGGTGATTGAGAATCAATATCCATTTAACTTTATCGCAGTAAATATTATATATATTATATATGTATATATATATACACAGCAAGGGAGCCTAACTTCGACCTAAACTTGCATGTATGTCTATGTATATTTTTCACAACTCTACTCTTTTTACCTGGTTGGTGGAGGTGGGCCTGGGGCGGGTTTGATGCCCCCCTCCCCCCCACGCCCTCTTGATCCACCCCTTACTCTTGTGTAAAGTATTTGGATCAGTTTCTCTCATTTAACGAATTTTGAGACTGATTCATCTTTATGTATACAATTTCTTTTGAAATAACCCGGATCAAATACTTACCCTGCGTCGTGTTGGTTGGTGTGTTGCTAACTATGCTGTGTATATATGGTTGGGGAATAACCGACTCAAATAATGTTTCTTGTGTTTCATGAAAATGTCAACACAATTCTAGGATATCAGTAATCAGTTTTAGCAGGATCTTCCATCGAACTAAATATTTTATTGTATTTTTACGATTTTCTCTTTGTTTTTAATAAAATGTCTTCAACCCATTTTAAACACCTACACAACTCTTTTGGATCATTGACTCACAAAACAACACCAAACAGGCTAAATACTTCGCTGCAAAATTTGCAGGTATTTAAAAAAAAACAACAAATTGTGAACTCTCAGTTTAGGCCTACCATTAGCCAGCAACGTACGAATAAGATTTTGTATCGGCGATACACAGAAATTAACGAAGAATACTAAAGATTTATACAACTCCAAATCTTTACCACTTGCATCGTCTCTGGCCTTTGCCGTACACGTTCTGAAAAGAACTTCTGAAAGCAAAACAAAGGTGTTCCGGATGAAACGTTTCAAGGTTTTGCCGCAAGCTAATCGGAACACCTTAGTGGTGAAAGCTTTTTCACTAGGTGATAGTTGATTACAGAAACAACAAAGAAGCCCCGGTTGTGTCTGAAATATCCAATGAGTTGCGATTGAATTGTAGGTTTTATTTTCACTAATCTAGTTGTACATTTGATGTGGATCTTGGAGTAGGTGCGCTAGCCGTATGAACGCGCCATAAACTCGGTTTAAGCAACCCAGTCGACCGTTCCAAGGCTGTAACCGTTGGGTTTACTCAATTTTATGTAAAGTCTCGTCTCAGTGTTTTCTTTTGACTGGCATGTGAATACCGTTGTCGTATGCTTTTTTTAGAGTTTAATATACATGTACCTTGCAATACTCTTGCAACCTTATCCTTTTTTTCCATGGAATACTTTTAATGTTAAAAAAGATAATACGCTTTGTTGGTGTGCTAGGCTTTTCAGCAAGCAATACATTTGACTCAGTTCACACAGCTCGGACTTTTGTAAAATTAATTTGTAAATCCATTTTTTTTCCATTCATCGGAACGATCACCCAACCAACCATACAACTCGATTAAACATAGCCTGAGGGGGTGGGGATGGGGTCGGGATTTGGGGCTGGGGGTAGTGGTGGGTGAGTAGTGGTGAGGGCATGTGCTTTTAAAATGTAAACATCGCATAAAAGATCGTTAAATACTGCACTTTATAACTCAACGTCTCTTTTTTCAAGCGGCGTATTGTATTTGTTGACGCATTCAAATTCACCGAATACGGAATGTTTGTTCAAGCCTGTTTTGTGTACCCAGGATGCACTCTCCACCTTATCTTACAATTGATTATCCTCCGAGAGCTTGGGCCTTGAAAAAATAAAAAATAACGATAATCCACATCAAAAATGCAACGTCACACAACACAATCTGCACGCAGAAGGGAAACATTTAGTGGGTTTTGTGGTCGCATTTTGTGTTCTGTCGTATCCACCCTGTCTTCTATGAATGAAGAAAAACAACACTATTTTTTCAGTTGATTTTGGGTGTATTCTTTTTGCAAAGAAAACATGATAATTAGCCGAGAATAAAATGTACAACCCTTAGAGTTGCCAACCTGTAGCGAGGCCATGTTGGCTCTGTGATGTGTTGTTGTTGCTGCCGCTGCTGTTGCTCTTGACTGTATAAGTGTTGTAGCTTTTATAGCTTGTTGAACCATTTGTATTAAAATAAATGCACCAATAGGGCTGGCCAAATGTTGTTACAGCTTGACATTGTGTCCAACTTAAGTTATAATGATATGTTAATAAAATAAATAAATGATTAAGATGGGATTTGCCGGCATTTTTGCCGAAATTTCCATCAATATAGCACAGGGGAACTAAGTTATGAGGTGTCCAGGGACTGAACCCGACCGGTCCATTGTACTTACACCAACGAGTCAGGCATAATGCTATGCCCTTAGCCCTGAGCGTTAGGAGGGAAGCCACTACTACCATCTTTACCAACTTTGGATTGACCCAGCCGGGGTTTGAACCCGCGACCTCCCGATCCGCAAGCTGACGCTCTACCACTTGATAATGATTGAAAAAAGTAAATGAAATGTTTTCCCGTTATATTTTATTGTTGTTGTTGTTCCCTCTGTTTTTTTCGGTGATGTTTGTGTCGTCGTAGTTTCACAGATATTCCCGTTGTTGCTGATAACCCAAAACCAATGGGTTTACTGTTTCTCTTGTTTGTTGTTGTTGTTGAAGTTATTGTATGTTTAGTTTATCCAATACTGTTGACTCTGTTGATTAGTTCAGTTTCAGTGTTCATGCAATCAAAAAAATTCATGTCATTATGAACCGGTCTGATCACAGTTGGTCAAATTTGCGTTTTTGTTTGTTTAAACAAGCAAATATTTGTAGTAAATGGCTTAGTCTGGATCTGGGAATGTCTTCCAGTTGACCTGAGGTGCTTTGGTGTTTCTACTCAACCGTAAATCTGGGGTCTTCCTTCGCCAAAATAGCCGAACGTTGCTTTAATGACCGTAACGGTCGTTGCGATGAATTTTGTATAAACAACCCCAGCCACCCCCCCCCCCCCTCCCTCGATAAAATAAATAAAAAAAAAAAACTTGTCCCAGGTTAGTGGTAACTGAGAAAAGGTGTAATTTAGTCTATTTAGGCGGCATGTTGGTCTAGATGTTCAGTCAAGCGAGAATCACCAAGTAACTGTACATTCCTGACAAGTTTAACGACTGGTGAATAATGACATTTACTGTGTATTTACACAACGCGGCCTGGATTCAGTTAAACGTACTTAGTAGCATGAACTTGAATATGGTGCAGTCAATCGTGTTAACCATGGATACTGAATTTAAATATAACCGTATTTTCGGGCCAATCATTTGTCGTCAATTCAATTGAATTCAACGTTTGTTAGCATAAACACGCACACAGAGCAATGCCGTACAAAATCGGGAGCATAAACTATATCGAATCAGAAGAAAATGGTGCAAAATATCAAATAACACCCACACACCCACCCACACCCACACACACACACGCACACACACGCCCCCCCCCCCCCCCCCCCCCCCGCTACACACACACGCACACACACGCACAAACAACGTCGAATTGACATTAGAAAATATCTCATGTTGGTCCATTTTCTCCGCACAATAAACCATTTTTAAGAGAAAGTAAGCATATTTTGTATAGTTTATATAAAAAATTGAATTGTGCATTTCAGAAATATGACACTATGTTTTGTATACTGAAGATAATTAAAACCGGAATTCATTTGCCTTTAACGACTGACACGTGCGGATAGAATGACCAGTTACCTGTATCGGAGAGTCATATCGTTCAAAGATTACCAAATTTCCATTGTTTCGGATGTATTTGTTATTCAAACAGAAAAAAAACAACATTTATTGGACAAACATCTTCGTATATTATTACCTTTTTGGAACATTGCTAAACTGTAATGATATTTTCGAATATATTTTGTTATTTATTTATCACAAACTTATAATTAATAATACTTTATAATTGCATCTTCGCAATAGATATTTTCCTGCAAATGGCCAATAAATGGCAATTTTGAAAGAATGATTATTTACAATATACTATGTTTAAACTTAGAAAAAACGCACACATGATTTCTTAATGAATTTTTCTGTTTAACAACAGTGTTAATGTTCAAAATCGCATTTACTTGAAATACAGTATGAGTTACGTAGATATTATGCCCACCTTTCCCCAAACAGGCTTAATATATTGGTATAATTATTTAATACCAGCAAACTGTCGGGTACCACCACGAGAAGTAGAATGAAATCTATATACAAAATTCATTATGTGATTTAAGATGACACCATGCAGGATTCGAACCACGCATGGCTTCGAGTAAGAGATGCTGGCCACTACAAGCTCAAACATACAAACAGATACGTCATTTCCTTTATATACAAATAAAAATACTCGTTTTACTTGACTGAATCGGTTAATCGGAATACCTCCACCGTTTTTGTGGCAAGAACAGTCCAAGAAGTTTTAACATTTTCAAGTTTGGGATGGGATGGGATTTGCTGGCATTTTTGCCGATACTGTGCAGCGACATTTCTATCATTATAGCACAGGGGCACTTATGAGATGCCCAGGGACTGAACCCGGCCGGTCCATTATACTGAAACTGACGAGTCAGGCGTAATGCTGTCCACTTTGCCCTGAGCGTTAGGAGGGAAGCCGCTACTACCAATTTTAAAGTCTTTGGTTTGACCCGGCCGGGGTTTAAACCCGCGACCTACTGATTTGCAAGCAGACGCTCTACCAATTGAGCTATTGCGGCCGGTTTTTCAAGTTTACTGCGATACTGACGCAACAGGTTTTATAGTGATATAAAACATCGGAAGATCATTGATAAAGAAGTAAAAAGGCATCAGGTGTGACGATTAATATACACTTAAAGTACGCAGCAATTACAGTTAAACTAAGCTTTCATTAAATCTTTATTTACAACATGTGTAGCAACTTGCCGGCATGGCCTTTAATGTCTAAAACAAATTATCCTATAGGCGGCGTGGCTGGCATGCCATTTTTAATAAACCAATAAAAGTCAGCGAATCTTATTTTTTCGGATAATGAAATGTCAAACCCAGTTCGTGCGTTTATTCTTTTGTCTGTCTGTATTGGCTATCTAACTTTGCAAAACCTTTTCAGTTTATAGTTGACAAACAAGCTCGCGATTATCAACAAGTTTGGTTGCGTTGGCCTTTGTGTAAAAGGACTACCAACGTTTGTAATTGCTGTATAACTACTTAAGATATAGGCTCATATTTGAATCGCTGCTGCGTAATGGTTTATCAAAAAACAAAACAACGAATGTAACTTTTATTAATTATACAAGTAATATTATAATTTAAATTAATATAATTATGCCGGTGCTTATAAGTTAAGTAAGATTAAAATCGGATATAAGAATGTGTGGAAATCGCCTTTGACCTGTCAATCATGTGTAATATACATTTTGTATTAATATTGTAGTGACTATTTTGTTTTACTAATGGTTGTATTGCTATAAATTTTGGAGATAAACTTATTTAAAAATGAAGTTATTTCTTTCAGTCAATTCCTCGAGGCTGTATTGCCGTCTATTCCATGAACCATTTTGCTACTGTAATTAGTTGTAAAGGGTTGTTTGCAAACAATCCAGGCGCTATAACAATTAAAATATGATGTAGATTTTGTCGACTGTCGCCTTTACAGTTGTGTAAACCTGCCAATCTGATCACCTCGGCCTTTATGCTATGCAAGAGACCTCTGACATAATAAGGCGCCATCTTGGATCTACTTTGTGTGTCTTAGTTTTAATACTGGGTATTTAATGTTGACTTTTCAATTTTCCGTAAATCATATAGATTGTATTGATAAAAAAAATCGTTGTTATTGCAAGATATACTCAACTAAATGATATATATACAATTTGTTACTTTCTCGCGAACGGACACTGTTTCATAACTCAGGCGACGCACTTTGGTGTATTCTAGAGCTATGTACGAGGTGTATTTTACGAACCATACGGAAATACCCGAAGTTTTACGATTGTAAACCTGCTTGACCTATAAATGTATGAAGCAGCGACGAGGTTGTTTTCAGGTGTGGCATTGTGCTACAATAGCTTAAATAATAATTATCGAAACGTTGTCCCCGATGTGAGGCAGCTACCTTCATTATAAAGATGGTTTGACTTTCTGTTTCAAGAATTACGTAATGTCGAAGCTGTCACAATACTTAAATCCGTATCAATGAAATAAAATTCAGTCGTATCACCACATTGTCGCCACATTTGTCGAATTAGCATTTAAATGGATTAGTTTTTTAGTATTTAAATTCAAATGAAAACACAAACGGGTGACCAACGAATGGATATCATTCCCATCTGTTCCATGGCTGTTTCTCGTTCGTTAAATCATTTCGTTGTTCGGCGATGTTCGTTCCACCCTGTACCATTGTTTGAACATCCGTTAGTTGCCCGGAAGATTTGTGTTGTAACCGTGTCTCGCCTATTTTTTCCTTTCGTGTACTTATCCAGCAAGCTTCCGGTAGGTCTCCGTTGATCTCCGGTGGACCAAACGTGCAGATTGATGGTTAACCGGGCGCTTACCGGAGGTAAACAGACAAAAACGTATGTCAACGGAGAAAAAAAAAACGTATATCAGCGTGCCAATAACCGTGCCATGAAACTAAAATTAATAAACGTTCCAACAGTAAAGGGAACAACATTATTTGACAGTTTTTTTTATTCATTTCATCATTTCAGTCATTAGATCTGTTGTATCTTTTCAGCATAATTTTGAATATACGTTCAATGTAAACATCAGCCATATACATTTTCCAGAAACAGTGCATATATTGGCTCGTTTGTGACGCAAAAATTTATAATAGAATGAAATGCGAATCGCTTTGTATATATGGTAATGATGTCACCAAGCCGCTTTAAAAATTGTTCAACAAGATTTTCTTCTTGACAGAAAATTGTGATTTGGTGCTGTTTTATGTCGCGTGCTTCTTGTATGCTCTTGCATGCTAATACATTATGACACTGTTGCATGCTTCTGGAAAAAAGCACGTTCATGACCGAAAAATCTTGTCAACACGAAAGTTCAACAAATAAACACACACGTCCGCCTCGATAGCCTTGAACATACCTTCGAAACCATGATAACACTGTTTTGACTATGATAAGCTCCTTTATCGTGGATTATATAAAACCAATTAAACCTTAATGCAAGCCCGGATGACATGAAACGAGCCGCAAGAAAAAGAATTATCAACCTAACATGTTGTCAAGCTGCTATAGTGTGACAAGGAAGTGAGCGAAGAAAGGTGAGTAAATAAATGGTCTGCGTTATCATTGTTTAGAATGATACTTGGTAAAACATAGTTAAATACTATCTTGTACTGGAATTATTGTTTTAAATGTTTACACGTGTCGGTTTGTTTAAGTTCTTCGTTCTAATTCCGTAAGTCAGTTTGGTCGCCATTTTAACCAATAGGATGCGGGTTTTTTTCGGGAAGTGGGGTAGGGATGTTTGGGTAGGGAGAGTGGAAAAGGGGTTGGGGGGAGGCGGTGGTGTCAATGGGCCAACCATATTTTTTGTACGTACACATGACCTTAACCGAATTACTGCGGATTTTAAATTAGCAAACATAACTTCGTTAATCGTTTTATAACAACTTTATTCATTGATTTTTTGGCAACAAACGTGCTTAGTTTAATAAATAAATATACATGTCTCTGATCTATATCATCGCGACAACTGTTAAACTGATAAAACATCTACCAAATTTTGTAAACAATTGGAAAAAGACCCAAATTGACTGTCAAAGCTGAAAATCCGTAACATTTTACCAAGCAACCGATGTATCTTTGTAACTGTAATACAGGAGGTAGACATAGTTCTGTCAAACTATGTAATAAATAGGTTTATAATAAATAACAACTCGATCATGGAATTGTACATTGTAAACTATTATCAATAATAACATCTTTTTTCTCTCCCGGCTGAATAACGTCAACTAAAAATTTAAATGGACAGTGTTTGTCAGGCAAATTTTGTCAACACATCTATTTATTACGGGAGGGTTTGCTTGATGTCTTTATTCTAGGGAGTCTGTGAATTCGCCGACATACAACACCTCCGCTCTTTGCTAATTCTTCTCAAGTTCTAGTCTGGATTGGGGTGAAACCCGTGAAAAGCTCTTCTAGCTTGAGATGCGGTGCACTGTTCTGTCTACCCTATTGTGTGGGGATTTTCTTAACCAAAACTAGGCGGCTTTTGCTATTATGATCAAACTTGTGCCGCTGCGATGTATTTCGAAATCCAACAAAATCAACAAACAGTGCAAAAATCAAATTCGATAATTAATGATTGCCCCTCTACTGGAAAAGGGTCAGTTAAAGCAGCAAACAGCAAGGTAGCCGACAAGAGTATCATTTTCCAGCGGTTTTCGGGCTGTAAGTTCTTCGTAAACCTGCAAGGTTGCATGTCCTTTGAGCAGATTTACTAATATTTTTCTTTGAAAGGGGATCAGAATAATGGTTTTGTGTACTCACAATTGCTCTAGCTGTCTGTAGCGGATGCGACAACAGTTTTAAATGAGTTGCTCGAAATAGAGCCTCAATCATAACATAGTGATTCTTTTGTTCGCTAACACGGACTGACAACCCAATTCATTTTGGTGTCGACCATACACACAACATTAAGACATTATCTCCTAGAAAGTTATGTTTAATGACACACTAGTGCTGTATACACACACGGTATAAACTTATCTGTTTTCAATTATGCAGTCAACTACAAGACACCAGGACAATATTTAGATTTGTACTGAAATTTTCATTTTATTACTTTTACCGTTGAAACAACGTCGCCAATTGTTTGTTGTCAGGGGCGTGCCTAGGCGACCTTTAAGAATACGCACTATTCCTCTATTCCTGGGGAGGGGGGATGGGGGGGTTCAGGGGCAGTCCGGGGGCGGGGGAATGCCCCTGACCCCCCCCGGATTTTTTTTCCTTAGAACGCCGTAGATGCATTCTGGGAAGAAACTCTGTCACAGTACAACGAGCAGGAAGGGACAGAAATACGTCAGGTAGGATTGCAGAAGTATTTGTAGAATTTGGAAAAGGGTTAAAGAACTCTAATTTAAAAAAAATGAAACAGCTAACAGTAACAACAAGTGCTAAACACAGGTTATGTAGGATTTTTATTTGCTTTTTGACGTTTTTATTTTTTCAATTTTTGGAAGCAACTGTACGCACGTGCGTAAGTGCGTAAGCCCAGGCACGCCCCTGGTTGTATAAGTAATCAAGGAGAGGAACATTATAAGCCACGCTTACCTTCAAATACTGTCTCTATTTGTATGTATATCTTTTCAATTTTTGTATATGTTGCAATGCTCATAGGACTTTGTCTTTCATATTCTTATTCATGATCACAACAATGTTACTTGTGCAGTGTGGCGGTCGTAAAAAATCTCCCCGTGCATGTAATCTATGTTGTCATTTAATTCATCCTATAAGGATTGTTACGTGTATTTCCTTTGATGGACATTGGACTTTGGTTCCTCAATTCCATCTCCGCATGAACAGGATGCTACAGCGATTTACTCTTCTCTGGACATTTATTTTTTCTTGATTCGAAAAGTTAATTTCATTTACTATTAACGTTTTCTTTAGATTTTCTAATCAAAATAATACCCATCTCTCTTCTAAACACTATGTGGACATTTTTTTCAATGACGTCACTGCTATCGTCATAACTTGTCAAACAAAACGTCGGCGCTTGGACACTTATTCAAATGGGCCAGTAGTCTTATAATTGCTTGCATTCGAGAAACCCATTAGGAACTGCGAGATTAGAGCTCTGTAAAACCGGTTTAAGCCCCCCAGTCGGTCGCTATTGCCGACTGACCGTTTCAATGCGGTAACAGTCGGGTTTGCAATTATTGTTAAATGACTAATCACAGATTTGTTCTCACATTTACATTTGGCGTGCATGTGGATACCTTGGTCTTGTGTCTTTTCAATTTTTGTATATGTTGCAATGCTCATAGGACTTTGTCTTATATATTCTTATTGTGTTTGTGTAAATGTATTGCAAAAACAGAAAGTGAGAATAATTATGTTTTAAACTAATGGTTTGTTGTCAGTTCTAATACGACTTTGATAATGTAATCTAGCTTCCCAGTTATGAAGCTAAAATATGTTTGGCAATTTAGATTCACGCCATTAATCTTGTCGACCCACAAGTGTGTTGCTTTTAATGAACTCAGACCCTCATTCCCACTCACCACATTTCGATTGACATTGATGCAACAGCATGGAATACTTATACGTTGACACCAGTATATATTTGCAAGCATGATTTCCAATATGGTCACATGTTCGTTAGGACGACAGTGGTTACAATAACAGCGAAACGTAGGAGCATCATATTCATAGCCCGTGACGTCAATCGATTATAGGCATCACTATATTATGACGCTTCACAGCTATCCAAATATGTAATTTGTGCTTTCGCGTTGTAAAGTAGTTCCGCGTATTTAATAAACAAACGTTTTTTTTCTTTTACAGATACATGTTCATAAAAAGCATGTAAGGTAAACTAACAAGAAAAGCATTGATGCGAAGCATCAAAGGGCGACGCAACATTGAAAAATAATATTTATTAGAAATTTAGATATGACTGATTTAAATTATTAATTAAACATTAAAATCACTGTAATAATTTAATTCTGGTATATAATTCTACTTATATGTACAACTACAATCCTAAAAAAGGGACAAACATGTCTTCATTAACATGTATAACCGTTAGATGTACATTGGTGTTTAGAAATTTAAAAAGTAAAAATACATCCTCTGCGTGAACATTTGTTATTGATCAATATTTTTTTGTCTGTTTAAATGTTTGTTTTTTTTTGTTATATTTAATGTAAAAACAAAGAAGAAAAAAGTCACAGAATTTTTTTTTAATTGCAATGGGATTCGATCTCTCGAGACCGTTAACATCAGGACAAGTCCATAACCACTGCACTATTCCATGATTGTCATCTGTGTGTGAGTAAAATTGATATTTTTCTTACATGTCACTACAGACCCTATCAATCTTTTTTTTAGAAATAGAGAAAATAATACATTTTAAACAAATAAACTATAGTTTTCATAAGTTTTATAAACATATTAAGGATTACGGACTCTGAAATGCATGTTAGAAATTGGTAATCGTCTTTACTTTTTCTTGTTAAGCATTCTATAAGACATAAAAATTAAGTTTAGACAACTTTTACCAGCTTAAACATGAGATATGCAAATTTTAAGATTGTACCGCTCGTTTCGGATATGACCTGAAAAGTGACAACTGACTACACAAAATCCTCTATAATTTTGCCAAATGAATAAATAAATGAATTATTTGGATTTATTCTATAAGAAAATAGGCAAAATGGATTTTTTATGAACAACATCCTAAAACACAAGTGATTTTTTTCTGTTTATTTTCAAATGTGTGATTTTCCAGCTAAAAATTTCTATAAACAATTATCATAGTTATTTCACAACATACTGGTTTATGACTATGGTGTCAAGTTTCAGGGGAGTTAATCAAATATGTAGAAAATATTTAGCTTTCTTTACAAGCATAAACTTACGCCTTTTTTAAAACTTAAACAATGAAATTATTTGGAAAAAAAAGCTAGAAACTTATTTCCTCTTAAATTTTAAATGCTAACAATAACAGGAGTATTGTCAGAGAATGTGACAAATGGTCCCTGCTGCAGCTTTGATGCAGGATAATTGGATATAACTTAAAAAAGTCATAAAATCAAGAGTTCCTGTGCACTGCATTTAGTAAATTACTGTGTTCTTTTTTTCTGAAAGAAATAAGCTAGGTTAGGCACTTAAGTATCAAGTGTTCTTTTAGTGTTTGTAACGCGAGGTTGTCCTTCACTATTTTTAGATGTAAAGGTAGAATGCAGTCCATCTTCTCCATCTTGTGTGTATATTATCCTGAGATGTTCCAGGTTGAGTCCAGATGATGTTATATGTTCTTCTGTTGGCAGTTTACAGACACTACTGGCTACCAGACATGTCAATGATTGAAGATTTAAGAGCATCTGGAAATAATGTGCATGAATGCTGGAAGAGTTTCACCAAAGTGTGCACATCTTCCACAGCATCATGTGCATTGTACTGAATTCACAAAATATCACGTGCCAGACCTTTCTGTTTGTAGCTACCTCTGTTAACGTATGTCTTACGAAACAAGGATAATGAATCCACATAACCAGCAACACTGGCAAAAAGTCGTCCAACTTGTTAATATTTGACACTGCTGACAGAAGGATAGAGAAGTCAAACTTCCTGCTATTGTGTGCCACTTACACAACTTTCAAACCTTTTCAGCCACTTAACAAACTTGTCAACAGCATATTGTCTACTAACAGTTTCTACTGTAGCCCCACTTACATACGTAACACCATCTGCCACACTTTTTTCTGTTGTCTGTTGCACTCCATGCAAACTAGGTTTCTTTAGCAGCACATACGTGGAAAACTCACTACCACTATCTTCCTTTCTGGCAGCCATCTGTGTTATATGTGGCTTTCTTCCATTATGAACTGAAAGCATAAATAAAATTCATATCTTAAATAACACACACACACAAAAATCATAATTGTCATCTCAGTCAGACAAGTTGTCTATTTACAGATGCTGGTAGAAAATTATGAGATGAATTCTTTTTTTTACTGAACCATATTAATCAAAGTCCTACAATTTATATTGAAGAGATGTTTAAAAATGTTGTAAACAAAGCCAATAAACCATGTCTTTGATTTAAAAACTCAATGTATGCTAATATACTTACTGAGATCTGATTTTCTCAATGGACTTCCCTGCCCGTCTCTACATCTTTTTCAGATTGGCGTTGCTAATAGTTGGCATGTTAAGTGCCGCTAACATGTGGTTTTCTTTTTGTGGACCTCCCAGACTGTCAATCATAGCTGTAAAAGAAAAGAACTGATAAGCTTGGTATCTGGGACTAACAATTCTGTTTTATTTGTAAGCATAACAGTAAAAAAAGGCTGGGTGGTGGATGCTGTACACCTATAAAACAATATTTTATTGTTAAATTAATTGGCACAATAGTGTTTGGCTGATCCAGAAGATTGTGAAAAAAGTAAGAGGACCTACTCGCCACTGAGGCCCAGTTGTACAAGTGAATTCAATGTATACATGTCAAATAATATTGTATACCAATGCAAACATGTTTATTTTGTTTTAACCAAAAAAAAAAAAATGAGAAAAATACTGACTCACATATTGGTACGAAATGTTTTGGGTACTAAACTGGAGTTTTATTTCAATGGCCAGGTATCAAAAAAATCAATAACTAACATAATCAATTGGATTGCAGATGCTCTATGCATCTGTTATGCAAATCAATTCTTACCTGTTCCAAGCTTTGTATTCAAGGCAGAACTTCATCTGACCATCTTTCCATATGCCATAGTGTTCACATGTCTACAGTCCCTATTTAAACATTTAATATATAAATAACCCCCAATGCTTTCTTTAGTTCCCCAATGACACAGTGGAATCGACCTGAGTCTACATAAAGTACACAATTTTAAGTCCTTCAACCAACACGGAGAATTCGACCATTCTGCGTCCTATTTTCCAACTTTCATTCTCCTTGGGCGAACTTTCAATGTCCACATAATTAAAACACGGTCACTCACAATATAAGTATGATCTTGTTTTTCATTAATTTCCTTTTTGACAGTGCTTTTGGGACATGATTTGCTCAATCGAAATAACACGGAAAATTACGAATTTCCAGAGTCCGTAGTCTTTTATACAAAGAACAACTTTACATATAACAACAATAATTCTGCCTAATCGCTATAGTTTAATATAAAAAGAACGCCATTTACCGAAATAGGACCCGTACGTTGGGAATGTGTAAATCGAGGAACTTCCGGAATTCGGAACGCCTTGTCCATTTTCCCCCGACCATTATCTAGCTAGAACGAAAATGTCCGAGGACATCCGCTCGCATGTTCAAAATTTTTCAGCACTCTATATATAGGCGGCTCCTGCGCGCCGCCAAAGGAGCGCGCCGCCAATGAGTGTATAAGGAATCACTGTTTCTTGTGTGTGTAAAAGGTTTGTCAGCAATTTTTGAAAGACGTTCATGTCCAAAAGCCCTTGAGCGCATTTATACTATCTGATCGTTCAGTCTGTTATTGACACATTGGTGTGATGGGTGTGTGACAAACGGGGTTAAAATGTTACAGATGAGAGGCAATATTGAGCTATAAGCGGTAAACATCCCCGAGACATAAGAGCGGCCATCCATATCAAAAAATATACATTTACTTTTTATTTAGGAACGCAAGCCGGTCTCAGCAAGTAAATAAGTAGATTCGTTCAGTTGCTATAGTTACTGAACCATGGCAAAAAAAAAAACAACGTCGAATTAATCTTATCGTTCTAGCTGTTTCTAATGCAAAGCTGGCAGATAATAGGACAACGAAATGATGTTATAAAAGTTTTACAAAACGAATGCCGAAACAGAACAGAACAAAAGACCGCCCCCCCCCCCACACACACACACACACAATGTATAAAGTATATTCATGACATATACAAAGTCATCACTCACAATGCCAGTTTTTCTGCAGTGTAAATTCAAATGGTATCTCATTGACCAAATAAAAACAACAACAAAGAAAACAACAACAACAAACAAAACAACAACAACAAACAAAGCAAAAAACAACACAAATAACTACAACAACAAACTTAATAAATATCAAATTTTAAATAGAATCGTTAAACAATGTTTAATTCTTTTCTAGAAAATATCATTTGCTTTGTCTGCTCGCCAGTGCCCATGTCACAGAGACTGAACTTAGCTAAGGAGATTTTGAACACTTTTTGAATCGCAAAACATTACAAATCATGACATAAATCTTACTAAATGTTCACTTACTAAATGCTAAAATCGACCAATCGGAATTTGCATGACCCAGGGTAGTGCGTTAATCTTTTAGCATCATGCTAAAACCGACCAATCGGAATTTGCATGACCCAGGGTAGTGCATTAATATTTTAGCATCATGCTAAAACCGACCAATCGGAATTTGCATGACCCAGGGTAGTGCATTAATCTTTTAGCATCATGCTAAAACCGACCAATCGGAATTTGCATGACCCAGGGTAGTGCATTAATCTTTTAGCATCATGCTAAAACCGACCAATCGGAATTTGCATGACCCAGGGTAGTGCATTGATCTTTTAGCATCATGCTAAAACCGACCAATCGGAATTTGCATGACCCAGGGTAGTGCATTAATCTTTTAGCATCATGCTAAAACCGACCAATCGGAATTTGCATGACCCTGGTTAGTGCATTAATCTTTTAGCATCATGCTAAAACCGACCAATCGGAATTTGCATGACCCTGTGTAGTGCATTAATCTTTTAGCATCATGCTAAAACCGACCAATCGGAATTTGCATGACCCAGGGTAGTGCATTAATCTTTTAGCATCATGCTAAAACCGACCAATCGGAATTTGCATGACCCAGGGTAGTGCATTAATCTTTTAGCATCATGCTAAAACCGACCAATCGGAATTTGCATGACCCAGGGTAGTGCATTAATCTTTTAGCATCATGCTAAAACCGACCAATCGGAATTTGCAAGACCCTGGGTAGTGCAACTCTTATTTAGCCTCATTCTTAAACGAACCAATCGTATTTTACACGACCCTGGGTCATGCAATATAGTCCACCATCATGCTGAAACGACCAATCGGAATTTGCGTGACCCTGTATCATGCATTTTATTTCCAGACTCATGCTAAAAGATTTAGACTGATACTTAAATTGCATTTGTCTGATGCAGGGTCGAGCAACTCCACACCAAAAGGTCGAAAGTATCTTTAAGCCTGTTGCAGGATAATACTCATGGTTTTAGCATGAGTCTAAAAAAAACAATTGTCATGACCCTGTATCATGCTAAAAGTTTAAGCATGATGCTGAATGTTTTAGCATGATACAGGGTCATGCAATAAAGACCCTAAGTGTACGCCATAAGTTTTATTTGTGTAAAGGATGCTGGGGTCGTAGTAGTACTGCGATGAGTTTAGTATAATAGTTTCATACTTAACATATATACAGTGCAGAGCTGATAATTGACTAAGGACAAATATTTGTGAAACGTTGTGGTAAGTTTTATATTTTATTGGCCTAAAGGCATTCAATTTAGCCATGATGTTAATACGTCTTGTTTTAACGTGATTTATCACAGCCAGGTCAAATTTGAAATTCTATTTTATTTTTTATATTTTGCAAAACGGCATGTTAAAGCTGGCATCCAAAAGTTTGCCTACATCAAATACACGTACCAATCTAACCACACGCTTTGGGAAATATGGGCTTAATTTTTGTAAAAACCCAATCTGTAGTCATAAATAATACGATTTTGAAAACTAACTGAAATGTTAGACAGAACTTATCGCGAAAGAAAATCGCTCTGAATGTGTATTCTTTCAAATGTATCAGAAGCTAGGTCTCTGCTAAAAAATAAGATATCGACGTCAGAGCGGATTACCCGGATGACCATATAACGTGATCTCAAAAGTAAATGTTGACGTGGTTTTCTAAGTCTAAAAATAGATATCTCTTCAACGTGGCTCGGAAGTCTGTCGAAACAATGAATGAACGAGCTTCATCATTGGACTGAAATCTTCATCGGATTATGAAGCGACTTATGAAATATCATTATCAGAATTGGCGAAAAGTAAACTAAATATCCCACGGGCAATGAATGAAAGTAACGGAATGGATCGGTCGTGGCTTTCATTCAAAATAGTGGGTTGTATTTAGGCTGGGAGAAGGAAACACGTTGCAACGGGTTTTCATATATACATTTTGCCAATTTTGATTCAACTTGCTAATTAATCTGAAAATTATGGTCGCGGAAAAATATGTGTATGTGTCAATCAGGATTAGTTCACTAATTGGCTTAACCGTGATGCAATAATATACACACATATGAAGTGCAGATGTCCCGTACCATGCGTTAGGTACATACGTTTACAACATATTACGTAGACGTTTTTTTTGGATCGGTTTTATTACATTAGACCTTCCATATTTAAATATAACCAGTGATTGTCCACCCAGAATGTGAAGAGTTTACTAAATTTAGCCAAATACTTAAAGCCCGCTTTGTCCGTTAGAAACAGTATTGTTGTTTAACACTCTCATATATATATTACGTTTATTGCTATATACTCAACGATATTTTGTCACGCATTGTCTATATGCGTGCACAGTTGTGAATTTGATTCTTCTGTTTTCTTTCCATTTTGCTTGCACATGAATTATTATGTACCAATGTGTTTTGTAAGATGATGTACCTTAGTTGTACAAATCTGAAATAAACCGTTTGTTCGTTCGTCCGTTAAACTGTAGTCATCGATCTAGCATCTTTAAAGGGCGTTGTTAACGTTTTGATTTAATATACACTTACAACTGGAATTCTAATGAGAGACATTAATGAATAATCACAACTGAATAATCTTACATGCAAGTAGTTCCTTTCATTTGTTTTACTCGTGTTTTTTATGCTTCTGGTCTTTGGCGTGTATATTGACTATTCTGCCTTTATTGTGATACCCAGAATAATGATCATGAACAAACACATCCAATTTCTTTTTCTTAAATAAAATACCTCTATAAGTATTTAAATGGATTTTAAGCTAATATTTATACTAAAGTAAGTAATTTCACTGTTTGTAATTCCGATATCTACAAAAGACCAGGAGATAACGTCCAAGAGTTCCAACTAAAAGAACCGACCTTCTGTTCGGAATACCTCGGATATTAACAAATAAGGGAGACAATTTCCATTTCCCCTATGTACGCCATTGGCCTTTTACTTTGATTATCATTTTCTGTCATGTCGATTGTATCTTTAACGTAAAATTAAGGATAGGATGGGATTAGCCGGCATTTTTGCAGATACTGAGCAGCGAAATTTCTATCATTATAGCACAGGGACACTTATGAGGTGCCCAGGGACTGAACCCGGCCATTCCATTATACTGAAACCGACGTGTCAGGCGTAATGCTGTACTCTTAGCCCTGAGCGTTAGGAGGGAAGCCACTATTTCCAACTTTAAAGTCTTTGGTTTGAACCAACGACCTCCCGTTCCGCAAGCCGACGCTCTACCACCCGAGCTATTGCGGCCGGTCTTAAAATAAAAGTCGTGACCTTAAGCAGTAGCAATAATTAAAATATAGTAATCCACTATGAACAAACATTTTGTACTCTACTCACGGTACATTTTTTTTAAAATTCATGTATATTAAATAAGTGAAAGAAAGAATTCACAAAATATGAGTTTGTATTGTGTTTGATATTAATCTGTTAATCCCAGTCTTTTTAAACTATTTTGAGGAAGGTACAATTTCGACACCACGAAAAAAGATGCTTACATTAAAAATAAATTAAATACTTGCTGGTGTTGCATTGTCACTACATGTCTATATATATTAAATGATTTATGTAGATGTTACTAGAAGAAGAAACCTCGAGTCCAATATCAACAAAACACCATCGCGACAAAGGTCAATTTAACTTTTCGTGTTCACCATCGCGACAAATGTCAATTTAACTTTTCGTGTTAAGTTTTATAGTCCGGGGGTGCCTGAGGCGTAGTGGTAGAGTCGCCTTTTTGTAACTCCTCTGACTGCCGATCCTCTCACCGCGTGGGTTCGAGTCCTGTTCTGGGCGATGAACTTAATGTGAGAACATCTTCCAGCTGACTTGCGGTGCGCCGGTGGTTCTACCCGGACATGTGCCTAGAGTCTTCCTCCACCAAGAAGCTGGACTTTGCTACAATGATCATAAATGGTCGCTGCAATGTATTTCAAAACAAAAGTTTGACTCCACTCGTCTGAAGTCGGGTGAAGAGCCGGTCGCACTTGTTCGCATCAGTCTATTGGTTATGTACCGTATTTCTTATTTTTATGTTTACCACTGATGTAAATATGGAAAACAGAATGTTTATGGCTGTTGCTGTTTACATTTTCTGTCACACATCGCAAAGCGTCACCGGAGATAAGATGGGTAAACACTTGTAACCATTAACGTACATTTGTCACCTGTTTTTGTTAAACACATCCACACAATAAACCTTCTGATAACGTTGTTTTAAAGCTATATGGTTCTGATGTTGTTGGGTGGTGTTTTTTCGGCGTAGCTGTCTAACCTCACTTTTGACCTACTTACAAATGCTGACTCAAGGCTAGCCTGAATGAATATCAGAGCAATTCCCATTGGTAGAAATTCCTAATAGCATCATATACCGTAGTGTTTCTAATAAACGTCCTCGGGGTGGCGATATATAGTTATTTACACAGGTATTTAAGTCATAAACAAGTCTATATCAATGAGTGACATTAATGAATAGTCTCCCCTGAATAACCCCTAAATGCAATTAGGTCCTTTCATTTGTTTTACTCGGTTTTTATGCTTGTTCTTTTTGGAGTGTATGTTGATTTCTTTGACTTTCAAGTTAACCATCATCAATAAACACTTCCATTTTTTTTTAAATAACAAATCTCTATAAGTATTTAAATGGATTTTAAGCTTATATTTGTGCAAAAGAAATTTCACCGTTTGTAAGTGCAAAATCTACAAAAGAACGGGCGATAAAGTCCAAGAATTCCGACTATAAAGGACCTACCTACTCTTTGGAATACCTCGGATATTAACAAACAAGGGAGATAATTTCCAGTTTACCAATGTACCCCATTTCCTACAGTATTATTGTATATAGTGTATAAAATGTCACTTGATCCTACATTTGTTTAAGCATCATCTCTGTCATATGCCGCAAAGCAGACCGTTCACTTCCGACACGATCTAACTACTTTGTAACTTTAAGTGCCTATTACGTGAGAATTATGAGGCGCAGATGGAGCGAGCGACTAGTTTAAAAATGTACACCATTTTCATGCCATTCTTCTCACAAATTTATATTCAATAGAAACATAAACACGATAAAATTGTGTAAGTTAATGCTTCACATACGCCGCATAGCCTTTTAAAAGAAATTTCTTGTTTTTTCTTTTTTTTAATCCGACGCCGTTTGTCTTTTTAAAGGCATTTCTTGTTTTTACTTTTTAAGATTATCTTATATTAAGCAACATAATAATTGATACAATAAATGTGCAGTTGTAACATATTCGATACTTATACGATAATGATGAACTATCCATACGGATGTTTTGTTTTAAAGTAGCACGGACACAGTAGATCTAAAATCGGAATTTCTTTTATTTTTTGCTTGAAGAATATTCATTTATGTTGCCTTGGGAGAATCATACGCGACAGAATGCAGTTGGTGCTATGTAAAGCATAAAGAGTTTTTTATTCTACCAACTGAAAAATAACACGTAAAACTTGGGTGTTTAAGAAAACATGTTCACGAACTAAACAATGTCATAATTGTGAACTCTGATAATAACATTTTTATTGTGGTCAAACAGTACTAATAGGTTTACCTAATTAACTTAATTGTTTGCGTTAAATTACCTAATGCAAACTAGACCAACTGTGATTTGACTAGCGCATCAACCTTGCATTTGCCCTTCGGTTTAAAATGTTACGTACATATCATTATAATTATATACCAAGAATATATGTGTATTCTTTTCGTGCATGGGTTGTAAAGACAGGACCTTGCACGCCTTTATATGTCAAAATTTCATGTCTTGTATGTATATGTTTCAAGAAAGGAAATAAAGTTTATAAAACATACATAGACACATGCGCACTCACGCACGCACTCAAGCACACACACACTTAAAAACAACACTTTGCATTAAAGATACACACAGTGTCCTGAGTATGATATCCTTGCTCATAAGACTGATATCCATCAATATACCCAGAGCCTTCTTAAACCGAAAACGCTTACAACCACTTCAAGTTTTCTTCTACACACGTACGTGCATTGGCTGAGGTAACTCTGTTATCTGTTGTATCCATTCATACACAGCTTTATGTCTATACTTTGTAACACCATCATCAGATACAGGAAAGTATATATTTTTCCAATCAATACACATCGGCTTTTAATAACATTGCACAACCACCACTAAATTGGACTAAATATAATTCTTATTGCGCTATTATTGCTTTTCATGTTTCCAGTTTTATTTCAAACCAATAAGCTCAAAGACTCATTTGGCAAGCATATACAATGAATACAACACACAATGTACACATGATGAAACAACAACAAAAAACATCAACAGCAACAACAAATTATGACAACTAGTGCCTGACAAATTTATATACATTGCAAAACTGTTTTGATACAATTAAACAACTGCCCAAGATATCCTAGTCTCAAAAGCTTAATATTGTACAGTTACAAGAGTACTGCACTATTATGAGATAAATTGATCTATTGTTAAGTCTTGCTGCACTTTAGATAAAGTAATGCACAATTGTTATACTTATTGTAGCAGTCATAACAAGCAGTAAACGTGATACAAGTATGTATTACACTTCTACATCCGTGTGATGGTAGAAACTTATGATTATATTTTTTTCAAAATTTATGTAACATTATTTAATAGCAATGCTACTGAACAGCAGAAACCTTGATCACCGTTATTGAAAGAGACTCTTATCAATGCAGTACTTACTATTTTTGTGTGTATTATTTTTCAGCCCTAACCCTCCTAAACCTACATCATTGCCAGGCAAAGTATGATACAGACTAAAATCTCTTGTCAAACACCCAAAAGGTGCTAAAAACCTGAGTGGGACAGTTTGGAGTTTTTTTCATAGAACAGAACAGAACATATTTTTATTCAGATTTGTACTCATGTACATCATCGTATTATAAATACAATATACAAATATAGTATCCGATTTAGTTATTAATATGGAAGCGAAGAAATAATAATGGCAATATATTAAGCTTTGTATGTGATAGTTGCATTATAAAAGAATAAAAGAAACAACATTAGAGAATGAACTTTATGCATTATTAACGCTTATGTTCCTTCTTACTAAGGTTTTTTTTTCATACAAAAGTGGGACCGGTAGCAAAATCGGTAGAGCGTCGGTTCCAGGTACGGGAGGCCCCGGATTCGATCCGGGGCTGAGACATACCAAAGTCGTAAAAAATGGTAGTACAGATGGAAATGAATCAATTAGTTCGTCTATTTGCTATTATGAATCGATCTATATTTCTGTTAAAATTATTACAAATTAGAGATGCTTACACCATCATGTATAAATCACACCCTCATCACACACTACACCGCCATCTAAAGTAAATTATGACAATGACAACACAAAACTCTTGATTGATTATGCTGTTAAGAAAGCTGATGCTACATTACTGTTAAATGGAGGGGAAAAGTTTCATTTGTAGTTGATGTACTGGGGAAAAACTATCTGACTTCACCTTTAAAGCGGATTCAACACAAGTGGTCTAAGCGTTGTATTCCTGCGCAAAGCTGCGTCCAGTGTGCTTTACAGAGTCGAGTCTATGTATACATTGATGTGAAGATTTTGAAATGCAGCCTATGCAGCTTTTTGTCTGGGTCCTTACAGTTTATGTTCTTTATTTACAAGGACACATCACTCAAAATGAACTCTTTTGGTGAAGCCTGCAGCTCGTATCCATTTACAACATCCCGGCCTTTTCCGTATGCGTTATTTCTGAAGGTAATTAAGCCTTGGTTTTCAGGTAGATCTAGGGACGTCTGATAAAACGAGCGAATCAGTGCAGTAATCACGTGTTCCATCACCCATCCATTTAATTATGTTTTCTTAAGATACGGTGTGCAACTGCTTCAATTTAATCATGGTCCTGGCATATTTAATCGACTGGCCAACAGACAGGTTGACAACACAAAGGCTATACGAACGATTTAATCAAATACTCCACATTGAAACGAATGTGAGTTAAGAACAAGATAACATTCAGTTGATTACATAGTACATGGAGTTTTTTTGGTATCGTAGCCTTTTTAAAGCTGTACAGATCACGTCAGGCTATACATTAATCTTGCTAACAGCCTGATGTTATCTGCCCTGCTTTACTGTTTGTCGTCAGGTTCTACAAATTCACAAATATGACAATATAAACCTTTAATATTGGAACAATCATTGAAATAAGAAAAAAACAGCAGGGTTTGATTTATTTATTTCGTTTTTATTAAAAAAATCAAAATGAAAGATAAAAAACAATAACAGCAGAATCCGAGGCTCTAACCCGGGGCCTCAATTAGAGACATTAGTGGATAGTCTCCCCTGAATAATCCATAAATGCAAGTAGGTCCTTTCATTTGAATTAATTTGTTTAAATGCTTGTGCTCTTTGGAGTGTATGTTGACTTTTCTGCCTTTCGTGTGATTCTCAGGTTAACCATCATCAATAAACATTTCCATTATATTTTTTTTAAATAACATATCTCTATAAGTATTTAAATTAATTTTAAGCTTATATTTATGCAACAGTAAGAAATTTCACTGTAACTGCAATATGTACAAAAGAACAGGCGTTAAAGTCCAAGAATTCCAAATACAAAGGACCTGCTTACTGTTTGGAATACCTCGGATATTAACAAACAAGGGAGACAATTTTCATTTTACCAATGTACCCAATTATGAGGGCCTCATAATCTCGGCACATTTACTTTCAGAAATAGACCTTGGGTTTGATATGGAACTAGGAGTAGCTCCGACAAGATGGCAGCCTAATCCAACTTTCTTTATAGTCAGCATTTTGACACAACACGATGTAAAATGATGCTCAAGCATGTATAGACCAACTCTGTATATAGAAAAGAAACAATGAAAGAGAGAGGAAAAGCGATATAAAGAAAGTGATATATTTAAAGTAAGCTATTTTACGTCTTCGCCATAAACCATGTATAACAATTACAAAATATATAAATAACTGCAACTGTATCTAATGTTTGTCATGTAAGATAAAACACCTCCATGGTACACATAGTTTATATGATGCAATTTAGGACGTAAATACGAGTTTAGAGTATCATACATAAATATAAATGCTAGTTTTGGCAACATTACGGGCCTTTCAGTACCGATTCAATTCGTGTAGCCTTGATCTGAGCTGGGGCTGAACATTTGTGTTTAACTGTTGAAGATAATGTTTTTATTCAAAACAAGACGTTATTACAAATTTGCAACTTCAATAAGTATGCAAGAGTTATAAGTTCGATGTATGTAGGCCGAAGCACGTGCCGAGAATCCTGGTGTATTCATACATTTACCTTTGATGCGGCGAATGACAGATTACATAAATGTCGCCATTTATAAACATTTATGTTGATACCTTGACAAATGGATCAGCATTTATTGTTTGTTAAATGACTGTCCGAGAAATTACATTTCACCATTTACCTTGATACCAACACAGTTAAGTTTGATCATGAACAGGTTATAAAACTACTTGAAAACTGAAAACCAATGGTCTGGACGTTATAACTGTATTGGGCGTAAAGTTTTACTAAAATTGTCACAGAAATTGCATTTTTGAAGTGTGTTTTTTTCATATTGAATTTTTGCGGGGTATGTAAACTGACAGACAGGACAATTAGACCTTCGTATTTAGTCAATTCACCTTTCCGCGAGTCTAAAAATAGAGTTTAAGCTCTGCCCTCTTGCCCACAAACAACCTGGTTTAATGTGACAGATCTTACAGATTATCTTACAGATCCGCGAAAATATTTTTAATTTGATATCTCCCAAATGCAAAGAGCTTTTGATGGAGATGTTTATATGAAGATTAAGACAGTTTCACCCAATGATGCATTCATGACTAAAAATTATGAAAGAAATTTGTTGCTGGCTACAGCGAGATTTTACCTTTCGATACAGAAGTGGACAAGCCTCATCCAATAAACTAAATTAAGATGCAAACAGAGAAGCGATTACAGCAACATACGATTCCATGCAAACCACAAACAACAAACAACCCTGTTGCTATTAAATTGAGCCAAATGCTCAAACAGATTTAAACTGATCGCTTGTCAAAATCATTGTTTGTGGGACAATGTGTAAGTGAGAATCAGCATAACGCAGGTAAAGTGTCAATCAACGCGATGTGATTGGCTAATTCCATGCTAATACACAATGTGTAACATCTATTTTTAGATCTCGCGGAAAGGTAAATTGTTTCTACGACCACTATTGGCCATCATCCGTTAGTGGCCGTTGCAGGTGTATATGCTGTTCTACAGACCTAGACCATGACCTACTTTCCGGCATGTACTGAGTTGAAATAGTTTATTGTGGTCGTTCTACCCGTTCTATGTTACATTGTCTTCAGGAAAACTGTCTTTTTAGTGCTTTTCAACAACAATGACAGCTCGTCTCTCGTTGACTTGTTTGGGCTAGTCTATTAGTATTACTGAAAGTTTTTTAGTGGCGCATGCTTTTGCCGAAACATCTTCATTTTTTCTTTACAAAAGGATCATGGGTTGAGTTAAATAAACAAACATTACTTCAATATGAACACGTGTTTGTTTGGCTATAAATATATACTGCTACAGCCTGACAACACTAAACTGTCAGTCATTACTGCCTGTCATTGTCCTCATGGAGTGAGGCTGTCATCGACATAAAGGTTAAAACTTAAAGGCGGTATACTGACAGTTTGCCTGTACCAAATATATGTAACAATATCTGACCTTTATTTGGGTTAATTTGTGCGTAATTTCTGCAGAAACAATCATACTTTAGTCTAAGCTATAGCGATTTTCAACAGTATCTCAATAGACCATTTCAAACATCTAGCGCGCATGCGCCGATTTATATCTCGCGCTACGAGACTTGACCCGTTTTCTCGAGATTTTCAAAACCGGTGGCTCTTGCGCAAAGGATAACATTTGTGTCCGTACCAAAAAAGTCTATTGTGATTCAGTAGGTCGTTTTGTTGATAAGACGCTTGCATGTTTTGTTTGACGTCATACGACGTAAACCAATCGAACAGTTCGTTACAGAAACTGGCGGATGTACTTTAACCATAAAAGGTGATGGTTAACAACGCCGTTCGTTTGACATTGATGATAGCAACAACCACCCATTTATATAATTTGTATAAATGACAAAATATGATCAAAACTATACATTTTCTGAAAGTGTTACTCATGCCAATTAAAAAAAAAAATATAGGTTTCTCATGTAGATGTATAACATAATTGTTTTGATGGACCAGAAAATACAAAAAAAAATCAACCTTCGAAAAAAGGTCAGTTTTTAAGTTCAAGGAAATTCTGACCTCATATATTATCTAACCAAATAAAGATACAAGAAACACAAACTACTGTTCTGTTAACTAGTCAGCTATATACACATTAATTTTAACTGTACCTGAACATTTTCAAAGAGGTATTCTTGTCTGACAGTAACGTGTACATTGTTCACGCACTTATAACATGGAGTCGCTAATTACATCATTGTGATTTTAATTTCTTCAAGGTTGTAAAAAAATAAATGCGGTGTTATTTCTTTCTCTGGGCTCTCTGGCTAACACTGCAACATCAAAGAAAATTCTGGGAAACAATCGACAGTCACTATCATTTGAAGTCGCCGAAAAGAAATATTTTTGTTTCAAATTGACCGACCCATTATTTCTCTAATACCGTGTAACATGATATCGATCGATAATTGTCTTCAAGCTGCCATTTAGAAGATAGAGAGGGTGTGAACGTTGGGTACTGTTGAGAGATTCAAAATGATAAGTACACGTGAACGGCGTGTGCTATGAAAATATGCAACGTTATTGACGATTTACCTTCGCGGCCAGGATCGTGCCTGGGCGACTTTTGAGTATACGCACTATTCCTAGGGAGTTCGGGGGCGTGCCCCCCCCCCCCCATCCGGTTTTTTCCATAGAACGCCATAGATGCATTCGGGGGGGGGGGGGGGGGGGGGAAGTGGCGGGTACTCTCACTGTCTAGAACAAAGAATTGTCTTAGAAGCAGGAAGAGACAGAAATACGTCAAGTTGGATTGTTGAAGATTGTGTAGAATTAGAAAAATGTTTAAATTACATGGATTTAAATAATAAAGAGAATTAACTGGTAGTGCCTAAATATAAGTTCAAAAGGAGTTAGAGGGGGGGGGGGCGGGGGGGGGGGGGACTGTACTATTAGTAATATTTCAGACTGCGCATGTTTTTACTTATATAAATATCCTTACAAACTTCTTTAGTCCATCGAATGTTCATAAATATGCGAGCTATTGAAATAATACATTTGCAATAAACACGAGATGAAAATATACATTAGATTGTGTTCCTTGAAATCCCCACATCCACGTTTCCTCTTCCTTAACGAAAAAATAGTGGGGTTGGGAAAGGGTGCACCATTGTGGGTACTGCTAAATATAACGCTAGGTCCTTTTATGAGCCAAAAAAGATATTGTAGACCTTAGTGTTTTGTCCTTTTTTTTGTCCTCGCGTAAGGCAATGCATATTGCTCTTTAAATGGTGAAGGTCATAAACCACACGACTGCCATATGGTGACAGTTTCAAACACAGCTGCATAGCGGATGCATGTGTTCTTACTGTGTTCTTGCGAAGGGGAAAAGACGCCAAAACACGGTCACACTTCCTGTCCACTAGACAAACAAGGTGTCATAAAACTGCCAATTAGCTTAATTAGTTGGGGTGTCCGCTCATGTCTTAAAATTAGGGATTAGAGTTATAATTAGAGTAGAACTTTATGATGGTATGAAAGGGATCCACGCGCATAGAGAAACATAATATGAATTTACAAAACGATATATTTTAAATTAATACATTATTATCTTTAAATGGGTACAAAAACTAAGTACCCGGTAGGGCCCACTTTAGACCACATTTTGGCACAGAACATTTAAGCCATGAATGGGAAAATAAGCCGTAGCCAGGCGTGTTGACCCTCATTCAAATAGTTGCAAATCAAGTAAAGTCAAAAATTGTATGCAGATTTTTAATCGCGGTCCACGAATTCCTATTAATCATATAAACGCAATAGCGCATTATGGGGCCGATGCATTAAGAAATAGGGATTTTGACACCATTGTCCAAATTAACAACATTATTCATTTTAAGATATATAACAATTAAGATTAGAAGCATAAGAAAATTTGCTTGATGATGCAAATGACGGTGCTGCTGCTGCTGCTACTGCTGCTTCTGCTGATAATGATGACGGTGATACCGATGCTGTTTATGATTATTATGTAAATGGTAAAAACGGTTACGGTGATGCCAATGACGATTATGATGTAGATCGTGATGGCGGTGATGCTGCTGCTGATGATTAAAGGTGATTATACAGGTAATATGGGATCATGATGATGATCATGTGTGGCCAGGTAATTTAATGGCGGTAATGTTTATAATTTCTTTAATATTTAACATGTAAATGGACGTGATATAAGTTCGTTTTTTACGGTTGTTTTATTTATCTGCCAATTGATGATTGTATACAAAATCCGGAAGTGAAGAGCTCCCAGTTTTGCAAAACACGTCGAGTCTCGCGATATTTTCTCACAAAGCGTCTACTTGATCAGCGGAATAGGATTGGCCAGACGCTTGGTTTGAAATGGTCTATTGTAGGGCAGTAAAACAACACTTAAAATGTTCATTCTTTTCAAATCTATAAATAAGAACGATTGGGACTCCTGCTGGCATTGATGTAAGACATCAATAAACAGTACCGGCAAAAAATGTCGGCAAATCCCAATCCCATCCCAAACTATCGTTTACCACCTTTAATGCGAGGCGCAATTACTGCCACGCTTGACCGGCGTGGTGAGTAAATATTGTCAAATGTGATTGTTATCTTGTGTTCAGCTTGTGGAGTAGAATTAGTGTTATTTGTGTGGGTTTCAGCGAAGTAAGGCTTGTTTATTACCGAAACCTAATATAAAACCACCCGACACAAGCGCTGCACGGTGTTTGAATCCTCGTGACTGTAAGGTTTATTTACATATAATCCCGCCTATTCAGGATGGTGTGTGAATAGAACATTCCTTTCATCATTTCATCTCAGTTACTGTTGATACAACATGGATTCACAACATACAGACAGATACACAGTTTTATACACTTTGTGTCTTGTGTATTGTCGCATGGATGAGACTACCATCTGGCTTATATTTAAAGTACCTCTCAATCATTTCTACTACAAAACAATTGCCCTCTTTTAAATGCAGGCCGGACGTTTGCCCCCCTGTCGTTTTTCAGAGCCGGACTTTTGCCCCCCTGCCGATTTTCAAAACCGGACGTTTGCCCCCTCAACAAAACTTGAGGGCGGACTTTTGCCCCCCCCCCCCCCCCCATAACGTAAGGGCGGACTTTCAAAAAAATCAATCTGTCAATTTCATTAATTGTTTTAAATATATAATACTTGACAAAACAGAAGAAAAACATTAAACGGATCTATATAGTTTTTCAGACGAAATTATGCCTACAATACGTGAATTTTGCAAACTAATTTTGATTAATCAAAGTGTTTTAAATGGGTCTAGGCCTACCAGTTGATTGACAGTTAACCTGTTTGTGACACTCTACGCATGAGTGGCAAGCGATCGCGGGAAATGTGTAGCAAACAACCTGTTAAAGCCGAAGTCTTGCGGGTTCGACGGCGAGAGTTTTAGAACGGGTAAATTGTCTCGGAACCTGATGCGATGTAAAGATATGAAGGCAAACTAGATTGTAACTTTTACTTAATTCCAGTCCTATGAAAAAAATTATAGAAAATTTTGTTACACCTAACACATTTCATGTACTGTAGCACCATGTAGTACCGTTTGTGTATGTTTCTAATATGGCGGGAAGACATTTACAGGCGGGATACAGAGTTTGAGAAGAAAGGGAGGGCAATTTCCGCCTTGACATTTTAGTAGAGGGGGCAAACGTCCGCCTTGTAATTTCAGCTGGGGGGCAAACGTCCGCCTTGTAATTTCAGCTGGGGGGGCAAACGTCCGCCCTTCACAAATAGGGGGGCAAACGTCCGGGGGGCAAACGTCCGGGGGGCAACTGTCCTAGATTCGTCCAGATTTAAACAATGGTTAAAAAAGAAAGCAATAGTATTAATTATTGCGGAGAACGCTAAAGTATATAAACAAACGAAAGATAATAAAAATGCGAGAACAATACTAAAAAGTCCGTATGGAAACAACATTTTTTGTATGTTATTTACTCTCGATTAACCGCTTCCAGTACAGAACCAATGTTTCTGTAACAACAATCAAGAGCAGTAAACAGTGTCGCCCAAGGACTAACATTTCGGGATTTGCGTGCGTCTCGAATCTGGGAGCCCGCGATCCGGGGCCAAACGACTTAATCGTTGCACTCTGTGACGTTAAAAGAGTAGTACATGTAGTCAAGTCATAAACTAGTCCACTTGCTTATGTCTAGCCTGTACGGTCACCCGTGGCGTGGTGGTAGAGTCGCCGATTTGTAACCCCTCTGACTGCTTGGTGTTTTCTACATGCAGCCACAGTAAGGGCAACACCATATTCTTCTGCTAATGAACATTGTTTGATGAGATTATCATAACTCGGACTTTCAACCAACGCAGACAGACAGACAAACGTACCGACAGACAGACAGACAGACAGACAGACAGACAGACAGACGGACGGACATAGACAGAGAGACAGAGAGGGGTTCTTTTTGTTGTTTCATCGCACCAACTTAAGTAGGGTCATCTTGGTGACGCCCAACTTCGAGAGAGAGAGAGAGAGAGAAAAGACACACAGAGAGGAGAGTCAGAGAGAGGCGGAGAGAGAAAGAGAAGCAGAGAGAGAGAGAGCGAGCGAGAGAGAGAGAGAGAGAGAGAGAGAGAGAGAGAGAGCGAGCGAGAGAGCTAGAGAGAGACAGTTGTTTTTGCTGTTTCATCGCAACGACATAATTATAGCCATACTTGTGACGTCTAGCTCCAGAACCATCGGCAAACCACAGGAAGACTCGATCTCGCTGGTTGACGAATTAAACGTTGTCGGCCATTTCCGCTTATGTAGGCGAGGTTTTATTCGAGGGATAATAAATAGCGTGAAACGCACATAAGTTCTGTATTTCTACATATATTACATGGACACAAAACATTTCAATAAACGTTTATGTGCACTCACCTAGACCTTTGCAGGTGAACACAAAATCACTCGAGAAGGAATACGAACAGTACATGTACACATACACACCTGCACTTATTATATGTTGTTTTGTATGTATGACCTATGTAAAATAATTTTTAATTTTATCACTTAACTCCCCATGTTTTCCATTCAATACATCATTACATATTGTGTATATCACATACCCTTTGAATTTAAAGCGTTTTGATTGGTCGAGGGCTGGTCATGTGTGAGTCAACATAAAGTGATATTGACTCGAAAATGTTTTCAAGTGTTCACAAAGAACATAATACTGATGGTCGTGTTCTTTTTACGCGCACTATTGCTACAGTAACATGGCGTCTGGTAAAAGAATTCGACAGATTATCAGTGTATCTGATGATTATTTGGTAACATTTATGGACAATGTGAAATAGGAAAAGAACAAAAAATGTAACCTCGGACCCTGTTAATATCACATTACCTAGGTCCTTAAAACTATATTTTGACCTCAACACACGTCTTTATTTGTATAATATTACACATATGTAATGCAGAGTTTTGATTGATAACGTCATCGATCATATTATTTTACCAATTATTTTAAAATTTCACTAAATCGTATATTGCCGATTGAAATCGTGTGATAAAAATAATATCAATCGTTATCATTTAGGACAAACATTTATAAAACTCGTCCGGGAAAAATGACATTAAGCTCGCCATGGGCTCCCTTACTATAAATTTTCATGAACTCCTTGAATAGATGCTTGTAATAAATTACAACTCGTATCATATCCTCCATGCATGGAATGACAGCCCGTGTCAGTTTCTCTTTGCATTGAATGACAGCTCGCGTCATATCCTCTATGCATTGAATGACAGCTTGTGCCATATACTCTATGCATGGAATGACAACTTGTGTAATTTTATCTATGCATTGAATGACAGCTTGTGTCATAGTCTCTATGCATGGAATGACAGCTCGTGTAATATCCTCTGTGCATTGAATGACAGCTTATGTCATATCCTCTATGCATGGAATGACAGCTTATGTCATATCCTCTATGCATGGAATGACAGCCCGTGCCATGTTCTCTATATAAGCATTTTGACTGGAAACCAATAGCCTTAAAGGCACAACACACATTTTACTTCACTTGACAAAAATTTGGAAGCAGAAAGACAAACAAGGGTCGCCAATGTAAAAATTCACAAACTAAACCCCTTAGGTATGAGGCCATATACACGATTAACATGTTTTGTTATCCCTTGCCATATACCCCTGGGCATTTAGCGACAAAACTCTGACCCTCTGACACATGTGGTCTCAGAAGTATATTGCCACGTGGTTTAAAAATAGTTTAAAAATAGCTATCTCTGCAGCGTGGATCAGGTAGGAAATACCTGTTTGCAATGTCGAGTGGGGGATTTATTCTTCGCTGTTCACATAGATCTAGGGCATCAGTAAACAGCATTTATCAGGACCTTTACATGTAACAATAACTTTATGGGTTGAGAAATCTTATTTGGTCTAAACAATCACAATAGTATACCTTTAGTGCTATTCGCAATAATTCATTGGCCTAGAGTTAAACGTGAACTTAAATCCAAACTATCAGATACAAAGAATGGAAGCATTGATTGGACAGATGTAGATGGGTTTCGCATGCACTTGAGAATTGGAGCGTATATGTCATATTTCCACTCTCTTTATCTCGCCCAATTGTTTGGCACCTTCAACCAAATTCTCCGATCCCGATATTTTTAATGTTTGGGGTCACTTCTTGCAATTTAAATTCAAAGAATTTTAGAAAGTTATTGCTAGAAGACAATGTCTGCCTTCATTCCCTCCAGGATAAATCCCACCGTGCACGATTATCACTTGTGCACCCAATGAAACATGACCTGTGGCATAGAGAATCATGGTAAACTGTGAAACATTTTTCCTTTTTTCAATGTTGACCATCGCATGGTTACAGCGTACAACCTTCGGTTAAAGGCGGCAATTTTACAAAAATGATATGCTGGAAACTAGTTTAAGACACCACTCTGTCCTGTATTGGGTTGATAGTTTAAGACTCCACTCTGTCCTGTATTGGGTTGATAGTTTGGGTTGATAGTTTAAGACTCCACTCAGTCCTGTATTTGGTTGTTAGTTTAAGACACCACTCAGTCCTTTATTGGGTTGATAGTTTAAGACTCCACTCAGTCCTGTATTGGGTTGTTAGTTTAAGACACCACTCAGTCCTGTATTGGGTTGTTAGTTTAAGACACCACTCGGTCCTGTATTGGGTTGTTAGTTTAAGACACCACACAGTCCTGTATTGGGTTGTTAGTTTAAGACACCACTCAGTCCTGTATTGGGTTGTTAGTTTAAGACACCACACAGTCCTGTATTAAGTTGTTAGTTTAAAACTTCACTCGGTCCTGTATTGGGTTGTTAGTTTAAGACATCACTCAGTCCTGTATTGGATTGTTAGTTTAAGACACCACTCAGTCCTGTATTGGGTTGTTAGTTTAAGACACCACTCAGTCCTGTATTGTGTTGTAAGTTTAAGACGCCACTCCGTCCTGTATTGGGTTGTTAGTTTAAGACACCACTCAGTCCTCTATTGGGTTGTTAGTTTAAGACACCTCACAGTCCTCTATTGGGTTGTTAGTTTAAGACACCACACAGTCCTGTATTGGGTTGTTAGTTTAAGACACCACTCAGTCCTGTATTGGGTTGTTAGTTTAAGACACCACTCAGTCCTGTATTGGATTGTTAGTTTAAGACACCACTCAGTCCTGTATTGGGTTGTTAGTTTAAGACTCCACTCAGTCCTGTATTGGGTTGTAAGTTTAAGACAACACTCAGTCCTGTATTGGGTTGTTAGTTTAAGACTCCACTCAGTCCTGTATTGGGTTGTTAGTTTAAGACTCCACTCAGTCCTGTATTGGGTTGTTAGTTTAAGACTCCACTCAGTCCTGTATTGGATTGTTAGTTTAAGACACCACTCAGTCCTGTATTGGGTTGTTAGTTTAAGACTCCACTCAGTCCTGTATTGGGTTGTTAGTTTAAGACACCACTCAGTCCTGTATTGGGTTGTTAGTTTAAGACTCCACTCAGTCCTCTATTGGGTTGTTAGTTTAAGACACCACACAGACCTGTATTGGGTTGTTAGTTTAAGACACCACTCAGTCCTGTATTGGGTTGTTAGTTTAAGACACAACTCAGTCCTGTATTGAGTTGTTAGTTTAAGACACCACTCAGTCCTGTATTGGGTTGTTAGTTTAAGACACCACTCAGTCCTGTATTTGGATTGTTAGTTTAAGACACCATTCAGTCCTGTATTGGGTTGTTAGTTTAAGACACCACTCAGTCCTGTATTGGATTGTTAGTTTAAGACACCACTCAGTCCTGTATTGGGTTGTTAGTTTAAGACTTCACTCAGTCCTGTATTGGGTTGTTAGTTTAAGACTCCACTCAGTCCTGTATTGGGTTGTTAGTTTAAGACACCACTCAGTCCTGTATTGGGTTGTTAGTTTAAAACACCACTCAGTCCTGTATTGGGCTGTTAGTTTATTACTTTGCTGTCAACAAAAGTGAACTTGATAAAAGCTCATTTTGTAGGTGTTTTAATGCGAACATGTTATAATTATTATTATTATTATTATTATTATTATTATTATTATCTGAGTAGAACCACCGCCGCAATTCAGAATTTATTCTCAAGACGATGTGTATTATTTTTCTAGCTTCGCCCTGTGAAGGATGAGCGTCGAGGTGAAGGCATTTCGTTCCATTGGGGAGGACGAGAAACCTCCAATCAATGACGAACCCTTAAACGGCGTCGGTTACTATGACAATCCCGCCTTAGAAGCTGAGCCCGGAACACCAGAGGTAATAATAGATATATCTACGTTGCGAACACATGCAATAAATGCGAATATGTGTCGATTATTTGCGAACAGGTACAATTAATTCGAAAACTCTCCACTCATTTACGAGCAAATTGCAACAATGTGAAAACGTTTGATGGCGAACATTTATAATCGAAGCACCGACCAGCACTGTAAGAAAAGCTACTCATAAAGTTGTAGTCAATCGAGAGTAGCCTCCCTTGTACATTCCATCATCATGCTGAATAAAATTAGTCGCGGCATGATTGAACATACCACAACAGCGATGTTTGAAGAAGCAACATTCTAATTTTATGTTTTAAATGGCTAAATCTTATTTTCTAAATTGATAATGTGCATCTTCCTCACAAGTGCTAATTGCTTCGGGTGAGAAAATCTTCATTTACATCATCGTCAGAGAAGAAACATCGCTCAGTTTTACTGTTTTTTTCCACGGTTATATCTGCATCAATCAAAGCTTCCGAAACAGCTCGAATTATCGGTCATATTTATATTTTATAATTGTAGACCTGTAGAGACTGTATCTGTTTTTATTTCCTGGCGAGTAAAGTTAATAGATTGTAAATGAAGGATTTAAACAAATTACATGTGTTGGAATACATACACACTTCACCAAATGAGTTACCAAATATTTGGATATAAAGTAATCAGACATCAGTGGAGAACTCTCGATTTGCCAATGGTTGGCATCGTCAATAACCAAACCTCCAGGAAGACAATACTTTAATTGTGTTATTCTTAGAAATAAACGTGGGGATAATGTTATCTTATGTTCAATGTAATTTAATCTGTCTAAGATTAAAACTGCTTACCTAACTTTATTTATTTTTGTCTTTATTTATTAAATACAATTTATGACCATGTCAAGGTCTGAAACGTTCTCAACAGGTAAAATGGAACATTTCCATTATTTTGCTCAAGAAAGCATATTAATCAAATTCCAAGTCAACAGGGAGATAACACATTTTACATGTCAGAGTTACCTCCTTTTATAAACAAAGCTCGGAACTTCTGTGCAACTCGGCCTTGATATTTTGTCGAACTAAATATCATAAAATATGTATTGTAACGTGTCTGAGCCGAAGAAGAGAGTGTAAGGGGAGAGGAAAACACTGTCAGGGTAGCGATGAAGAACTAGTCTCTAACAAACTTCAGAGTATCAATAAGGGGCTTGTGAACCTAGCCTCAGATACACCTCAAACAGACAACCAATCTGATTAAAATCATATCTTGAAAACCGCTTAGCTATCAGGAATAGAACTGAAAAGAACAGAGCAGAACAGAATAGAACAGAACAGAAAATATTTTATTACAGACTTGTACAGGGTATTTAATCTATACAACACGTAGAAATATCAACATTTCACGGGGTTAATTAGAGCGGTACATAGAATATATAGAGTATACATGTACTGTTGTTTTTAAACAAAAAGTAATATCAATGTTAATGGAAGTAAAACACAAAAGAATGAACTTATGTATTCGTTATTAGACTTTGACGTTGTTCAAATGCGAGGCAAAGAAAGTGAGAAAGGTTAAAAAGTACAGTTTTGTCATTATTTGTAAGTAAGGTTATAAGTTTACACACATATACATTCGCGGCGATATATATTATCATTGATGAACCTCTTTCGTAAACTACCATACCATGGGAAAAATATATATGAAAATGGAACACATCTTTAATTTATCTTTGTTTTATCAGGATCCGATGACGACTAAGTAAAACCGTCCCAACCAATCAGAACTCACATTTCCGGCAGGTAGTTCTCCTGCTTGTCAATCCACTTAATGTTGACACCTAAATCACCAAATCATAGTTTAATTTTCCATTCCCATAACACTTTTCAAATTTTGGCATGCTGATGCTTGGAGATATGGTGTTAAAATACCATATTTGGGTTCTTGGCCGTTCAGCGTTAGAGGTGGGATGTAATATCACAGAATCATCTGACGTTCCGACAGGGTTCGACTAATTATGCACTCTGGAAAAGAAACATTTGGGAAAAAAATCAATTAACTGATCGGCTTCTTCAGCACTACCAAACAACTTAAATTACGGTTCTTACAAACAAATAAGAAAGTAGCCGAAAATAAGTGGCAACAACAATCTAATCTAAAGCATTAAAGTTTCTTTTGGCACACTAAGGAAAATATCTATTTTTTTAGCCTAATGGGAAGTAATTCTATTTTTTCAAGTGTTGCCATTCACTTTTCACGTTACAATTAAATACAGTCGTCCGTGGCCAAGTGGATAGTATTGGACTATTCAGCTCCTTCGACTCCTTGGCTCTGCGCCGCGTGGGTTCGAGTCCCGACTGGGACCTCACGTCGGGAGGTCTTCCGGCTAATCTGCAGGTGGTTCTGGTTGCTTTCCAAGAAAACTTTTGAAACAATGCACCCTAAAATAGAGTCATTTCCTGCATTTAAGACACTACTGGAAACTTTTTTCATGAGTCGAAATGTTTGTATTCTGGGCGACACAGATAATATGTAAGAATATGTTTTCCATGGGATGAGGGGGAGAGGTCAAATTGGGTGATAATGATAGGTACGAATAATGTTATGGGGTCTGGGGGCATGCTCCCGCAGGAAAAGTGTTGACATCTTGGAGCAAAAGGTGCCATTTCCCGCCTTTAAGATAATTGACAGACCTACATGGAAGGTATTTTTTGCACAAAATTTCAATGTATATTTTAAATACATTTTTGGTGTGTATACGGCTTACTCGTCTTGCCTATACTGGACAAATAGACAAATATGTGACAATAATAAGACTTATGACATTAGGACGTGACACACTCTGAAATATTAAAAAAAAAAACTTCGTGGAAGGTATTTTTGACAATTTATTTTCATATGGGTGGGGGTCCCTGACCCCTCTCCGTCCCTCCCGCTAGATATGCCCATTAATACACACATAAATATATCATTTTATATGGCTCATACGTCGTACCCTAACTAATATCGACAGGCAATCAAGCAACTCTAAATACCTCCATCGCTATTGATATTTGATATTTTAATTAATAACGGATATTATATACACTTCCATGACACCTACGTCAATTGGATTACTCGGAAACAAATTATAAAACAAAAATAATAAACTTACTGTATTGTTGTTGTTGTTGTCAATAATATAAGGGAAAGGAAGTGTGTGCTTCACAGGTTTATAACAGATTTTTGCAACAGGATATTATATAAATGCAGACATGTTGAGACAATTATAATGTATATTAAAACCGTTGGTTTCTACTGATATTAAATAAGTATGGATCGGAATGCTTTAAAAATATTCGGAAATGGATATCAAACATTTGATGTGAGTATATTCTGTTACAGTTAATGAATATTTATATCTTGGAATATATATTGTTAATCGTATTGTTTGTTTGATTATGTCCGCCCAAATGCTAATCATGTGAATGCTGATTGTCCATGTTTGCAATTTATGTTTGATTAATAAATGATTTTGTCTCATGCGGTTTCGATGTTGTTTTTTTGTTGCTATTTTCCTTTTTTTTTATCTCAGTTTATTGTTATCAATGGGTTTCAGCTTTTAGATAACGGACATTTAGTTTTACATGTAATCATAGATTTAATATTAGCTAAAGGCTTCATAATAAGTTGTTCGTTGTTGTTTTCAATGTTGTTGTTGTTATTGGTGATGATGATAATGGTGATGATGATGATGATGATGATGATGATGATGATGATGATGATGATGATGATGATGCTGCTGCTGCTGCTGCTGCTGCTGCTGCTGCTGATGATGATGATGATGATGATTCACACGAACCAAGAACCAATACTGTATACAACTTTCACTAAGATGAATGGAGATGCTGATGATAATACAATGGCACAATGAGACGTACTAACAGTAACTTGGCAAATATTACACTTCACAATCTTAAAGTAATCGAAACGTTTTAAAGTATTTTTTAAATTCTAACAGGCATAAACATTAACACACATTTCTTATGCAGCAATGCTACTGAAAAGTACTAAAGAAATATGTAAAAAAAATCTAAAAAACATTTTAACAGAACAGAATTTATTAATTAGACTTGTACATATATTGTCTTTTTATACAGATGTTCTGTTCCTTAAAACATTTAAAAAGGAGAAAAACACATTTTAAAAAGGGATTCAAGACAAGCAAACAAGGAATATGACAGGTGTCGAAGCCAAGTTAATTGATGTCAGACCGGATGACTAGATAATTGTGTTTATGGCGGTGTGAAGAAATGCGATTATCTGACTGGCTTCAGATCGTGTCAATCAGTTTGATGAAGACGTTTCAATTAGTCTGTAATTTAATCTCAAGAGCCTACACTTACTGCCCCTTTCTGAAGCCGACATCATTTTGATAAGGATATCGACAACCCGATAATTGTTTAGACTTCCGATATATCAGGTGACGTAATATGACGTCATAATCAAAGTGTCTGATCCCAAGCTAAGCGGCGTTTTTAGCTTTATAGTGTCAAATGATTAAAATTCGTGGCTTGACTAATGGGCCAGGAAACGCAAAATCTTATGTCTAATCTCATAGGTTTAAGGCATTGTTAAGTCAGTTGTACTTCTGGAAATATACTGATCAGACGTAAAAGGATTCGCAAAACGCCATCGTGGGTTAATGTGTTGTGAAATTTACTTCATTGTTTCAAAAGGATGGTGAAGTTGTCTTTAGGAATTATTCAGTTCTGTTGCCTGAAGGATTTTCCACGTGTTGCATGAGTTGTCATCATGACTGTTTTAAGCAATGGCGCGGTTTATCAACAAACTGAAACAGTAAGTCAACGACATTTTCAAGAATAACTTTCTTGTTACCATTAACGGGGAAATTAGAATGTTCAGAAATTCAATATTTTTTAGGTAAGTAAGTATAAGAAACTATTATTCGTACATTTCAAAAATATCACGCATTCAACAAATTATTATGAACATTGCATTATAAAAGCAACGCCATTGAACAAATACATATATATACAGAATGTGGTGGCTTTTATAAAAAAAATTAAAAACTCATTTTGAGTTTTTATATTTTGTGTTGGATTATTATTGAATAAAGTATAGCCGCCATAAATGGGAATTGCATATTTAACGCGGATACAATAACAGAATACATGTTCTTAATTAAATGACGATTTATGTCCGGTATTGACAAATTGTATGCTGTACATGTATATTATAAAGCGCAATATTGATTGGAGTACTAGGGATTCACTAAGTAAGAGAGAAGAGTTGTGAAAATACATAAATGCAAGCTTAAAAAATACTAAGCTACCATAAATGTTGTCTGTTGACTGATTAGGTCGGAGTTAATGCCCCTAACAGTGTATGTATAGCCAGTATTTACTGCGCTTAAGTTGAATGGATCTTGATTCAAAACCCCCACCAACATTTGCTGGATCCGCCCCTGCACACAGCACAATTCCATCCTCAATTGTCTTCGTACATGTTGAAATCGTTACACTGTCATACGTAAATTCATATTAATTTTTCATGTGTTATTACAATGAATAATAACTATCCACAAAATGAAATTAAAGTTGTCGTTGTTGTTGTTGTTTAAATACGGCATTTTGCCTTGAAACACGTTTATATTATTTAATTTATGCTTCCAGCTAAAAGACCATTCATCCGTTCAATTTGAACGCTCCATCCAAAAGTTTCTAACAAATTCCAACACTTTGATCTCAGATATCAGATCCAAGGCGAGATTTGCTTCATTGCTTCTGACATTCTGTATTTTACTTTAATGAAGACATGTGTAACCACAGCAATCGCTATGATTACAACTTCAAGGTCGGCGCCCGTAGCGTAATGGTAGAGTCGCCGATTTATAACTTCTCTGACTGCTTAGCCTCCCACCGTGTGGGTTTGAGTCCCATTCGGGGCGAAGGACTTAATGTGTGAAGGTCTTCCAGCTGTTTTGCGGTGCGACGGTGGTTCTACCCAGACAGGTGTCTGGGGTCTTCCTCCACCAATAAGCTGGACGTCGCTAAAATGATCATAACTGGTTGCTTCGCTGTATCTTTATACAACAACAACAACAACAACAAACAAACAAAAACAACAAACAAAAACAACTTCCAACCTCCCAGGTAGAGAAATCGTTCGATACTCTTACATTGTTTGTTTAGGACTTCATAGTCACCTTCGTCGCCGCGCACACGACCGGCGTCTATATATACATTGTATGTAATCGTTCTTGGAAAAGTACTATAGCTGGCGCAATGTTGTTTTATAAGTTGAATTTCGGTTATTATTATGTTAGTATTCCATATGTATATGTATGATTTGTTTAAATAACATTGTATTTGTTACGACGAGGTACTATGTACAAGTCAAATGTTACGCTCTATTCTGTTGTTTGTATATGGACCCTTTCCCATGCGTCCAAAGACAAATTATGATTGCATATTATTTCAAGACAGGAACATCTGGCGGCATGTTAAATCTATTTTATAAGTATCTAAGTATGTTTCTTATGTCATCATCATCATCATCATCATCATCATCATCATCATCATCATCATCATCATCATCATCATCATCATCATCATTATCATGATCATCTTCATCTTCGAAGTCATCATCAGCATCATCATTATCGTCGTCATCATCATCATCATCATCATCATCATCATCATCATCATCATCATCATCATCATCATCATCATCATCATCATCATCAGGAAACAGCCCTTAAAAGTTTTGGGTCAAACACCATATGAGAACGGACGCAACGATCAGTTGGTGCGGCCAAACAAATAATATCTTGTCCTTTTTATTTATAGCTACCGTCCCATATTTTGTATATTTCAGACTGATCCGAGTTTTCAGATGACGGTAGATGATGGGCCGGAGAAGGCCGCGGATGAATACCCCCAACAGAGTCGCTATGAGGAGTTCATGTTGGGCATACAGTCATCCATTGCCAAGTGGTACACAGCCCACAAGAAAACATTCTGGACTTGTGTTGGTCTCATTTTTGGTATCCTGTGGTTCATCTACTTCGGCTTTGCAATGGAACACAAGTAAATATTAACTGGCATAGGTAGAGTAATAGGTAGATAATCTGGAGGTACTCTAGGTTCCTCGTTCGAATCTAGACCTCGAGTACCCGCGACAGAGTCTTCAATCACAGTGACTGCAGCTCAGTTATACTGTTAGTGAAGACAGTCTCCTGGTTCTTATTGCTGGATCATTAAATAAATACATGAACAATATTAGATCAAATATAAGCTAGACGCCTTCAATATTAACATGGGGTTCCATGTAATGCCTGAGATGGGGGGTCAACAGGCATTAAATTATAATGTTTAATGCCGATATACATTTGGCTTATCAGGGGACTGGTAATTATTATTTATTTTTGAATGTATTTCTTATATTTCCTACTTCTAACTGCTTTTATTTGAAGGCTACTGTTTTTTTTTTTTTAAATTACATTGAAATCTCAAATTGTTTAAGTTTCTTTAGACATGACGTACATTTTTACGGCTACAACTCATGGCCATGTAGTGATATTAACCTTCTGAAGTTATTCTGCATGAGAAAACAACACCAACAATATTCTCTACACCTTTTAAACTCATTACAATGTTTTAGCTCTTTAACGCAACCAATTTCACGCGAAAATAAATGTCCACAGCCTGTACCATGTGCTATGTTATTTTTTTTCTTTTGAAGGATACCAGAGATAATAATAAGTTACAATATTTCTTTCTTCAGTGGAATAAAAATTCATGTAATTATGTATGAACATATCCCAACTTCTACATGTATAACAGTCTTACTACCGAGCCATTGAACTCCAATCATACAACTCTAGGGGCTGGGATAGTGGCGGCGTGAAGTGGTGTTGTGAATTCTTATAAAGACCATTTTTAATCACTTTAAATCGTTTTTCTGTTCATGTAGAAAATAAGTAGAAACCATAAAAAACATTTTGTTATCGTATATTATTTCAGATTTGGCGATGAGGGTTCATGGCGATTACTGGGTGTGTCCCTCTTTGCTGTGTTATTGATCAGCTTTAACAAACTGACATCGGCTTACGAATCGGAGATTATTGCTTGGAAGGACAACAATAAAAACATAGGAAACAGTAAATGGGCACAAAGAGGGGGCGCGTTCATGCGCTGGTAAGAGAATTGTGCCAATGTTGTTGTTTTTTTTGAAATACAATTCAATGTTTTTAGTTTTCTTTTGAAAGATTTCAACATTGAAATATATACACTATGTTTTTGTCCCGTACTAAATTGGGGGTGGGGTGTGGTGGGGGTGGGGGTGGAGGTTCCCACACAAATTGAGAAAACACGTTTTTAGCAACATTTTTTATTTTCTTGACATGCCTCTGCTTAATAACTATATGTTTAAGAAAAAGTACCCGTCAATACTGTTTTGTCCCAATTGGAAAACATTTCTTTAAAAATTGTTAAAAGGTACAGCATTCGCCATAAAAAATAACACTTTAGGTTATACACTTGACGAATAACCAAAACAGCAAAAACAACAACAACGACGACGACGACAACAACAACAACCCCTGAGACTGGGTCTTGAACCTTCGTGGTGCGGCAAGGGTTAAGTCGGCTACTCTGACTGCTGCCCCAAAGTTTAACAATTGAACTGTGTAGTTAAACCAGTTAATGGCATCATAATCAAAAGTATGCAAACATTATTACAGTTCCTACACTCAAGCTGCACAGCTTCTCTTAACGGGCTAATGAAATAATGGTGACGTGGTAAACAAAGAGATTATAGAAATTTGTTAAATAAATAAAATACTTATGCATATAAAAATGGCGTTCTCCAGCTCTTATTGTTAAAAAGGGACCTTTGAATAATGGGGTACATTGATGAAATTTAATTTTTCTCCATTATTAGATAATATCCGAGGTAGTCCTATTAGCAGATCTTTTTAGTTGGAATTCTTTGACTTTATAGCCTGTGTTTTTGCAGATGGTGCAATACAAAAACGTAAATATGGACCTTAAATCCACTGAAATACTTACAGAGATATTTTATTTGAACAACAATATGGAAGTGCTGATGGGGAACCTGGATATCACAGGAAAGGCATGGAAGTCGACATACACTCCAAAGTGTACAAACATAAAAACCGAGTAACCCAAATAAAAGGAATCATTTGCATATAAGGATTTTCAGGGGAGACTATCCACTAATATCCCTAATTGGAGTAAAAGCTTGTCTTCTCGACTCGCCCCTGATCAGCTGGGACATCTTTTCAAAAGAAAGCTTTCTTACCGATTGGAACCCTAACATACTAATGACCAATGTATATCGTAAAAGGGGAATTAATATCTCATTTGAGCGGTTTGCCCATTCTAATTATTCGATTACAAAATAAATGGACTCTGCCTTATTTATTGTTATAGCGCAGAGGCATTCGTTTGGCCATTCTTGTTGCAACGCGCCAAGTCCGCCCTGTCTAAATCTCCTCGAATATTCTCTATTTCTTTAAATATTCACAGGTTTCTACGTGTCGGTGTTTTGCTTGCTGTCGTTATATACGTCATCATTGACATTGCAATTGAACGTCCATCAAACCTGATCTCCGTGGCTGGTCTTCTCCTATATATCATATTGTTCTATCTTACGTCTGTTAATCCAGCAAAGGTAATTTGGCTTTATTTTTTTTACTTAAATCTTAATTTTGCGGAATTAAATTAAAAAAAAATTACAAAGCTAGGAAAAATTGCGTCTGTACATTTTTGTTTTATTTTCAACGCGTTATTGAAACATTTTCTTGTAGAAATCGTAAGTAACTTGTTTGTATTTTTGCGACCACATTTTTCTGTAACATTGTCTAGTAAATATGCAGGATTTTGTATTATTATTATTATTATTATTATTATTATTATTATTATTATTATTATTATCATGATTAGTATCTAGGATAATACAATAGTATACTTAATTCCCACTTTTCGAATGTGTGGAGACATTGCTCTGCCTGTTCAAATTACAATTTGTTATCTTCCTTCAAGGTAGGTACTTGGTACATAGTTTTCTGTAGCATTATTTTGAAATTTTCCCCATTTTTATCTATAGGGAACGCTTCCGACTATAAACAGAACATTTAATCATATTTAGTCTAATAGGACAAGTACTGGTAAAAGTACTTGATCATAATTAAATAACAAAACATGAGAATTGAAATTTTATTATACAATGAGTGCAAGTTGAATAGTAACATAGTGTAGTGCAAATTAAATGGTGCAAGTAACGAGTTCGCCCAAATCAAGTAATTACTTCCCTTTATACAAATGTACCGCCCGAGATATAGAATTACTCCCCTTTAATAATTGTCCAATTTTCTAGATAGTACACTCTACCTGTCGGAACGTAAAACTAAATCTGGATATATAGTTGCAGCTTTTTCAAGTCGAGAGATGCGAGAGGAAACTCTCATATTTTGCTTGCTGACCATCGCTTGGTTAGTTATAAGCGGTCCGAGATCCAGGCTTCTGCTATCTGGCCTTTTGAGGTTACAGGTGCAAGCCGGTCAAGCTTCCAGTGGGATCGTTCGCGAAGGCACGCCTACAAGCCCCAGAGTCGGAAGGCCGCGCTTAATCCGGTAGCTGAAGAGGGCTGGTGCTCTTAGCTTGTGGGTGCAAGCCGGTCAGGCTTCAAGTGGGCAACGGCAGTGGGATCGTTCGCGAAGGCGCGCCGTGCAAGCCCCGAGAAGGGAGACCGCGCTTAATCCTGCACTAGGAGCGTGCGTGCCTGGCATTGTATGTTTTGTGATTGCGTTAGTGTGCTAGGTAGGATTCTGTTAGCTAAGTAGGCTTGGTGTAGTGTGTGTCGGCTCCCTCCATTCTGTATTGTCGGTTTCTTCGTAGGGCTCGGGCGCACATAGGTTCGTATGAGATCAGGCAGACCGTGTAATATAGTTTTTGCATACTTAGTCTTATTTGTATAGCTAGGTCGTACTGAAACCGTCTGTGTGTGTGCGCCCAGCAACTCGTGCCCCGCTCGGCACGTTACAATAATTGGTGGCAGCGGTGGGATACTGTGACATCCATACTTGTCACGCCCAGGCTTCAATATGGAGGGGAGCGATGATAGATTGTTCCGTTTAGAAGAAGAGTTAGCTTCTTTGAAGCTAGAGCACGAGCGCATCGAACTAGAGAATGCAAGCCTAAGAGTAGAGGTGGAGTTGCTGTCTGTTAGATGTGAAGTTGCGGAAATGAAGGCACAAATGACGCCGCGTCCCGGGAGTCATACAGAGCTGTTGTCGACTCGGACAACTGAAGCTAAGCAGAAACGTAGGCTCCCAGAAATCCCGGCGTATGTAGGAGCCAGATCTCCCAGTATCATCAGCATTGATGTCCCCAGGACGCCAGAGGCTGCAGGGAGGACTAAAGACTCACTGGTGACTCCGTTGCATGGGATCAATGAAGCCAACATCACATTTCGACGGCCAAAGGCCTCAACGAAACCCGTTACGCGGGTGAAAACAGCGACATACGATGGCGTCAGCTCGTGGCGAGATTTCAAGGCACACTTTGAAACTTGTGCGGAGATCAATGGATGGTCGTATGTGGAACAAGGGCTGTATCTGGCAGTGTCACTGAGAGGCCAGGCACAGGGCGTCTTTAGCAATCTAGCTGGGAACGCGAGAGACTATGACTCGCTTGTCTTAGCTCTCGAGGAACGATTTGCTCCACCAAACCAGACAGAGTTGTATCGAGTACAACTGAGGGAGCGCCGGCAACGGGCTTCAGAGAGTCTTGCTGAGTTAGGCCAAGATATTAGAAGGCTGACAAACCTCGCTTACCCGTCGGCTCCCATGGACGTGAGGGAGACATTGGCCAAAGAGCAGTTTCTGGATGCTCTGCATAATGTTGAGATGAGGCTCCGTGTGAAGCAGTCGCGGCCAGTAAGCCTCAACGACGCAATACGCCATGCTGTGGAGTTAGAGGCTTTCAACAAAGCCGAGAGAGCGAAGGTTGATGGGCAGGGCATCGTACAAGTGTCCAGTAGTGAGAATGTATTGCTCGAGAAGATGGAGAAGCTTCAGACCTTCATGCAAGAAATGAGTAAAGAGCTGAATATTCTGAAAAAAAGAGCACATACACCACAACATTCAGAACGTGCGGCGCGTCAAGGCTCAGAGCGTCGGTGTTATGGTTGTGGCTCCAAAGAGCACGTATTGAGGAATTGCCCTACCAGGTTCAGACGGAGAGGGGGACAAAGACCTCAGGCTCCATCTTCAAAGCAAGAGAAGCCGCGTGAAAGTGTTGGTAGGATCGGCAGTGGATTATACCTCCCCGCAAAATGCTTAGGAATAAGCTTACTCGGACTGATAGACACGGGTGCTTCAATATCTGTTCTATCGTCACGGGTGTGGGATGTTGGCACGCAGGAAGCAAGAAGCACGCTGATACCATATGATACAGAGTTGTATACCGCATCAGGGGACCCGTTGCGAGTGAAAGGTGTCACAGAGCTATCGATGGGGATTGGAGATGAAGTCCTGACTACAAAGGTTGTCGTGGCTGATATTGACTGTGATCTTCTTCTCGGCCTGGATTTCATGGAAGCTCATTGTTGCAAACTTGATTTAGTGCGTCAGAAGATTGAAGTAAGGGGGAAATTGTTACAGCTAAAAAGAGCATTCAGTGGAGGCTGTTACCGAGTACGTCTTTCAAAAGACACACTGATACCTGCTAGAACAGAGGTTGTTGTGCAGGGAAGCGTACTGGCGTATAAAAATGATTGTACTGGACCTTACTTGGTAGAACCTTCGAAGAAAATGTTAGTGAAAGGAACGTCCCTGGTCGCCAGATCCTTGGTTGATGGGTCTTCAATGGTTCCTGTCCGTATAATGAATGTGTCAGAGGAAGATCAACTACTCCATCAGAACACTGTTGTGGCGAGCCTTAGTCCAGTTCTGGTCGAATTGGGGCATCGCAGTCTGAATAAGCGTACCGACGTTCCAAAGCATTTACACGAACTGTACTCACGTTCTGTCCAAGGCATGGAGCCAGAGCAACAGAAGAGTGTTGCCGAGCTGTTGACCAGGCATTCGTCGGCCTTTTCGACCAGCGATGAGGACTTGGGTAGAACAGGAGTGGTTAGACACAAGATAAATACAGGTGATGCCCAGCCAATTAAGCAGCCGCTAAGAAGAGCCCCTGTGTACATGAACGCCGACATTGATGAACAAATTTCCGACATGCTTCGGCGTGGAATTATTCAGCCGTCCGCAAGCCCCTGGGCAAGTGGTATCGTGATGGTTACCAAGAAAGATGGCACAAAGCGCTTCTGTGTTGACTATAGGCGCTTGAATGATGTGACCCTAAAAGATTCATACCCGCTCCCACGCATCGATGATTCTCTTGATCAGTTGGCGGGTGCGCAGTGGTTTTCATGCCTGGACCTTAGCAGGGTACTGGCAGGTAGAGCTTGATGAGGCGGACAGAGAGAAGACTGCGTTTTCATCCAGACAAGGGTTGTTTGAATTTCGAGTCATGCCTTTTGGCCTGTGCAATGCCCCAGCAACCTTTGAACGCCTGATGGAGACAGTCTTGGCTGGATTGAATTGGCAAATATGTCTTATATACTTAGACGATGTAATTGTACACGGGCGGACTTTTGAGGAAATGCTTCATAATCTCGACCAAGTTTTCACAAGACTCAGTTCAGCAGGCCTCAAATTGAAGCCAAAGAAATGCCAGCTGTTCCGAGATGAGGTTCAGTATCTCGGTCACATTGTGTCTAGGAATGGCATAAGGACAGATCCTGCCAAGATAGAAGCCATAAGAGAATGGCCGGAACCTAGGTGTCTTCGCGAGGTGCGGTCGTTCCTTGGTTTGTGCGGGTACTATCGTCGATTTATTCGCGATTTCGCCAAGATTGCCAAGCCTCTTCACAGACTGACTGAAAAGGGAGAAAAATTCGACTTCGACACGAGTTGTCGAACTGCCTTTGCCACGTTGAAAAGATGCTTGACTGAGGCGCCCGTGCTTGCTCACCCAAACTTCAACGAACAGTTCATTCTAGACACTGATGCTTGCGAAAATGGAGTGGCAGCTGTCTTATCTCAGAAAGTAGATGGAGTCGAGCGACCAGTTGCATTTGCGAGCCGGTCACTCTCAAAGTCTGAGCGGAGGTATTGTGTCACGAGGAAAGAACTTTTAGCTGTAGTGTGCTTCGTGAAACACTTTCGCCATTTTCTGTACGGCAAGCCTTTCCTTGTGCGGACGGATCATAGCTCATTGAGATGGCTGTTGAATTTCAAAAATCCAGAGGGACAGCTTGCAAGATGGTTGGAAGTTTTGTCATCCTATGACATGAAGATAGAGCATAGACCTGGCAAATATCACGGGAACGCTGATAGTTTAAGCAGACGGATATGCAGACAGTGTGGGCGGCAAGACAGTTGCTTTGTGGCTGACAGGATAGCACAAGTGGAATGCTCAACTGTCGATCTTAAGAGTGCCCAGGAAAGAGATGAAGACATAACACGATTAAAGCAGTGGATTGAATCTGGGAAATGCCCAGAGCGCAAAGACTTGGAGTCTGAAAGCACTTACATGAAGTCTCTTGTTGCACAGTTCGAGTGTATTGAGGTGCATGAAGGTGTAGTCATGCGAAGGTGTACGAACTCTGAAAACGGAAAAAATGTGTTGCAAGGAATTGTGCCTTTAACATTGAGACGAGAGGTGCTGAAACACTCTCATGATATCCGTGCATCAGGACACTTGGGGATGAAGAAGACACTTGCTAGAGTCCGGCAGGGCTTCTATTGGCCAGGCCTACGTAATGATGTCAGAACGTATGTGAATGGATGCGAGGCCTGTGTAAAAAGAAAGGACCCTACAAAGTCGAAACGTGCTCCGATGGGGATCACAAGAAGCGGGTTTCCAATGGAACGGATAGCAGTGGACATTCTTGGGGAGCTTCCAATGACTGAGCGGGGAAACAAGTACATACTTGTTATTGGCGATTACTTCACGAAGTGGATGGAGTGTCATCCGATGCCAAACATGGAAACCAAGACTGTTGCTTCCATTCTCCTGGAACAGGTGGTCACTCGATTTGGAGTGCCTCGAGTGATACATTCAGATCAAGGGCGACAGTTTGAAAGCGCCCTCTTCTCAGAAATGTGTTCGCTTCTACAAATCAAGAAGACAAGAACGACCCCGTATCATCCCCAGTCGGACGGAATGGTTGAAAGGTTTAACAGGACGTTAACTACCATGCTCAGTGCGTATGTAGATGAACATCACAAAGACTGGGATGAGCACTTGCAATATGTGCTGATGGCTTACCGTTCAACCGAGAATGAGACAACTGGGTTCTCCCCGAATCAGTTGATGCTGGGAAGAGAAGCTAGTACCCCTCTGGATCTCATGTATGAGATGCCCACCAAATTCAAACAAATCCCAGTCAATGAATGGGTTTGGGAGATTCAAGATAAGCTTGAATCAGCACACAGGGTAGTTCGTAGGAACACGGAGGCTTCTATGAAGCGACAGAAGTTATACCACGACGCTAAAGTCTCGTTCGAAACGTTTGAGGTAGGAGACAAGGTTCTGGTATATTTCCCGGTCAAGCGTGCTGGGTGTTCATCGAAGCTGACTTCCTTTTGGCGGGGGCCATACGAAATCAGAGGAAAGCTGTCTCCTTTTCTATATCAAGTCAACTGCGGTCAAAGAGGTAGTGAGCAAGTTGTTCACTGTGACCGACTGAGAAAGGTAAGGTCCCAAGTGCTTCCGGGGGACGAGACCGTACCGAAGAGTGTGAGTATTGAGTCTGGTGAGAACGAGGTTGAGAGTGAGTCTGGTTGCAAACGAAAACGTAACAGACCCGTTTGGATAAATGATTACTATCTGTATACTTGCAAGGCAGAGGTTCCAGTTTTGAACGCAGCGATGATCTGAGGATCGGGCGTTTGTCTATAAAGGACGGAGGTAAAGAGGTGTACGGCCAAGAAACACGTGCACAACGAGTTACCGGTTCTACAAGTTTAAGACTTGGAGAAATTGTTCGAGGGGTCGGATCTATTAGGTTGGAAGATGTTGTTCTGGAAGTTACGGGTGGAAGCTTGAGAGTCGTACTTCCATACAAAGAGTAGACTGTGAGAGTCGGACTTCCATACCAAGGGAAGACTTTGCCATAGAGTTTGACAAGTTTGATAAGACAGTTCTCATGTGTTTAATATCACTTGTTCGCTGTTACGTTGTTTATTAAAGTTTTAGTTGTTCAATGTGTCCTTCACAAAATGTTTTGTAAATTGACGCATGAGGGACTCATGCCTAGTCGGAGGCGTGGGTAATGTAGTGCAAATTAAATGGTGCAAGTAACGAGTTCGCCCAAATCAAGTAATTACTTCCCTTTATACAAATGTACCGCCCGAGATATAGAATTACTCCCCTTTAATAATTGTCCAATTTTCTAGATAGTACACTCTACCTGTCGGAACGTAAAACTAAATCTGGATATATAGTTGCAGCTTTTTCAAGTCGAGAGATGCGAGAGGAAACTCTCATATTTTGCTTGCTGACCATCGCTTGGTTAGTTATAAGCGGTCCGAGATCCAGGCTTCTGCTATCTGGCCTTTTGAGGTTACAGGTGCAAGCCGGTCAAGCTTCCAGTGGGCTTTGGCAGTGGGATCGTTCGCGAAGGCACGCCTACAAGCCCCAGAGTCGGAAGGCCGCGCTTAATCCGGTAGCTGAAGAGGGCTGGTGCTCTTAGCTTGTGGGTGCAAGCCGGTCAGGCTTCAAGTGGGCAACGGCAGTGGGATCGTTCGCGAAGGCGCGCCGTGCAAGCCCCGAGAAGGGAGACCGCGCTTAATCCTGCACTAGGAGCGTGCGTGCCTGGCATTGTATGTTTTGTGATTGCGTTAGTGTGCTAGGTAGGATTCTGTTAGCTAAGTAGGCTTGGTGTAGTGTGTGTCGGCTCCCTCCATTCTGTATTGTCGGTTTCTTCGTAGGGCTCGGGCGCACATAGGTTCGTATGAGATCAGGCAGACCGTGTAATATAGTTTTTGCATACTTAGTCTTTTTGCATACTTAGTCTTATTTGTATAGCTAGGTCGTATTGAAACCGTCTGTGTGTGTGCGCCCAGCAACTCGTGCCCCGCTCGGCACGTTACAATAGTTACCCAGTAAAACGATGTAAGAGTTACACATGGAATCGTCATGCATCGTCAAAAGTCGTCCTTTCTCATAAGTAAAGTGGTACACGAGGTTCTTCTATATATTCTTTATACTTATAAAGCAAACAAATTCAAAAATAAAATGAAAACAACTGTATGCTTCTCTGTTTTGCAAATAGTCGCCTTGTATTATAAACATAACAAAATGAGGACAAAACGACAGTGAAATATTTATTGCAGTAAATATATTAAGACCAGTATTTACTTAGGTTAATAAGTCCTTTTAGTGGTGTGTGGGGCTCAGCGTGTTTGTCAATCAAGAAGCAATACAAATCGAAAGTAGAAGAGACAAAAATTTACAGTCATATCGATGACACAATATCTTTCAAGACACTGCACTACAATACTTATTTTACTTTCATTTTCTTAGGTGAATTGGCATACAGTTTTCTGGGGCATTGCAATGCAGTACGTGTTTGCTTTGTTGATCCTCCGAACCCAGTGGGGATACGAAATGTTCAAGTGGCTGGGAGACAGAGTGACGGAGTTCTTGGAGCATACCATGGCAGGAGTCCTGTTCGTCTTCGGAGATACATACTATCAGCATTTCTTTGCTTTCAAGGTAAGTTACACAGGCCATGGACAGGACACACGTTCTATGAGCATTTCTTTGCTTTCAAGGTAAGTTACACAGGACATGGACCGGACAAACTTTCTATGAGCATTTCTTTGCTTTGAAGGTAAGTTACACAAACCATGGTCCAGACAAACGTTCTATGAGCATTTAGTTGCTTTCAAGGTAAATGATTCAGGCCAAGGACTAGAAAAAAACGTACAATGAACATTTTGCTATATGCTATGATACATATACTTGAAACATGGGAACATATGATAGAGTATAGGACTGCAATGCAAGAGGTAATGGGTTTGCATATTACAAACCCTAAGCGAAATTTAATACAATGAAAGGGTATCAAGTTTGTGCAAGCCTGTCCATTGCTGCAAGTTGAAACGCCCTGTGCCATTACAGAAAGTGGCCGATATTCTACCGATAACTGTTTAGCGGATGGTGACTTATTTCTACCTTTTTACTTACTAGCATATACAAGACGCTCCTTAATTGACATATATGTACAGTGCTCCCTCTACAAACGTCACCTCTCTTAGACGAATACCTCTCTTAGACGTCACTTCTATTTACCCCCTGTCGTTTTTAACGTATTTTTCCCTCTAAAGAACGACAACTCTCTTAAACGGCTACCGTCACACATTTTTACTTCCGTATTCTTTAAATTCCCTCCCTTGAGCGGCCGAGGATTTGTTTCGCCAGTCGTCGTTAGCCATCGGCATTTTCCGTGATGCCGAGTGATGTCGGAAATTATCAAACGAACGTGACTGGATCCCGCGTTTATGTCCCCGAGTATATGTCTATTTGTAAAGCGACGGGAACCACTTGGTTCAATCGAACATTGTTTTCACAGTTTTCTCTTGTGTTATTTAGATAATTGCCCTAACACTAGAACAACTATAAGAACAAACGTTTGCGGCCTACCACACGTTAGCCAATTAAGGCAAATAAACCCAATCTAGCTCTTTATGACTAATTAAGCGGTCTTTTAATTGTACCAATCATCCGTTTATTAGTGGCTTAGTGGGTGGGGTAATTCAGGAACAATTGATTACTGGCATAAATTGGTCATCAGTGTGAAAAACAGCAATGGCGAATTTTCTTTTAAATACCCATTGTATTTTATCTACGTAACAGTCTCTCAAAAACTGTCTTCATTACGCTGTATTTGCTAACTGTTGTCTGTTCAGTTAAAATGAGAACTAAAAAAAGAAAAAAATATATATTTCTGTCTATTGACCAACGTGTAACTGTTGTTGAGCAACTAGACTCGGGGAAATCAGTTCAGGCTATTGCTGATCAGTGTAGGTGTGGTAGAACCCAGGTTCAGGTAATAAAATGTACTAAGCTACTTGAGTAAAAATGCTGACTTTAAATGACAAATACTTAGGTATGGTCTATAGATGGATCATTGAGGGATGATATGCTAAATTCATATTCACAATTGTATTTATTTCTCAATGTCAAATGAATCTTTCTTAGCAAATTACAGAAGAAAATAACATTAAATGGATTTGAAACATTTAATTCTACTGGTAATAAAATACGTAAGTACATGTATATACACATGTCTAAGGGTTACCTCTCTAGAGCAACTACCTCTCTTAAGCAACCAAATTCTCTCCTTCCGCTTGATGTTGCTTAAGAGAGGGAGCACTGTAGTCTATTTATAAAACCACACAATATCTGAAACTGTAAAAAGAATAAAACAGTGTGTCAACGACCATTTTATTATGGCTTCAAGAATCATGTTTATTCAAGAAACCGATCTATAAGAATTCTGAACATACAACATCTGCAAAAAAAATCATTGACAATTTTATTTACATGGACGCATATTTATACAAACAGTATGTATAACCAAGCTTGCATCATAAATTTATAAAATGTTTGATGTAACGACATTGTACGGTCACATTTTTTATTGTTCGGTTATATGTTTGGATTTGTATTCACTGTGTAGACTACATTCTAATAAATCACTGTATTTCCATAGGTGCTGTCCATCGTAGCGTTTTTCTTCATGACCATTAACATACTGTACTACTTGGGCGTCATGCAAGCGGTCATTAAGGTCCTCGGCCGCTTTCTCGCCTTCTGCATGGGAACCACGCCTGCTGAATCTATCAACGCCGCCGCCAACATATTCGTATCCATGGTAAACATTTAGTTTTGCTAACATTTTCGTTTCTATGATTTACATTTTGTTTTGCAAACAATATCGCATCCGTGGTAGCCGTGTTCTTTTCGATACAGCTTCTTACACATTGCAGTTTTCTTGGTTTGTTAAATATACATATTTTTCCTTACTATTTATTTTGATTACAGCATTATTGCCATGGTAACAATTACAGTAATCCTTTGGCCCTTATTATTACTATACGTGGCTTACCAAACAAATCTTTTCTATGTTTCAGGACGTTTTTAAACGCTCCGTCAAATCTAGTAAAATAAATTATCCAATATGTGTAAGATTAAAGCAAACAGTAAATTGTTAGCCTCCTTTACACAAAACAAATCAAGGTTTCTTTGTTTGGGATACTGTTTGTGGTCATTTGAGGTAGACATGTAAACAAACTGTTGACATTACAAATGAGGAAGAGTTGAGATGTACATGCAGACTGTGGAACCGTTCATAAGGTCAACGTCCCATTCGATGATAATGTTAACAATATATAAATATCACACCCCTAAGAGGGTGCTACAAGGAAATATTCACCCAATAATGTCACCCGATGTGTTAGATTATGATGTAAAACAAGGTTGACATTAACTTATCAATAGTGAACCTTATGTGTTATCACTTTCTCTCATAACAATCGAACCATCAAAAATAACAAAATTTTCTTTAGTAAAAATGCAAGCACCTGAGTGAATGCTATGAACACACTTTAATAAGCGCTCATTGACACAGACTGTATACAATACACAGTTAGTCCCCTTGATTACTTGATCATGCTTAAAAGAAACGTTTTATGTTTAACCCCACGCGATAATGTCGCATGAGTCATAACGGATTGTCAATTTAAGCAAATTTACGTCAGGTATTATAAAATCAAATGTCATGCCATTAAACAAATTACAATATTTATAGTATTACAGTAGATCGGTATAGACCGTCTACGGCTCTTGTCACTCTAATTATTATACATGTACTGTCTTTCTAACAAAAACTTATTTTTGGTGCGATATATACTTAAATTGTATTCAACGTATTTATTCAACTCATGCATTTAAATCTATTTACAGACAGAGTCCCCTTTAATGATAAAGCCATTTCTGGACGGAATGACCAAATCCGAACTCCACGCCGTCATGACCGGCGGTTTCGCCACAATCGCCGGCAGTGTGCTTGGCGCCTACATCAGTTTTGGGGTGCGCATTTCAGTCTTTGTTATTTCAACAATATAAAGTACTTTATCTGTTAAAGCTTGTGGTTCAAGTCGATATTGCACCCGGTCACATTGTCCTGTCACCTGACAGTGTTTTATGTTGTCTTTGTTTTGTTTGTTTGTTAAATCGCACCAACACAATTATGGTCATAATGGTGACGTTCAAATCAATGTGTAGTGGACAAAGACCCCAGACTTATGTTTGGTTAGAACCACCGGCGCACCGCAAAACTGGCCGTTTTAATGGCATCTATTAGTTATACAGTGATCGTATCTGGGTTTTTTGTTTTGCTTATTTGAACATAATATATAGTAAAATAGCATGCTGTGATCAACCGCTTCCTCACTTATTTATATAACCTTGTTTGGATTGGCGTTTAATGTACTTAAAAATCCATTAAACTATATCGTAGTAAACACTCGATATATATAGAAACACAGTAACTTTTACTTCAAAGTCAACAGACAAACTTTACTTTAAAATCTTATCATTTTTAAGCTTACATGTATGTTTTTTCACGACTCTACTCTTTTATCTGGTTGGTGGGGGGATACACCCCCCTCCCTGGATCCATCTATGCTTCAACTGACTGTGTTTCAACTTTTTGAGTCTTACATTCACTTTGTCTCTTTATTTAAAAACAGTAGTACTTGCAAACTGATATTCTGGAAACTATACTTTGAAAAATCGTCAAGGAATGTAAACAATCTTTATAAAAACAACATTATTTTGAAACTTAACGGTCAATCACTATGAAGACGACTACATCAATTGTTTAAACTGTCTGGTGGTATTAAAACTTGTGAAGTGAATATAAAGGACAGTTATATTCAAACTACTAGTTGGTGTTCCTTTCTTGCTTTTTGGATTTCCAGCTCACACAGTCTCCACCCCTTCCCCCCTGTTTGGTTGCAAGATTCTAGCCAATCAACCTTTTCTTGTCTTTTTTTATTTCAGGATTCCAATTAATCAGTTTTACACCAATAATGTAGCCAATTATCTGTCCATACTTCCATTTCTTAAATTCAAAACTCAAACCAGTCTTCTCTTTCATAGTCTCATTTTAACATAAGGCCATGTCAATCATCCTTTTCCGCATTTATAATATCCGAGGAATATATATTCTTTATTCTAAGTCCAATTAATTTCAAGGATCTAGCAATTAATCTTTTATTTGTATTTTGAATCTCAAGGTCCCAGCCAATCATCTTATCTCTGCCAGTGTAATGAGCGCACCTGCAGCCCTCGCCATCTCGAAACTCTCCTACCCGGAGGTGGAAGTTACCAAATCGTCATCTAAAGATTTCGATAAAATTGAGAAATCGTAAGTCTATTTTGCATCTATTTATGTAATAAACGAACATTACACTAATTGCATTTTCATACTACAGCTTATTCCATAAACTTTACAAAATTCATTGTGACTTTATTTCTTTATTTTTCTACCGCCAATTTAGATCATACATAGGTCTACAGTATAATTCCGCTTTTTCAATCTTTTTAAGGCACAACACTTTTACAAACTTCAAGAAAATCACCATCGACATTAAAACTGAAAAGCAACAATGTAATCATATGCAAAATGTATATCGTTTCTCCAATTCTTTCAGTCTTGAAGCCTAAAAATTCGAGTATTATCATTTCACTTATCATGTGTTTTCTTCTTATTTCTTGCCTAAAAGTTTTCACTTTTCTTCTCTTTCCCAATCAAATTACTTTATGTCATAATGACTATCAATTTGTACTTTATACTGTATTTGTACTAAATAAATACTCGAACACTTGATTACCGGCCGCAATAGCTCAGGTGGTAGAGCGTCGGCTTACGGATCGGGAGGTCACGGGTTCGAACCACGGCCGGGTCAAACCAAAGACTTTAAAGTTGGTAGTAGTGGCTTCCCTCCTAACGCTCGGGGCTAAGAGTACAGCATTACGCCTGACTCGTCGGTGTCAGTATAATGGACCGGCCGGGTTCAGTACTTGGGCACCTCATAAGTGCCCCTGTACTATAATGATAGAAATGTCGCTGCACAGTATCGGTAATATGCCGGCAAAATCCGAACACTTCATCAACATTTGATCTAGTACTCGAATACTCGATCGTTTAAAATTACTTTCATTTAAGACGTTTTTAACAACCCAACTCATGTGTATAACTTTTATTTCTGTAAATTGCTAGAAAACCTTAATATATTCTCCTCTTTCTTCTTTTTTCGCTCAAAAACTTAATTGTCCTTGTATTTCTTTTCCAGTACGGAGCACAATATCATCGAAGCCGCGTCCAATGGGGCTACTTCAAGCATCAAAATCATAGGTGCTATAGCAGTCAATGTCATCGCTTTCCTGTCTCTTTTGTCATTCCTTAACGCAACGCTTACATGGCTAGGACTCAGGCTCGGCTACGACTATATCACATTCGAGGCAAGCTTTTCCACTTACCATTAGAGACTTGGTCACAGTGTAGCAGATATATATGTCGCATAGAGCCACCAAGCTGAATTTCCGTGCCGTTTTGGCCACGGGTGGCCCAATCAATGGCGCTTCATACATATATTTATGAGAACGAAGTTTTTATGGCCAAGTAACTCATGGTATATGTATCTAGTGATAACGGACTATTTACCGTGGGTTCCGACGACTAGAGCTACACGAGCTCTACTAAGTACCTTTTAAAATTATTACATTACTAAATCGAGCAAAGTTGTGCCAGCACCTCTGCACAAAGAATACTTATTTATGGGGTAGTTGGTACTGGTACTGCTACTACTACTTCTACTACTACTACTACTACTACTACTTCTACTACTACTACTACTACTACTACTACTACTACTACTACTACTACTACTACTACTACGACTACTACTACTATAATAATTCTACTAAGCACAAAATGGCCATTTCAAGTTTACATTTACTAGATTATCACCAAAATGCGTCATATGTTTTAGTAATGGACAGTTCACTGACTGATAATGACGTAATAATTTAAAGACATTTGATCGCGGATTGCTTGGCTCTGTGTGCTACGTACTCACGGTATCTTGTTGCTTTATTGCAAAAATTATAAATAATTTTAGGTTCTGAATCCTATTATGTTTGTTTATATTGGGTTTATCGTCCCACCAACAGTATTATAGTTATCTGGAAACGGTGTCCACTTGGAGCACATATAGTGCTGCCTTCACTGTGTATAGCATGTTTGTTTATATTGGGTTTATCGTCCAACCAACAGTATTATAGTTATCTGGAAACGATGTCCACTTGGAGCAGATATAGTGCTGCCTTCACTGTGTATAGGATGTTTGTTTATATTGGGTTTATCGTCCCACCATCAGTATTATAGTTATCTGGAAACGATGTCCACTTGGAGCAGATATAGTGCTGCCTTCACTGTGTATAGGATGTTTGTTTATATTGGGTTTATCGTCCCACCAACAGTATTATAGTTATCTGGAAACGATGTCAACTTGGAGCACATATAGTGCTGCCTTCACTGTGTATAGAATGTTTGTTTATATTGGGTTTATCGTCCCACCAACAGTATTATAGTTATCTGGAAACGGTGTCCACTTGGAGCACATATAGTGCTGCCTTCACTGTGTATAGCATGTTTGTTTATATTGGGTTTATTGTCCCACCAACAGTATTATAGCTATCTGGAAACGGTGTCAACTTGGAGCACATATAGTGCTGCCTTCACTGTGTATAGAATGTGTGTTTATGTTGGGTTTATCGTCCCACCAACAGTATTATAGTTATCTGGAAACGGTGTCAACTTGGAGCACATATAGTGCTGCCTTCACTGTGTATAGCATGTTTGTTTATATTGGGTTTATTGTCCCTCCAACAGTATTATAGTTATCTGGAAACGGTGTCCACTTGGAGCACATATAGTGCTGCCTTCACTGTGTATAGCATGTTTGTTTATATTGGGTTTATTGTCCCACCAACAGTATTATAGTTATCTGGAAACGGAGTCAACTTGGAGCACATATAGTGCTGCCTTTACTGTGTATAGAATGTGTGTTTATGTTGGGTTTATCGTCCCACCAACAGTATTATAGTTATCTGGAAACGGTGTCAACTTGGAGCACATATAGTGCTGCCTTCACTGTGTATAGAATGTGTGTTTATGTTGGGTTTATCGTCCCACCAACAGTATTATAGTTATCTGGAAACGGTGTCCACTTGGAGCACATATAGTGCTGCCTTCACTGTGTATAGGATGCCGTGAACATGACATGATACCACACCCAGTCACATTATCTTGACACTGGATCAACCAGTTGTGGAACTACCCTTAATATGTGTTTGAACGTTAGCAAGGGCGCTATACAACTACCATTTTTAAAGACTTGTATGTCGCGGCTCGGGATCGAACCCGGGGTCTCCCGTACCTGGAGCAGACGCTGAATCATGTTTTAGGAAAATATAAACATATTACACGATATACTCTTGATTTTTTTAATAATTCCACACTACCTGGACTGGGTGAACTGATATTGTGATACTGAAGATAGAAATACGTTTCAATTGGCAATTGTGCCAGCGGTATTCTTGTTTTGATTCCGATTTAATCCTTATGTGGTTATGTTTTACGTTTCAGTGGGTTTGTTCTTATCTACTTTTTCCGATCTCTTACTTCATGGGAATTGAAACGGACGACTGCAGAAAAGTTGCCGAACTAATTGGTAAGTGTGTTCAGTCTGTAAATAGACGGTGTCGTCACCATTCTTCAAACTGCAGTCTTAATACAGACGATGACTTGATTTGTTTTCAAACCCATTCATGAAAATACGATGTGGTAACCAGTTTTCAAACCTATTCTATAAATCAACGGTGAATTTACAAGATGTTAGTTTCCACAGTAAAAAAGTCTGTAAGAAACCACAATATTTCATTTTATTAAAAGCACATTTTGTTGGTTGAGTTAATTTTATTATATTTTATCAAGTTTGCTTCTTAGGTTCATTAAGTCTCAATAACCAACCAATAATGTTCAGAAAAACCTGTCGAACGAATCAGAGACCTCCTTTTTCATGTCTTGGCGAAAGCTGTCCTTAATCTTTAAAGCATTGCGCATAAGAACACATTGCGGTTAAACGGTCCGTGTATATACCGTCTTTTTTCATATTTGTTTTCCTAGTAAGGAAAACGGAAAAAGTACAGAATGATCGAACACTTATTTCTAGCCGCAATTGAAACTTGTGTATCTTGTCTTGCTATTTACCTCCCATGCCGGGCCAAGCGATCGCAGCACTAGTCGTTTTTCTTTTTTTCGTTTTGTGTAACGGTAAACGGTTAGAGTTCTCTTTGTTAAGCTACATGTTTACGTTAGAAAAAACAATGTTTGGAATACATATATTTCTGTTTTTCATTCTTTAAATTTGATTTAGAAAAAACAAAAAAGAACATTTCTGTATCTTTTCCGATTTTCTTATTAGAAAGACAAAAAAACAAAAGACGGTAAATACACGGACCTTATGCCATAAGTTTGAAATGAACAAAATTTGTTTCTCCAATCCATGTAGGGGCAAGATGTCATCGATCCCTGTCCTGAAATATCACATAAACAGTGTGTCTAAATATTTTTAAACATATTTTACATTTTTCTAATCATTCTGCTATGTTTCTGAGACTAAGACACAAAAAATGGAACGGAGAACGTGCATACGCACGCACTGAGACGTGCGTCTGCTGTAAGGTTAATTTTGGAGACTTAACAATATTTTTGGACATGGTGCCTTCATATGTTGTTTCTGTTCTCAAGGTATCAAGACGTTTACGAATGAATTTATTGCCTACGGGAAGCTAAAGGACCTGATAGCAAACGACAAATCATTAACGAACTACACCAATTTTAACAACACAACCGACTGGTATTGGAGAAATGGTGACATTATTCTTCCACAAGATGGCGATGCTATTCTTACAGGCGGAGTCATTTCGGTAAGTTTCAAATATTTTAGTCATAATATTAAACATATTTCAGTTGGAATATTTTATAAACAAACTAAACATTTAAAAGCGATTTGGTCGCCTTAGTCTATTTCTTTTAATTTTGTATTAAAAAGCAAAATTTTATTAAATTAGAATGACTCATGAAATCAAATAATACCTCCGACCAGTAGATTATAATTGAACGAGGTGTTGTTCAAAATATTGTGTTGTCTTTAGGTGCTTACCTCTCCAATTACATGTATGTAGGTAGTCGGATCACCTTGGAAATATTCCTAAGTGAAACTACTTTTCTTGCATAGTCGCCAATAAATCAGCATGTACATACAGCATTATTTATACATTTTGTCCGTGGTTTTGATTGCAGGAGAAGTCTGTGATTATTACTACTTATGCGCTGTGCGGCTTCGCCAACTTCGGTTCCATTGGTATCACACTTGGCGGCCTTAGTGCACTGGCTCCCCGGAGGAAACCAGAACTGGCACAAATGGTTGTCCGGGCCATGATCTGTGGCAACGCCGCCTGCTTTTTGACCGCTTGCATTGCAGGTAAGGAAATCGTAGTCGTTCATAAATACTTTTTATGTACACCTTTTGTCTGAAAAAAAAATCAAGAATGACCCCCTTTGCTTGAGCAAGCATTTTCTTTTCATTTGTTTGTGAGTCAATTTCAAAAACAAAACTGCATGTTTAGCTTTATTCTATATTTTCAAACGAATGTCCCGTTTAATGAGACTTGGTTATTTTTGTCATTTGTTTGTGTCTTACATTTACTTTTTGTAATAAATAATTTTGTCTCTTCTGCAGGTCTCTTTTACAAACCATTCTAATCCCAGTCTTGGAGCACCATCATGAAGTCACCTGTCATAACAACAACAACTACGACGATGACGCCTATCCCGACGACCCCGAAGACAATACCACCATCGACAACATCGACAACGACAAAAGCAACAACTTCAACAGCAGCAGCAACAGCATCATCAGCTTAAACAACAACAAAAAACCCACTAACGACGTCAACAACAACATCAACAACAATGAAACCGATGAAACAACAGGACAGATTTGTCCCACTGTTTTAGTGTCAAACCGTCATGTTGCTTAAGCTGAATCTCTCTCGCTAATTTGTCTCTTGTCATTATCTTCCAATGTTCTGTTGATATATCGATATCCACAAAGAACACTCGACCAAATAAGACTGTATTTCAAAACAAAAGTAAGTAACAAACTGACATATAAAACCACATTCGCTCTTCTGCTTCATAAAGTCTAGTTTTGTTCATGTATCTTACTAAATATATATTTAAAACAATAAGTTAAACCAAAATATATATTCAAGGTTTATTGTGGAATTATTTAGTGCATCAGATTTGTATTGGTTTTTATTTCTTATCATATATTATTGTTACTAAGATAACCAGTGGTAATCAATGTTTTAACTCGAATAAAGAATCATAATCGTTAGTCAAGTTATGTACACATTTGAGACTTAATAAATTAAAAATGAAAAAATAGCGACAAAAAAGTCGGAATTGGAAGAAAATAAAGTTATCAAGCGAGATTGGATGAAGACATATTCTCACACTACCTAGAAAATGTTGTTTTCGCGTAAATCTTTTGGTTCCTAAAAGCTCTATACATGGTTTGACACTTTATTACATCTAACTTGAGGTATGAAATGTAAATCTAAATACGAAGTTTGTCTACATTTAATGGCAAGATTAACGTTACTAAGCTTGATTATACAAGGTCGTCGATAGAACAAACACCAACACGACTGGCTTTATAAACATATTGTCTAAAGTGATAGTAGGACATAACAACTAACTTACAAGCGATGGTTGTGATGACAAAGACTGCATTTATCTCATAATGAACCATCATGTGTTCACCATCTATATCATATTACTTAAAAACATATTGTAAATGCAAGGATATCATGACCTAGCTTCTTAATGATATTATTTAAGAATGGTTCTTTGTAAAGTTCCGGATGATACCTGCTATTTGTTTCTCTTCCCGACATCTATCAAGTAATAAATATATATTGCATTCGTGAAAGGTAAAGTTAATTACAGTGGTCACATTTTATCAAAATCTTGTTAAGCAGGATAGCTTCATTGTACATTGTGTATATATCTGCTTGTAATTTCAAACGTCAAATGCGCGTTTTTTCAAGCGAGATAACTCAATCAGACTGAAATACACGACGTCGAATGTCGAATGGTTGTCTTTACCCTCGTCGTTCACCAATGGTCATATGGCGAGTCAAAGCATAACCGATAGGATCTGATACCGACCGACGCATTACGGGTCATCTTCAGGTGACCTTTCACTCAGCCAATCAGAGCTTTGCTTACTAGATTCTGAAACTCGCTTAACAAAGTGAATCCAGTTGCGATTGTCAAATGTAGTAAATATCAAACGCCAGGGATGTGTAAAAAGTGGCCGATATACCTGTAAAACAAACGCTTGTGTTTTGCTGCTTTATAAGTGTATTTTATGTTCCAAAGCATAGAAATCACACCAGTACAGTAGAATGAAACAGGGTTTCTAATTGGTCGATCTGCATTTTCTCAGCACTCAATCTCGGAAATCCATAGATAAGAGGGTGCAGTTTATAATGGGTGGGTTTCAGATCTATCCGATGCGAATATCGTGTGTTTTAGTCAGATTGCGACATACCTGTACATATGAACAACTTAACAAACATATCATGAATAACTCTTTTCACTCATTGTTGTCTTTCCTCTGAATATTTTCAATTTCAAAAACGCATTTTCTGTTTTAATAATCAAACCAAATTCACATATACCGGTTTTGGCTGTGTACTGCAATTTTTTACTTTAATGTACAGATGTTACGAAATCGTATGTGATTTAACTTTTTGACATTTTGTATGTTTCCTTTCAACATAATTTGTTACGAATTTCAATATTTTTTTATATTTTAAGAAATTTGTTTAAATAAAAGTTTTACTTCTATGCTTATAACGTTCATTTTTATTCTTCATTTTATGTTTGTTCATTGGCCCAACAAATATCATTGTCTTTATCTTAGTTACTGTTTTATTTGTATTTTTATATTTGTATATTTTTTAATCATTCTCAATTTGTTTTTTTTATATTTACACTCTATTCTTAGTTTTGCATTGTGTTTGTATTCGTGTGAAACCATGCACCTTTTACTAATCAGACGCAGTTTTATCCTTCGGTCAGTAGAGTTTTTATGACAAATAAAATGTGTATTGCGCATGTTTTATTAATTAAGCATTTTAGATTAGAATACTAAATAAATAAATCTTAAATAAAAACATAAAAAATAAAACGGATTATAGCACGTACATTAGGTGAATTAGCTACTGTATTATTCATTATGTTTAACCATTGCCATTTGCTTTATTAGTGACTGCTCCAACCTAATCTGCGGTAGTGACAACTAGTTAATCACCATTAATGAAATAGTTATAAACCGTCTATTATATGTGCATTATAATTAACAAACACACTAAATAATGACAGAAGTGTTCCATTTATATTTCTTTGCATAATAAATGACTTTAAAGAACTAACATGTTGTAGTTGTAATCATTTCATAGCATAAATATATATGATGTAATATTAGGGATGTACGCGAATGTTCGGATAGATACCGTACACTCGAATTTATTTTTTGCATTCGAATGTATGCTTAACAAAAATGTGTTCCTTACTTATGACCTTTTAAACATGTTATGATGTTAACTCTGTGGACTTTTTATTGTCCAACTTTATGTCACATCGTTTTTCATGCTCTTCTTTCAAATAACAATAAATTTAAATAAATTCGTCTGGCACCAATATCGGTGCCAGACAGTATCAATCACTACACGATTGTTGGTCTTTCCTAACAACCCTTTTAATTTTTCGTGACATAAATGAACTGCAGGGGCAGGGAACGCGCAAATATAAAGTATTTTGATAACATGGAGCGAATATTAACTATGATAAAACTATAAGATACTGTAACAACATGGAGCGGATATTAACAATGCCATTTAAATTGCATAACTATGATAAAACTATAAGATACTGCAACAACATGGAGCGGGTATTAACAATGCCATTTAAATTGCATTACTATGATAAAACTATAAGATACTGTAACAACATGGAGCGGATATTAACAATGCCATTTAAATTGCATAACTATGATAAAACTATAAGATACTGCAACAACATGGAGCGGATATTAACAATGCCATTTAAATTGCATAACTATGATAAAACTTTAAGATACTGCAGCAACATGGAGCGGATATTAACAATGCCATTTAAATTGCATAACTATGATAAAACTATAAGATACTGCAACAACATGGAGCGGATATTAACAATGCCATTTAAATTGCATAACTATGATAAAACTATAAGATACTGCAACATGGGTTTATTTTCTCTGAAATATAATAAAAATGATCTGTTTAAGACTGATTCGCACATATATTATTGTATCATGTTTATTGTTCATGAAATGCATCACAACGACCAATTAATATCATTATAGCGACGTCCAGCTATGTTAGTGGAGGAAAACCCAAGACAGATGTCTGGGTAGAACCACCAGCGCACAGCAGGTCAGCTGGAAGACCTTCCTGCATTAGCCCTTCGCCCAAACACGAATTGGACTCGAGCCCACGCGGCGCGAGGCTAAGCAGTTACGAGTCGGCGACTCTGAAAGTATAACACAAGCGTATACATTGTACAAATAGTATATTGTACATATAAATTGAAATGACAGCTGGCCACACCTACAAACGATAATGCAAAGCATCAAATAACGTTGGTGTATGTTGTTTATCATAATGTTAATTATCCGTCTGCGCAGTTATTTAATCGGTAGCTGCTTTACTTCCTTATCATCAAAAGCACGGCAAACTGTTTGCATGTAATGAAGAAATAATCAGGTGCCGATCTAACATTTAATCATTTATATATTTGCTGTCAGGGATGGATCCAAGGCGATGATGTTTGGGAATGCCCCCCCCACACACACACACACACACACACCCCCAATCAGGTAAAAGGTCAGAGTTGTGAAAACACATAAATGTAAGCTTAAAATACTGAGCTTTTAAAGTAAACTTTGTCTGTTGACTGCTTAGGTCGAATTTAGGGTCTCTTACACTGTGTGTGTACACACACACACACACACACACACCACACACCACACACCACACACACAATATTTATTGCGATAAAGTTGAATGGATCCTGATTCATACCCCACCTCAAAATGTTCTGGATCCTGACTGTAACAAAAACAATGCGATAACTTCCGGCCCGCTATTCACAAGGTAAAACTATTCTAAACACACTAATAGTAATCATATGTCTATGGACAATAAGGAAGAATACGTCGGACTTTGTGAAACCTTTTTTTCTGGTTACGGGATGCTTTTGCAGATAAAGGAGAAGATAAGACACATAACCAATACATTGACAATGTTATTACTCTCACCTGGCGTTTCGATCGACGGTTCATGAAGTAAAGTTGGCCGATCCCACCTTATAGACCATACTTATATATTGGTCCAATACATGATGCTCTCATTACATATGTTTCTTATTCAAAATCACCTGTGACAACTTTCTTTAAAAATGTTCTGTTTTGTGTAGTCCGGATTGGTACTTTTATCTTCAATTTTTGTAGATCATATCATAAATTCAACAATAGGAGAATTCTTAAAAGATATAGTTTTTCTGTGTCTGTCTCTCTGTCTGTCTGTCTCCCTCTCTTTCTCTGTATCTGTGTATCTATCTATGTATGAATCAATGAACGTATCTATATATGTATCTATCTTTGTACTTCGACTTACGAAATGCCAAACAAGGAAATATTATGAGATTTAAAAAAGTTTTTTAGTTTTAGTCAGAATGTAGTAATTTAAGTCCGAAAACAAACTTTTTTTCATGAAATCGACCCTGTCGCGCACTGCAAAATAGGGAGATAATATTACAAAGAAAAGGTAAATTCTCTTTATCCGGGTATTGTCTTTACGAGTCAATAGTGTCTATATGCTACCAGCACACTTAACTTCTCAATTTTTCCTCAGTCTGTCTTATCAATTTTTATCAATCCACACTCTTTCTGTCACTTGCTTGCTCACTTATAATTTCTTAAGAGGACTTCCCTGATTACTCTGTAACGTAACTTTAGTCTAAATAAAGACAATTTTGGACACATTGTTAGACAGTACCAGTCGATCTTAAGATTTGTTCAGTCTAAGTCTATGAAAAGCGCGATAGAAGTCTCTGCTAAAAATAGATATCAACGACAGAGCGGATTACCCGGATGATGATATCATGTAACCCTAACAGTAGGTGGTAACGTGGTTTTCTAAGTTTTTAAACAGCTATCTCTGCAGCGTGGATCAGATAGAAAATACACGTTTGTAATGACGAGTGGGGTGTTATTCTTCACATTTCACAAAAAATGTGCATCAATAAACAGCATTTCACGAGATCTTTTCGGGTAACAATAAAGTATTTTTAGTGACACAAATTTGGTCCAAACTGTACCATACCAACTTTTTAACAGTGCTCTAGGTAAAGGGTGGAGAAAGGTTGTGGAATTACGGATCAGCTCAGAATATGTGTTTTGTTTATAACGAAACTGTCATTAATGTACATAAGCTTGCAAGTTTAAATTTATTTTAAAATTGCTTTTGTCGCCAATGCAAGGTCTGTACATGTTTCTTATTCTTTGCAAAGACACGTTGATAAAAGAAAATGCACCGACGTGTATATTCTACTGCATGTAGGTACATGTAGTGAGTATACTCTCGTTACTAATAACGTTTAAAATTATAAATCTTACAAGGGTTTTTCTTTCTTTAACTGCTGGTTTTTCCTTTGGTGTGTTATGTCTTCTCGTATCTGTGTTTTGTCATTTTTACATTTACCCTGTTTGCCTTTGTCTAAGGGTAACTTAGATTTAAATATTTGCACACACACACACGCACGCACGCACGCACGCACGCACGCACGCACGCACACACACACACACACACACAAACAAACACACACACACACACACACACACGAGCAGAAGGTCTAGATCGATGTTACTAAAGCAGACAATCGTTTGTAATTTCCCTGGAATTTTTGTTAATTAAAATAATTCTGAAAAGAGCCGATCAATCGTGAAATATACTTCAGTAGTAATTCCGACAATAGCCGACTATGCCGATGTTTGTCGAATTCCCCGGAAGTGAATTTCATGGCTAAAGAGTGGACCTACACTAAATGAAACAGGATGAAAACTGTAGTTTTAACAAAAATACGTCCTTGTTCACTTATTTTCATATACATGAAAGGAAAGGGGATTGCGGAAGATTACACGAGACTTCAGGACAAAGCATTTTGCTGATTATCGTCGAAAGAAAAGGTTGCTCTTAATAATGGTGAAAAAGATTTGATGTTGGACAGATATTTCTGAAAAAAATAACAATGGTGACAAAATGAACAACTATGGCCTTGAGGTAAACAGACTCAGGAGCAAGGCTTTGAGAATGAGGCTACGGACACGAAGTGATAACAAAATGACACCAAATCGATAGCAAAGGTTAACAAAGGATAACAAAGGATAAAAAAAGGATACAAATTGAGTAAGTACATCCTTCTAAATTACTTTGCTTATTTTGACTTTTTGTGCGACATCGCACCGACATAGCTTTGGTCATAATATCGATGCCTAGCTAATTATTGGTTGAGGAGGACCCGAGATATACGTCTGAGTGGAACCAACAGTGCACCGCAGGTCAGCTGGAAGACCTTCCCACATGAATGTTTTCGCATCGACAGGGACCTAAACCTACGCGGTGAGGCCCGAGGAGTTACATGTACGAGTCGGCCACGGGCACACATATTCTGCGTATAAATCTACCTGTTAGATAAATTGTTGTGATGGAAATATGCAATATCGAAACGAGAAGACATCTACATGTTCCGACTTCAATCGGATCGGTTTGGGTTCTATATAGAAAATGATTTAAGCGGATTTCATGTGGGTATTGACCTCAGGCGATAGTCACGAATGGTGCGGTCGTCACGAGACCTTGAGTCCTCGGGTATATACTAGTATATATTTACGTCACAAAACGTTATTAAAAGGACCATCAACTAATTCAAAATAACTTTTCACTTTTATATCGTTATGGATAAAGTTAGCTGCGCCTTTGGTATTCACTGTCAGGTGAGAGTAAACGAGTGGAAAGGCGAAATGGTAGTCGATCTCAGAGAGTGGCAAGACGACAAGTCCACGATACAAGGACTAAATGTAACGTTAATGCATTTGAAAGAATTGGTGCAATGCACCGACAACGTCAACGAGACATTTAAGAACGAAACGTCCTACCATAAAGTCATCTGAGAGGAAACGTGTATTGAATGTTCAAGGATGGTTCCCCTTACGTTGACGTTCGACAGAACTGGAAACCTTCGTTGTTACTTGCACAAAAAAAAAATGAGTTTAAGGCCGGAGGAGTACCGTCGTTTAAAAGAGATCATCCCCAAGATAAGAACCGCCGTACTCGAACTTAATAGCACCGTGCCGTGTTTGTTTCAAAGTGACCATCAAAATCATTTGCGTATGTTGAGATGCTCGATGTGTAACCCGAACGATGTAATGATTGCCAACGTCGTGTGTTGGGCAAGTTTGGGATGCCATATTAACTTGAGACCTATTGTTCAGAATCACCTTGTTGTCAAATACCACACGGTACTGTTTGTTTTATGATTTGTTGAAAAGTACATTATTGTATTTGACTCTCCATATTTTGGAGTGGTTGGTGACAAGGATCACTTTATAAAAGAGCCTTTTTATCGTCTTCCAGTTCGCACTGGATCTCATTGTAGGGGTGGAACATTCCATAGAAGCTGAAAAATGTAAAAACAACAACAACTAAGGTTATACGTTACATGGAAATGCGGAGGTGTCATAAAAAAGAAGAAACGTGCTGTTTAATTTACTTTTTAAAAGAAACGTTTTATTTTCTTGCTGAGACATAGCTTGTCCAGGGCCCTGGGACCGGGATTCTTTTAAATGTTGCCTGGGTCCTGCTGCGCACGTTTTTTCTCCAGATATTCCCGTTCGTATCTGGTCTTGTTCTGCTGAGTACGATACAATTCCGGCCATGCGCTGGCATCCTGTTTTAATTAGAGGAAGGTGTTCACGCAAGCGGTGAAGGATCGTTCTGACCCAGTAGTCAGGTCGTTATCATTGGAGTCGTCCCAGTCATACACCTCATAGACTTTCAGCAGGACGTAACCTGTCTTAAGGGCCTTCTGGAATTCGATCGTACACCAAATTCTCAGGAACGTTCTTTGCTCGTCGCTGTTGCGGTAATGGATTCGGCTCTCAGTGTTGGCGCAGGTTAGATAAAATGGGAACTTAAGCTTGCCGTTGGACTTATACGGTAGCACAGGCCACGGGGAACCAAGGTCTTCACTTAGGCGATCCCGAAGTAGGACTGATGTCACAAAAGTAGTATTTGTTGACGAACGGGTACAGACTAAAAGAACATAGCAATGCTATTCATACACGGTCCTCTGGGCCCGACTGTCCACCTTGTACCGAGTCTTAAAAAGATTTACGCTTCACAGCCGTGCAATGCGTGTACCCTGTATGGAGGCTTTCCGTTCGTACGAGTTCCATGAGGTACTCCAGCCATTGGATGGAATCCTTGCTGTAATCGTCCCTGTGTGTATACCATTCGGTCGGAACACGAACGAATTTGTAACCGAGCAAAGTGGCCTCCACCGCGATAAAACTCAAATGGCTTCTTCGAAGGCCTGAAGATCGCTCAGGGATCCGGGTCTGTCCGTAAATACGCCGCTTTTTCGTAAAGAAGAAGGACAAGGGTTTTCTGTTCCGATCGATTATTCGTTTGATTATTCTTGAAACTGTATGCATTTAGTTTTTTCTCTTGGTCAATAACTTATGAATTCCCTTTTCAAGCCGCCATTCTTCATCGGAGACCACGCATCATTTAGCAAACCCTATGCCGATTGCTCTGGCTATACTCAATTAATCGGCGTTGACGATCTGGACCTTCGGCATTTTTATGTCCGTTTAGCTTAACCAGACAACTCCAAGGTCTGCAAGCGCCTTGGGGAACGCGCAGAGATCTGACAATGACTGTAAAACAAAACAAAAAACAATTTATTTTAATAGATATATATTTATTTTCTAAGAAGAATCTTTGACATTTATTAAATTGATAACGTTTTATGGGTTGTGGTAATGTCAACCAATTTAAAGGAATGTTGTGTTTTATTTGTATGCTTATTGACTGTACAAAGCAAGCTGCGTTGCCTTTTTAATGTACCTGTTGATAAGGTTGTACTATTTGAATAGTTTCATGAGGATGTAGAGCAGGTAGTGATGTACATTGGGGAAAGGATGTAAACGAAATGTTATTACAATGGAAATAAATACGAATAAAAAGATAAAAATACAACACAACATGTATGTTGTACTTAAAATAATTCCAAAAAGTTATATCAAGACATGCGTTCCTTTTTATATTTTCTTTGTGCATTTAAGATATTCTTGAAAAAAGGTAACTTAAACCATTTCTTGCGTTTCTGGGTTTAAGAATTGATGTTGTTGATGATGGTGGTACGTGTTGTTGCTATTGCTAAAAATGCCACCACCGATAGTGTACTTGTATCTTAATAATACAGATTTAAATATGTATTGATGTTGTTGATGATGATGATGGTTATTGTTGTTGTAGCTATTGGTGTTAGAGTTGTCAATGATATAGTATTTGTATACGATACTCGATGTATTTCCGTTCTGAATGTGTAAGTCCATAGATCGTATCCGGTTTGACGACGAGTAAAGTGGGGGTGTTCTTAAGACTACTCGAAACGGTTATTTTAAAATATTTGGACAGAAGATGAACATTTTCGTAGTAGATGATAATAAGTTCATATTTAAATTGAATCTTTGTGTAAAATGTCTAATTAAAAATGCAAATGCTATTTCACAATGAAATTGAAAATGATGGACATTTATAATATGATGGATAATCTGGAACTGACAATAAATTAAAAATTGTATCAGTTTTCTCATTTATATGTAGGGAATACATTTGATGCACTTTACACTTTTCACAATAGCTTTTATTATCTTTCATTAAATCATTAAATTATATAAATGTAATGATACTCCTACTGACTGTTATTACTACTGCTACTTCTACTACATGTGCTATAATAAGAAGAACATAATAATAATAACAATAATCAACGCAAAGTGATCAAAGTGATTCAACATGACGTGGCGTCCATAGGATACTCTTTTAAGAGGTAATTAGAATATCAACGGTTGGTTCAATGTGAATCTGTTGAAGCAGCGTCGGTAATTTAAACTATTTAAGGGATTGACGTGGTGACTCAATATCGCGTGACGCTATGACGTCAATTCAATCGGAACACCTCGGATAATTCACAAATCATCTCTCGGATGTATGTAGGTAGTTGGATTACCTCGACCACTTTCCTAAATGGGATGTGAGAGACGTCAAAACAAAGATGGCAGATCGGATGACAGCTCACTATAGTACGATGCTTGTAAATCTTCACTTTGTGGCGGCTTCAAATTTAATTCATTCAAGATTAATTTACCCGGCGCAGCAAAGACATAGCTGTCATACGACTCCACTGTTTACGTTCTGTGCGAACTACATTTAAAGCATTTTCTTCCAACTTCCGGCGAACAAAACAATCGTGATTTCTTTAAGTATCATTGCACCAGATACATCCGAGGAATTACCCGAGGACTTCCGATTGACGTCAATTATCACTTAAAAACCGCTTACCGTATGACGCATCGCCGAGTGACGTTGATGACGTCAATAGCCACTTAAGAACCACTTAAGTCACTTCCGGAAATACCTTCAAAGTGATTCTACTGTAATAGTTATATAAATGTGGTTTTATAAAACGATACATATTCATTTGAAGCAGCTAATTATACTTCGCGTGTTTTTAGTATTACTCTAATTTAATCAATAACACCACATTGTGTTACAACAATGTATATACAGAGTATATACTATTTGACTGATTTTAAAGGACTCATATAAGGTTCAGGGTCGCTTGTATATCTTTATATAAAGTAGTTATATAATAATAAAGAAAGGAGAATACATACAAATATACAGTGTAATTGTATAAAAGATATCAAAACCGTCTTACCTCGATAATCTAATTATTCGATTAGAAGTGAGGTAGTAAATGTTTTGAACGCATTAACAATAGCTTCGAGCTGGTAAACGACGCTATTAAGTTTGTTTATCTTGTGAACAACGTTCTTCAGAGATGCGTTTGAACGTTAAGTAACGTAGATTGGTGACGTCGAGGTCCGCTGTCGGTTCTTAAGTAGGAACGAAACTTAAAATAGATCTTCATTTGTTGTGTTTGAAGTATCCGTACTTTTGAAAGTGGGGTAGGTACGTGACATTCGGTCGCGTAGCGTAAATGTGCACTAGTAAAAGGACGATGCTGTAAGGTCGAGGGACCACGTGTCGTCAATAACCACTTAAAGCTAGCTTACATCATTTCATGCTGTCAACCCAAAACCGATCCGATAGTAGTATTAAGACTCGATCTAAAAGGGAAATTCTTAATTATGTATACTTTCTGCATCAACACTTGCTATGACTTTTATTTTCTGTTTTGTCCCCTGGCATAAAGAAACGTTCGTGTCACGTCATTGATTTTCTAGTTAGAAGGACGTCTTAAAATAGAACGATAAAGTTCAATGTCTTCCGAGAAAATTCTAGTACTGTTACAGTTCAAACTTATCAGATGTTATCAGTCAACATAATCATTTTCTTTCCTTCTCAATCCGATTTATTAACTGTAGACGATACATGTACTAATGATTTTGCAAAGCATTTGAAAAAATATGCTAGTCTGTTACAAAAGAAGAAAATGACTAACCTAATGAGAGTAAAAATAAACTGAAATGCTTTGGCCCGTTGAAAGGGCCAATCGCTTTTGTTGAAATTATAATTCTATGTCAAAAACTATTTGTTTTAAATAGGCAATGAGAGTAAACATGGCTTTAACGAATGCATCGTGCGTTAGATATTCGTCAGTACATCATCATCATCATCATCATCATCATCATCATCATCATCATCATCATAATTATTATTATTATTATTATTATTATTATTATTATTATTATTATTATTATTATTATTATTATTATTATATTGTATTTGGTTGTTGCTGTATCTTTTATTATTATCAGTATTCCAGACATTATGGAAGCGATTTCGAGAGGAAGACAACCGACGCCTGCAACAAAGTCAAACAACGGAAACCGCAACATGTGTGACCAGGTTGATGACGGTGACAAGGTTGGCAGTGTTGCAGTTTTCTGCCAGACTTGCAATGATTTCCTATGTGCAACATGCATCAGCCAGCACAAGATGTTGCGAGGATATAAAGACCACACACTGATGGAGAGTGACCGCACGGTAACCAAACACCCTGCAGCCTCTGATGTAGAGAAATGTACTATACACCCCGGAAACCCGATACAAGCATACTGTGCAGATGACAATATATTTGTGTGTTTGGAATGTTTAGCAGTTGGACATATATTCTGTAAAAGTGTTGGTTTGCTTTCTGATCTGTCACATGGAGTGGAATCGTCCAGAGAATTCACAGACGTCCAAAAGGCTGGAGAAAGGTGCAAGGCTTCGACAGACAGTTACAAACAGTCCATCCAGAAGTGCCGGTCAATGAATAAAGATTGGCACAACAAAACCGTAGAATATTTCAAGCAATATCGTTTAGAGATTCTTAGTTTGGTTGAAGATATTGGAAAAAAATTATATGAACAGGCTGACAAATTGAAGGATGACAATGAAAAACAACTGACAGTTTTCGAAGATAAAATTGCAACACATTCACAACAATTCAATCAGTTTTTCGTGAAGATTGAAGAAAAAACATGTAGAAGGCAAAATGAACAACTGTTCATGGCTTTGAAGAAAAACTGGAAGAACGTAATGGACTCTGTTCAAAGGATTGAATCACTCCACCAGAATTTCGTTATTAAGGAATTTAAATTAAGTTCTGACCCTAAATTAAAAGAGAAAATTAACAAAACCATAAGAATCATATCTAAGGACACGCCATTCCCGAGTGTAACGTATGCAGACCCATCAAAGGACAGTGCTGTCAGCGGTAAGGTGCCAACGCCAACACCACCAACAGTTTCGTGCAAATCGTCATCTAAGGTAAACATCAGAACACCAGAAGACTCAAGTGAATGTGGTATCTCTGGTATATTAGAGCTATCCCCTACAGAACTGATCTTATCTGACGTTCAAAACAACTGTCTGAAGTTAGTTGACACAACGGGTTATTGCATCATAACTAAGCGAACTCTTACATCAAAGCCGTGGAATATTGCCAAATTTAATAGTAACCGCCTTGCAGTTTCACTCCCAGAAACTCGGGAGATCCAAATCTTTACTGCAGATCGGAAAGTGGATGCATGTGGGAGTATTAAAATACCCGGTGTGTGTTTTGGCATTCACTGTACCAGGGACCATATTGTTGCCTCGGTCATGGGTCGACGAGCAGCTAAGATTCTGATACTGGACTTTACAGGAAAGGTCCTCAAGTCAATTCAACATGATGCAGCAAGACATGTTTTGTTTGATAGTCCTTGGTACATTACGTCAAACGAAGACAATGGGTTTATATTCGCATCTGATTATAATAAGGACACCGTCACCTGCATGGACACGATGGGAGCTGTACAGTGGGTGTACCAGGACCAGGAACTAAAGGGACCAGAAGGTATAACTACTGGGAATGACGGATGCCTGTACGTCTGCAGCAGGAACACAAATACCATCCATGTGCTTTCTTCTGATGGGAACAGAATTGCCGTCATACCTCAGCGCCATTCTAGGGTTAAGTGTCCCCTAGCTGTCTGTTTTAGCCGCTACAACAGGACACTTTACGTGTCGAGTGACAGTCTTCTCCCTGCTAATTATAATTTTATCACTACACTTAACCTGCAGTAGAATATACCGGACTCAACCTGCAGTAGAATATACCCGACTCGACCCTGCAGTAGAATATACCAGACTTAACCTTGCAGTAGAATATACCAGACTTAACATTGCAGTATAATATACCAGACTCGACCTGCAGTAAAATATACCAGACTCGACCTGCAGAAGATTATACCAGACTCGACCTGCAGTAGATTATACCAGACTCGACCTGCAGTAGAATATATCAGACTCGACCTGCAGTAAAATATACCAGACTCGACCTGCAGTAGATTATACCAGACTCGACCTGCAGTAGATTATACCAGACTCGACCTGCAGTAGAATATACCAGACTCGACCTGCAGTAGATCAACCAGACTCGACCTGTAGTAGAATATACTAGACTCGACCTGCTGTAGAATATACCAGACTCGACCTGCAGTAGAATATACCAGACTCGACCTGCAGTAGAATAAACCAGACTCGACCTGCAGTAGAATAAACCAGACTCGACCTGCAGTAGAGTATACCAGACTCGACCTGCTGTAGAATATACCAGACTTGACCTTGCAGTAGAATATACCAGACTTGACCTTGCAGTAGAATATACCAGACTTGACCTTGCAGTAGAATATACCAGACTCGACCTGCAGTAGAATATACCAGACTTGACCTTGCAGTAGAATATACCAGACTCGACCTGCTGTAGAATATACCAGACTCGACCTGCAGTAGAATATACCAGACTCGACCTGCAGTAGAATATACCAGACTTGACCTTGCAGTAGAATATACTAGACTCGACCTGCAGTAGAATATACCAGACTCGACCTGCAGTAGAATATACCAGACTCGACCTGCAGTAGAATATACCAGACTTGACCTTGCTATAGAATATACCAGACTCGACCTGCAGTAGAATATACCAGACACGACCTGCAGTAGAATATACCAGACTCGACCTGCTGTAGAATATACCAGACTTGACCTTGCAGTAGAATATACCAGACTCGACCTGCAGTAGAATATACCAGACTCGACCTGCAGTAGAATATACCAGACTCGACCTGCTGTAGAATATACCAGACTTGACCTTGCAGTAGAATATACCAGACTAGACCTTGCAGTAGAATATACCAGACTCGACCTGCAGTAGAATATACCAGACTCGACCTTGCAGTAGAATATACCAGACTCGATATGCAGTAGAATATACCAGACTTGACCTTGCAGTAGAATATACCAGACTTGTTTTACTATTTTAATAATTGTGTTTAACTTTCAATGAGGTGTAGGATAACATAGATTTTTGTTTATTAAAACTAATCTACAGGCGATATTAAACATTATTTATTGTTAAGAAACAATGGTCCGGTAGGAAAACTAATGTAATTTGTAACTGTGCACCCTACACATACGTTAAATATTGACTATGAATAATTTGACGAACATATTTACAATTAGAAAATACTAAAGCATCCATGAACGTTTTTTTGTTTTGTTTTTTTTGTTAAAAAGAATTATAATATCATACCTCATGCTCAGTATCATAAAACAGATCATAACCAAACCTCATTATCAAACTTAATTTGCTCGAAGCTAAACATCATTTTTAATAACAACATCATGAATTTTTAAATATATTTTTTTAAACACCATAGCCAAGAGCAACCCTCACGCCATTAGTAACCATCTGTGATATTTAACTTTTAATCAACTTGAAACTAAGGCTCGCCAAATAAGTTATAATTAACGGCGAGGGTAAATAAGTCCAAATAAGTAAGTAGTCATTCTCCTTAATGCTTTACGGTGTACACCCCTCCTCAGGTAGTTGACAGACAGGTCTCTTAACAAATCAGAGAACGTGGTATCATCACTTGTTTGCAAAGGCCTGCCCTAGGTTTGGTACGTTAGACAGCCAAACGGTGGATATTTCGTTTCATTATGATGAATGTTAAAAAACAAATTAGCGCTTTAATCTTCGATTTGTTTATGTTAGTGTGAACATTTGGAAATATTGCACATTTAAACATTTTATGCACATTATCTACCCTGGTAGCGTTGTATTTCAAGTAAAGAAAATGCACAGAAGGACTTCCTTTCTTATAAAGTTTGTTTTCTTTCAATATATGTATTATTATATTATTTTTCTTTTACTCATCGAAAATCCTGCTTACCACTTTCTGTCATGGTCCAATCAGCTCTTCAATTATCACCGACGATTGGCTGATAATAGAGTAATGAAGAAAGTAGTATTAGCAGTTTGAGGAACTGTCTCAATAGGCTATGTTATACAGGAAATAGTCATACTTCTTAAATTTAATTAATTAGAAAGCCTCTCATTTCGATACTGAACTCGACCTTGTGAAATTAACTGCAAACAATTCACAAACTATTGTATGTTGTGTACATTACTAAAGTGACGCTAACTGCAAAATGAAATGTACTTCTTTACTCAAACATTATTGTTATGGTATTCCACGAAATATGAAAGAAACACAAAAGCGTATCTTTTCTTATTTGATTGAAGAATAACCTGTGCTATGATTAATTTCTTTTTATACTTCTTTTAAGTAAATCCGATCGGAAACGTTTAAACAACTAGAAAGCCGACGTAAAATACGAATAGTTTGAAAATGTTTCAAAGTTGCCACTCCACAAACCATGTTTTAGCTTCACAGTCGGTCCTTCCGCAGACTGACCATGCCAAAGCAATAACTGTCGACATCTCTTTGTGTATTATGTATCGTCTCAGTGCTTTTGTAATTTGTACATTTACTTTTGTAAGTCTTTGTCAAGAGGTAGTTCATAATTGTAAATTTATGGTTATTTCTTATACAACTTTTTTCTTGAATTATTCGTTTACAAAATGTTTAATCAACATTATATATTGATATATATATATATATCATACATGTGTTTGTTTATTAAGATTTTGAGATATGGTTGCTCAATTGTTGGTTATATAATTATTGTGGTCTATGTATGAGAGAGTAGAAAATTGTATGCTTAACAACGGTGCTTGTTTCAATTTATTTGAGTGTTTTTCTGGTGTTGGTGTTAAACAATGAGAAATGCTGTCTTCTCTATTGTAATTGTTATTTGTGAAGATATGTACATTTAGAATGAAGACGAGCCGTTAACTTTATTAATCCACACACTGATGAAGATGACGCTTTATATTAATGATTTCCGAGATCCAGATATTGAAAGTAGATCTACATATTTCTAATGCTCCAGACATTTTTTATATAATAAGCATAGGCGTCGGCCACATGTATGGAAGGCCCCGGATTCGATCCCGCGACATACCAAAGTCGTTAAAAATGGTAGTGGTATAGCTCCCTTGCTAACGCTCAAGCAAATAAGGGTAGTTTCACGACTGGTTGGCCCGTTGTCAGGATAATGTGATTAGGTGTGGTATACACAGTGAAGGCAGCACTATGTCTGCTTCAAGTGGTCAACGTCTCCAGATAACTGAAATACTGTTTTGGTGGGACGATAAACCCAACAAACATAGAACCATTTCATTTGTTGTTTTTAGCAGATTAGGACGGCTTTCAATTGTTTTGTACGTAGTGTATGTTAGTTAAAACATCGGATTTAAATGGTTAACATCCGCATAGTTGTTTTACGTTTATTTTGAGATATTATCATGGTAAATTTATACTACAATGGAGACACAGAATACACTTTCTGATTATTACAAGGATACTGAAGTGGATGAATAGAGTTTTGTTTTAATATTTTTTTATTCTAGATATTAAAAGCTAACTATTCAGAAAGCTATTTTGTAGTTTGCAAATTGTTCCCAATTTTAATCAGTGATAAAAATAAACATTCAGGAATTGTTAAAATACCCATTTTTGTTTTGCTATGAATTCAATAAATTTTATTATAACATCATTTATGTGTAAAATTCATTTTTATTGTCAAATTTAAACTTAGAATGAAAAGATAAAATTAGTAGATTTATATTCGTCATAACTATATATTGAATAAACCAATCATGTAATTTATACCATAAATGTTTATAAATACTCTTAAATTTATATTTCTTACGAGGGGTATGTTTTTTTCCCACATTGCTGTTTTCATACTTTTTTCAATATGTATGTTTTGTGACGTCATTTGTATGTTTATGTGACGATATTTATATGTTGTTGTGACATCATATGTATGTTTATATGACGTCATTTTTATATGTTTATGTGGCGTCATGTGCATGTTTATTTGACGTCATTTGTATGTTTATGTTACGTTATTTATATATTTATATATGGAAATGGACATGACGTTTATGTCTGATAAATTATGGAATTAAACCGAATTGCTTGGGACGTTCTAGAGGGGTTCGGAAAAAGAATGTTCTAAAAAGGTGATGCGTTCTGAGATGTATCGGGATCAAAGTTTAATAGTTTTTCGTGGTCTTATTAAACTGACTCTAAAAGTCTGAAAATGGAAAGACATAAACTTTTACCAACATAACTTTGTTGTTGAAAACTGGCTCGAATTCTTCCAAAATATGCCGAAACAGACAGTCACATACTTCTCTTTGAGTTGGAACGTAAAAATGCAGGTAGATTACATTTGTATCTTCGTTTTCCCATCGGTCGTCGTTTGCATATATTGGGAAGTAACTAATAATAATAAACTTGCTATCAACGCGAACAACCATTGCAGTATCGTCGGACATTATGCTTAACAGATAAAAGAATTGCGATAAGCGGGTGGACTTACATTTAAGTAAATAAACTAAATTAACGTGTCAGTATGTAATCCGTCTATGAAATGTCGTGCATGTTTTCACGTGTGTTACTCCACTATATGTACCAAGAGCATCATATGTAACAAATCGACACAAAATGTAACAACGGCATGAAATATAAAAAATACATGAAATACTACTACAACCACTACTACTTCATCATCATCATCATCCTTAAATTCATCATCAACAGCATCATTAGACTCATTATCATCATAATCATCACCCTTAAAATCATCATCATCATCATCATCATCATCATCATCATCATCATCATCATCATCATCATCATCATTAGAAACATAATCATCATCATCATCATCATCAACAAAAAAACAACATCACTATCATCATTATCATCATTATCATCACCCTTAAATTCCTCATCAGCAGCATCATTAGTATCATTATCATTATAATCATCACCCTTATCATCAGCATCATTACCATCATAATTACCATTATTATCATAACTATTATCATCAACAACATCTCGTCATGGCTATCATCATCATTATCAACAATGGCACTTGTTGTTAACATTTTTATGACAAAATCCCACCGAAACAAAATCCCTTCCGTTTATTTTAGCATAGGTGGACAAAATCTAAACTTAAATAAAAGCAAACAAAATCAGTCTGATAACTTATTAAAATATTATGTCGAAGTTGGGATTTTATAATCAAACAAAAAAATCTGACGTTATTTTCACGCTATTTCACGAGACTTAACTGTGCGAACCAAATGAAAAATATTGAAAAATACGGAAATTGTGCAGGAGG